>VZRN01005264.1:767404-790564 GCA_013397935.1 Dasyornis broadbenti
GCAGCTGCAGGGGGCGCTGTGGCACAAGCTCAGGTCCCCTTCTCATGTGACTAAAGGCGGACAGACCAGATGGCCGGAGGGCTGAAATGGCAAGAGGGGCTGGCATGGGAAACCCCAGAGCAGCAAGCTGGATGGCAGGGTCAACTTACCCGGGCAGGCAAGCAAAAAGTGGCAGAAACTCCACAGTGGTGGCAGAAAGCTGCAGAGCGTCCCGGCAGGCGAGGAGTGAGGGTCAGTGACAGCCGGGCTTCTCCACAGTAGCCGCCAGACCCAGCCAGGGAGACATGAACTCTAGGAGTGGGGTAAAGGGCCGGGATCCCATGCTTTCCCAAACAAAAGCTCACCCAGCAAGGAAGAAAAAAAGGCAGTGCTGAAAAAGGGGTGATCAATAGTTAACTCATGTAAGCACAGTTAGCTATTGAGAGACAGCAAATGTTGATAACAAAGCCTAAGACGCCGAAGTCGCCTTCATCTTGTCAAGATAAAGGGGACAAAGATAAGCTCAAAAAACTGCTGAATCACTGCCAGAAATCTACCTCAATATGACCACCTGCTTACATAGTGCATGCATAGCACCTATGCTAATGATATTAATGATTTCCGAGAAATAATTTGTATAACCCCACCTGTCCCAATGAATGTAATGAATATTCATGAATTTTACCCTTAACATTGTGGTAAGAAGTGCCGGTGCGTGTGTGTTCAGAGGAGTGATCCCCCCACACCCGGTGTGCTGAATAAAATCAAATACCCACTTTTTGAACTTTGTCTCAGAAGTGTCTTTGGCCCGATTTGGAGCAAATCAGTGCAGAACTGGGCTCCCGTGATTGCAGCAAAAGGCAGAACTGTCCCCTCTGATGCCCCGGGAGCAAGTGACCTTACCAACCAGCCAGGTGCTTCCTCTCCCCCCTGCCACCGCCCCCCACCACTCTACCTAGCCACCTCTTTTGTCTCTCAACTATCCAGTCATTAGGGCTCGTTAAGGTTCCCTAGCAACAGGATGGAAAAATTCCCCAACCTCCAACACTCTCTCAAAGCACCATTCCTTGTGAGAGTTTCCAAAACCATTCAGGTTTTTGTTAAAGTGCTGTCTGGTTTGTTCAACTGCATATGCCATCTATAAGGTCACCCAGTCATCTTGTACACATACCGAGATCTCCACCTCAGACCTTCCCTTTCCCAGTTCTTCCATTCCCCCAGTAATCAAGATAAGTCCTGTGATACCTTATGGCACTAGATGAAAGTTGGATTTGATGTCAGCTAGATATCTCACTGTCCTGGATATCAACACAGGCCTGTTCCAGACTGGTGAGTGTGTTTATTATATTCATTCATGTTCAGGAAATTAATTAAATACATATACAGCTCATGTCAGAATATATCTCACCACCTCAAAACAATTATGGAGTTAATCACAAACTACTTTTGCATGTAGGAAAACCAAGTATTTTTGAAAAGAGCATTACTGCTCTTTAAGCCCCATGAATCTTATTAGTGCCACAAGCAGGAGGATTGGATATGGAGAAGACACACTGATCTGACAAAACACTCACCATTGCAAGTTAAACCCAGTCATAGCAATGAGCAGTTACACTTTACAATTTCTTCTAGGCCAGTGCAAGTTGCTTAGACATTACTCCTTCTCCCTCCAGTAATGTCTCCGCATCCGTATTTGCCCTTTCCCTGTATCTCCTTGTTATAGACTGGTAGGTCCAGGGATAATATAAGGCACACAGTTGAACTATTTCAGCTAAACTAAGACTCTGAGAAATACAAGCTTTTTTCTTGTAAAACATTTTTCCTCTTTCCTGCACTAATTCCTCAGGGTTGTGGAGGAGCAATATTCAGTGTGGTTGGTTAATTTTCACTAATGTGTTCTCTCCCTCTGCTTTCATTGGTCACATATGGGCATGAAGTTGATTAGCCAAGGGAAAAGTAAAGTTACATATCATTTGTCTTCTCTTACATTTCCATTGATCAATCCATTCAACATTATCCATTTCCCATTAATTTTCTATTTGCAGCATACCTTACTTTTAGAACTATAGTTAGCAAATTGATTTGCTGCTCTTAATCAGCAGTTTTCATTTACAGCCTGGGACGTAGGATTCGCACAGCACACTTGCCATTTCATCTCTGTCAGTGATACCTCACACTAAATCATTTTTACAATTGGTGTATTTTGCTGACTGAGTTTGCCTTCTGGAAGAAGAACAAGCTGTATGAAAGTTCAGCCTACTCCTTGGACTCTAGGCCGAATCTCTAGCATTTATTACACAGATTATAGGTTGTTCCAGCAACATTGACAGGGCGCATAAAAGTCTAAGGAAGAAGAACTATCTCCATTCAAAGTCAGAATGCAGCAGTGAAAACAACATTGCCTCCTACACTCATGCTGCCTTCACCCCTCAGGCTTTAAATGTAATGAAACTAGATAACAGACTCTGATTATCTGACGTTATTGTTCTGAAAAAGCATTATGAAGGTAGGATGGGATTTTTTTAAAAGTGTCACAGAAGAGTGTTAGACTGAATTACGAGATAATCTTTTAAATCATCGGATTGTTCAGGCATAATGCACACAAATGATAGAGTACGAAACATTGCTGTTTTTCTATTAACAGTTTCACATAACACAGCCTTCCCTCCTAAGAGTTGATTAAAATGTAATTTAAATTGCTCCTGTCTTAGAGCTTCATTGTCTATTATCTTGAACTAAGACAGAAGCTCCCTATCGAGAGGATATTTAACACCAGAGCATTAACAATCTCCTCATTTTTATTTCATTGCAGAAAAAGTCGCCACCTTTCTCGCCTGATCTTGTTTATTATGGAAAGACAATGAACAGGTGACACAGGTGACAACATCCAAAAAAGAGATGAGCTAGTCAGTAACTGATCAGCCTTTTTTTCCCCTTTGTTCGGCAAAATTCCCTACCAGCTCCTGTTACCGTTTATTTCAGTGGACCAAAAATGCAACACAACAGAATATGATCTATTGCTGTTCTTGCAATTCTTTTGCCCAGATTAAATAAATATCAGTTGACATATATTAACTTCAAACAGGAATAAGCCTTATTACAATACATCATTGCAAAAAAAAAAGAGGAGTCAGAACTTTCTGACTTGCTACATACTGTTTTATCAATGGAATCTATTTCTAAAAAATGCACTGTGTTAAAATAGTTGAAAGGGAGAACCATTTGCCATATATCCTGATTTATGTTTAAAACCTTTTTTTCCCTTTCTCTACTGAAAATAAGGATGATTTGGCTACTAAAATCATTACTCAAGGAGATTGAGTGAAAGTAACCCTTTTGTCATTATCTCAGTGCAAACTCCACATCCAAGAGACAAGAATTGTTACACGGAGCTCTCTTACCAGACATTAATTCAGTATCAAACTCGGTCGTAACACTGCAATAGAAGACAGCAAACAGAGCTCCCTAACAAAAATCAGTGAGTTTTGTTTATGTTCATTCCTCTTCATTCCTTGATTCTGGAACAAAGAAAATTTTCAGTGTCTTTCATGCTGGGTCATAGCATAATTCATTATCACAGAAACTGGGACTATAAGTTAACTAAAAGGAGTAATTTCATACTCATTTTCTTTGACACAGCACTGATGCTGATCTCCAAGTCTAACGTTTCTGATTTTGCTCAGTACTAGAGCGCTCCACAGAAGAGCCAAGCAAAACCTCATCTTACTTCTAACCCTTTTACACCATTAGCACTTTTCCGTTTACATGACAATAAGGCAGTATGAATAACTTCAAATGTTTCTTTCTGAAGTGCTTTGAAATCTCACCATCTCAGACAAGCATGAACCTTAAATTGCAAATCTGACTTAGGGACTTGTACTTACTACCTTCCTTGGAAGACAGCACACAAGCCTTGAATAGAGCTATGCCTGTAATAATTAAGTAAGACTTGGGAAGACCTACCCAGGTCCTGGGTTGCAGTTGTCCATGTCATCCAAAAAAGCAAAAGGCTTCTCAGGCATAGTACTGGCACTGCTCCAGTGGGGCTATCAAGCTGCTGCCAAGTGCAGTGGGGACCCAGCCACCCTGTTGTGCAGGCTGGGAGAGTTTCCTAGCCTAGGGATGTCATTAAAAGCAGCCCACTGATTTCTGCTAGTTGGTATCAGCTCTCAGGACTGTTCTCAGGAATGCTTAATTTACCCATGTAGATATCAGCATAAATCATTTGAAGTGTGCACGAGAGACATGGAATAAGACCAAGACCAGCTGGAACCACTCCCAGAGGTGCAATGTTAAACACATGCCGAGTGGGAGCAAGCCTGGGGAACACAGGACCCGCCTGAACAATCAATTTCACAACTACTTACACAACTTGAGAATATGCAAAATACTATGCTTGGTTTTTTGTAGCACAAAAAGATAACTGTGAACTGGACTCTCCGTGTTGCAAGGGACTTAAACACAGCATCAATGAAAAGTATGGCAGGGTACCAGTTTTCTTGTATACTTCAAGTGCATTTCCTGATTAAGAAGGGATGCTATATTCCCAACAGCATAACTAGATGCATACAAAACATTTCCTTTTTTTTTGAGAAGTCACAACTGAGCTGTAAGCCATTATGTATGAAAGAATGCTTACAGAAGCAAAGACGGGAGAGGTAATCACATAGCCACAAGCACTGGAACTGTATAAAGGTAGAGTTGTGTTTATGGTTGACAGAGCTAGAAGAAATCTGTTAAGTAGATTAAGCAGAAATATGCAGTCAGACGAAGATGAATTATCTCATTTGGTATAGTATTAAATCTAAATTGTGGTTTAAAATATAGAGTGATGGAAAAAATCAGAATCACTGCCAGGGAAACTGAAAGAACCCAGCACTTCACCACAATGAAAGGAAATTTTTTTCCCTGCTTCTTCAAGACCCATTATGCAGCATTTCTATTTTGATTTCTGGATTTGAAACTATTTGCTTTGAACCTCTGTATTCTGCACTCAAAACAGGATTTTATTCAATTATTTCAAGTATTTACCAAGTTAGTCACACTGCATTTCCTATTACAGGCAAAAGGATTTGAAGTACTGTATCAAGAAGGATATTGAAAATGTTGTGATTTGGTTCTTCTGACTGAACCTTCTGAAGTAATGACACGTGACAACAGGGGACTCAAAATCTGATAGCACTTGAAAACTGAGAAATAAGCAGCTTAAAATAAATGTAGCATGGGCTAAATGGATGTTTTTCTCACTTGGTGGTAATTATGACTTTAACATGGGAAGGATGACTTTTGAATTAGGCATCCAGTGTCAGTAAGAGCTGCACAGTCATTCATTCATTCATTCATTCATTCATTCATTCATTCATTCATTCATTCATTCATTCACTCATTATCTTGTCAATCCACTTTGAAAAAAAAAATTGTGATCTTCATTTCACCTTATGCATACATATGTAGCAAATCTCACAGTAGCAGTGTTTTTGCTATGGAATGGCAATGGGTTTGGTGCAGACATGAAGTTAGGGACTGACTTGTTTGGAGTCACCTGTTTCACCCAGAAATGCTGACTCAGAGCGGAGAGAACACACAACCCAATGTGACTCAGAGCAGCAGAAGACTCCAGAAACAAGCACCAACATCCACATTAGAAAATGGCGTGGGCCACTCTGTGGGAAGCTCTGGAGAGGAGCCAGAGCTGCTGAGGATCCAACATCTACACTGTATGTGTTTCAAGTGGCTACTTCTGATTAGCTCTAGCACACATCAGCAGCTGGGGTACAGCAGTGTGCTCCCAGGGTGAAGACTTCAGCCTAGTTTCATCCACGGGGATCAAACTGTTTGCTGCATGCTGAGAAAGCTCCCTGATGTGAAGCAAAGTGCAGTAACTGGGGACAGGCAGGAGATCCACTTTAAAAGCATCAGCCTAATCTGAACAAAAATGCTGACCTAGCCTACACTGGCAGTCTAAATGAGATTCAGCTGTTGAAATCCATAGCACTCTTGGGCAAAGTAACAGGACACAAATTAAATACAGTACTTTGAGGCTGCACTTGGATTTAGGCACCCAAGAAATTAAGAAATTAAGAAACTGAAAACACTACCTGCTTAGAGTTAGAAGACCTTATAGGTAGACTAAAGAAAAACAAAGGAAAAGATACTGACTAAGATGTGAGAATTTTCACAGAAAACTACTAGTTTTTTCTGGGAAAGTGACAGCAAGAAAACTGTCATTTCCTCTTTCCATATAAAGATCTCAACAGAACTGGTGCCTCTTCATGTATAAGATATGGAATGAAAAACTAACTGAAAGCAGACAGCACTCATACTTAATGTTTAGACACTGCTGTATGCACAAATTTCAAACTGCTTTGCATAGTTTCAGGCATGCAGCACTCACTGAGTTCAAATGAGTTGCACGTGACTAAACCACCATGAGCTGCTTAAAAACCACTGTCTTGGGTATCTCAAGCAAAAACTCATTGTTTAAGTGTTGATTATTACTTTTTCTCCACTGAGATTAATTAAGGTCCTTAAGGAGCACAAGAGAAAAGAGAAAAGAGGACTTGTTCATCAAGTGAGTTTTTCTACGTATCTGCAGCTAATTTTCACTGTGAGATCAAACTGGGAAGTCATGTACATGTGCTGGTACCCATTTGACCAGGGACCTTAAGGTAATCTATCCAGGTAACAGTGCTGATTAGCTGGGAGAGAAATTAGAGCTGAGAAATCATCAAGACATTCACAACAAGGGTCACAGACACTTTGATGAAAATCACTAGATATCTCAGTGTCAAGCAGCTGGACACTAAAAACCACTTTGAAAGTAAGAATTTGTTTATGTTTCAACAAAAATACATTCATGGAACTGCAAACTATCTTTTTCTATCTGCAGATCTACTTCCTTTTCAGGATGAAGTCTAGCAAATAAAACAAAATGAAAGAACAAAATAGTTCTTCACAGCAGCATAAACAGAGGCAGACCCAAATTACAGCATTCCCATAGCCATAGCAATCGTGGTTTTAGTCCATCTGAGGTTCTGATTATAGGATTATATTTCAGGTCTGTAAATCAGTGCCGGAAAAACATAATTTAGGCAAAACTGCAGGTTAGAAATCAGTATCTAACTAAACCATTTTCCTCCCATAGGGCTGATTTGCATGAAACTGATTTAAAATGCAGAATAATACATGAACTGTGAGAACAGTTTAAAGGTTTATAAAATATCCTAATGCTCTCTGTATCCAGACAGCTAATTTAGAATTTTGCTGTGGATTAACTCACAAGCAGCCCAACTGATCTTTCCATTAACCCATCTTGATTAGTCCAATCATGACTGCCATACGAGGGGTGAGCTCCATCTCAGACATACTCATTTGGATAGGGAGGCTGAAGTCCCCCGATTACTGTTCTCTTTTGTGACCAAGAGTCATGTTAAATGGTTTTGCTAATCCAATGTATGCGTTAGATGGGGAGGAAAACCTTCAGTCATATCAGCTTAAGAACTAACCATCATGATCTATGTTAATTGATGTGGTGCACACTCTTACAGAAGCCAAGTCATGGTCCCAGACAGACTTTGAAGGGCTAGATCTCATCCCTCTGCCTTACATGCAAATGCTTGTGACATGATATAGTTAAGCAATGAAAAAGTCCTCTAAATACAGAATGGAGGGGAGAAAAACCAACAAAATCCTATTGAAATGTAATGGCTGCTTACAGGGGCATTCAATTAATCAGTTCCTGTGCACCTGAAGTAGCATTAAATAATGTCTCAGCAGGGTACCCAGTAATTTGTTGAGTAATAATTACAGCTCCCAAACAGGACACAGCAGGAACACTGTTTATCCATCAATGTGCTACTGTTTAAACATGACCATAGGATAAACTGTCTTGGGCTGAGGAGGAAATACTCAGGCACAAAAGCTCCAAAGCTTGCTCCAGTGCTCTGATACCAACCCCAAGATTTTGAGTAGATCTACCTTCACCTATATAAAAAACTCACAATGTATCAGTAAGTTTCAGAATGTTTTTATATGGGCCTGACCATGACACAGTGCTAAATGGACCATTATCTGGAGGTAATACTGCCATTTGATCTGATGATACAGCATGGTCTACATGAAGAACATACAGCTGCCAGTTGTGGACATCTGGTGAAGCAGAGACCAATATTCAGACGTACTCCAAGTTGCTGAAAATCAAAACTGATAACAGTCAGCACAAATAACAAATAAAAACTTGTCCATTTTGCTATGAAGAACTGCTTGGGGTGGGGGGGAAATGTTCTTCTTTTGAAAGAAGGCAAGGTGACACTGGGTGGTGAGTGGTCCACCTGTCCCCATGGCAGACCTTCTAGCTTGCTGTTGAGAATCATAGTGTTAGGGAACTGAGCATCACTGCGTGTGAGCTTTTCACTGTAAAGGTCAGGAGAGGACCTTCTGCAGACATGACAAACAGGTCTCCTTCACAAAATCCTGATATGAGCAGGGTCTTGAAGAATCAGACAGAGACTGGGATTCCAGACAGTTGAACTCTATTTAGTTTGATGTTTGAGCACACAAGTGTTGCGCAACAGTTCTGTCAAGGGATTGGGCTCCTCTGAGATGGTTATCTTCTCGTAAGTCTGTCTTGGGTTTGCATGGCATGGTTTTGGTAGTGGTGTGAGGTCCTGCAGGGGTGGCTTCTGTGAGAGGCTGCTGGAAGATTCCCCTATGTCTGACAGAGCCAATACCAGCCAGCTCCAAAACAGACCAACTGCTGGCCAGGGTCAAACACATCAGTGACGGTGGCAGTGCTTCTGGGAGAACATATTCAAGCTGGGAAAAAATGGCACAACAGAAACTGCAGATAGAGAAGAGAGAAGTAAGAATGCGTGAGTGAAACAGCTCTGCAGACACAAAGGTCAGTGGAGAAGGAAGGGCTGGAGGTGCTCCAGGAACCAGAACAGAGACTCCCCTGTAGCCTGTAACAGAGACCACGGTGAGGCAGCTGTCCCCTGCAGCCTGTGGAGATCCAGCGTGCAGCAGAGATCTACCTGCAGCCCATGGAGGGGTGCACTCCGGAGCAGGAAAATGCCTGAAGGATGCAGCGATGCCAGGGGACGCCTGTGCTGTAACACGTTTGCTGCAAGACTTGTGACCCTGTGCAGGACTAATGCTGGAGCAGTCTGTTCCTGTTCCTATTCTTATTTGATTGCCAGTAAATTAAACTTACTTCCCCAAGTCAGGTCTGTTTTGCCTGCTATGGCAACTGGTAAGTGATCTCTCCCTGTCCTTTTGTCAACCCACAAGTGTTATGCTGTATTATTTTCTCCCCTGTCCAGCCGAGGAGGTGAGTGATAAAGCAGCTTTGGTGGGTACCTGGTTACCAGCCAAGGCCAGCCCACCACAAAACCAAACTCTGATTTTCAAATACTCATATACGCTCATATTCCTCTCCATACATCTCACCATAGATACATGAATTACAGCCTTGATTGTAACAGTTCAGTGGTGGCACAGCTTAAGCTCTGTTGCAAAGTACCTAGATATTAAAACATTTGTGGGACAGACGTATATTATTTTAAAATTTATAACTATTGGACTAAGCAGGAAAAAGAATCATTATTGTGGCATATTTTGAGAGACAATCTGCTTTTTTTTTATACTGTACTCCATTTTTTCAGTTCTTCATTTTGTGCCTTTTGTTTCTAAGCATCTCAGTAAGGTGGGCTATTTGCTCAAAACCAGCATTTCAGGCAATTTGCAAATTTGGGTAGATATAAAGCCCATTATACAGACTGTGTAGTCAGTTTTTGAGTTGTCTCAGTTGTACATTTTAGCTGACGTCTAAAAAGGAGCTGTGGGGTCCTAGAGCAGAGGCTACACCAGCACATATTATCTCAGGTATGCCAGAACCACATTTCTCACTGGCTTCCAAAATGTAGAACAGACTGGCTAATATGTGATGAGCAGTGGATCATGGTTCAGTTCTCTTAGCTCAGGGCTTCAGCTCACAGGAGAAGCAGGGCACCTTGGTGGCTGTTGGAAGCCTTCAGCTCGAAATTAGCAACAAGTCACAGCAACAACCACAGTGTCTGCTGTGAGATCCTTGCTCTGAGGGCTCTAGCTTTTGTGAAAGGAGCTGTCTCATAGCCTCTGGTAACTTGGGAATTCAAAGAGGGATGGAAACTGGAAATAGCTGCGTCTCCCTGAGGTGAGATCTTGTTAAAGTGAGAAAGACAAATACCACTTGGTGAGAGCAGTGAGCCAGGAAACCTTCCTGTAAAGTCTAGTTCACAAAATCCACACATATATGTGTCTCTTGGAAAGTATCTGCATGGGCTGTGGGGAGGCTGCAAGTCGGGTCAGTGTGCAAACTGGGAGTGCTTCAAAACATCCCAAAATGGAGCAAGAGATCAACCACCTAAAAGGCTTTTCCACAATGAGGTGTCCTGTGACACTGAGGTCACATTCTTGAACTTTTGCCACAATTTTTAAGACTAGAAAGTTTCTTGGAAAACTAAGTTGAGCCCCAGAAGGATAATTTTTTGTGGGTGAGGGGAAATGCAGCAGGTGTTGAATTTGCTCTCTGAAATGCATTCTAAGGTCATATATAAAGAAACTGACTGCTCAGAAATGGATGTTTGGACAAAATCTCACTACCCTGTCCATTGCCAGGTATCACCTGTCCCTTTTGCACTTCCAATTAAAAATAAAATAAGTGACAAATCACCCGACAGTGGAGAGCAAAATGCAATTAGTTTGCAGCTAGTTTAGAGAGGATAATCATTCCACAAGATGCATCTGTTTAATATTTTGGGAACAAAGAATAGACTTGGCATGGGTTGTAGGGCATCTAGTCACACCTGACTCCTGTTCAGCCAGAATTTTGATATACATCTGTGCACTAGTTGCCAAGGAGATGGAAATACATATTTAAATTTTACTGCTATAGAACAGACTTTGTTGAGGATGAAATAAAAAAAAAATGCCAAAATGCATTTTAGGCACCCCAAAAATAATCTGTTTTCCAATTCAACCAGTAGCTGGCACTGTTTTCTTTTTCCAGAACTCTGAAGGATTATAATATGACAACAACAGCAGAACTTTTTCAGCTGATATAGATGACTTTGCAGCGGGCATCAGCAGTAGCATTTACTTTCACCAGAGATGAAAGTGGCTTAATAAACCGTGTTTGTGTCAGCGCTGCATGATGCATGTATACAGCATCGCCATCCCGAGAAAAACAGGCAGCCTGGGAAATGGTGACTCAGAGAGCAGAATTATGGTTACACTGAAGGAGCAGGACTACATTCTTCAAACAGAGGTCATACATCCTCAATTATTTATAAGTTGTAGTTCAATTAGCTGGTGATTGTTAAACTGTCACTTCTTGCAGTTACGGATTGGTTATACAACTATCTAGTAACATTACAACACGTCCTGTTCTCCTTTTTAATTTTGTAGCCAATATTCCGCTAAATATGATGAAGCAGAAGTATAGATGTACGATTCAGGAATAGATACAATTAGATAAAAAGTATTATGTTGAGCCCCAAAATTATCAATACCTTTTCTGGCAGGTGGAAAATGTGAATGATGTTAAAAATAATTAACATTGTTCAGGATTATCCTTATGGATATGTTGAAGAGATGAAGATTTAAGGCTTAGAGATGACATGCACAAAAGGGATTGTGAGACAGTTCTGCATACTAATAATGACAAAAGGTAAATCTAACGTGTCTATTCACTCTGTCTGGAAATTCGGTAGTATCTAGACTTGTAGAATAGCGAGATGTGGGAAAACGGAAGCCGTAGAAATAAAACTGGTTTAGTATATGGTTCTGAACAGGAGAGAAGAACACAAATTGGTCTGTGTTGTTCTTGTAGAAAGAGGAATTTAAACAGAATCATCAAGAGCCAATCTAGCTCTACCTAAGGGGAAAAAAAAACAAACCTGCATACTGCTAATCTAGCTAGTTTAAAATGGAACAATAACTCTTTTGTTTTGTGACAAAAGTCAGTGATAAGCCAAGTTAAACTAGCAGTTCTTCTCTAGGGAACCTCCTGTACTCTAGTCCAATATATTTGCCATTCTCAGAAAGGTAGAATGAGTTTAGATACACCCATATCTAGGTGTTGGATGTCCCAAATTGAATGAGCTGGTATGTCACTACACTATAAGACCTCTTCCCTTACTAAAAAAAAACAACAAAACAAACAAAAAAAACCACTAAAAATAAAAAAATAAAAACAATAATAAAAAAAATTAAGCAAAATCAGCTCCTAATCATGCAGTTTTCAAAGTGTGCATTAAAACTAATGAATAGAAGCAGTCAGGGAAAAAATGGAACCAGGATGGATGTGCTAAGCCTAAGGGTTTGAGGGCAGTATATCAAACATGACTTGACTCTTTTCATTCAATACAACATGATTGTTAATGAGGAACAGTCAATAAATGTTCTTCAAATAAAACACCAGAGAGCTGCACATGAGATAAGCAAACAACAGGAATTTGCCAAGAGGGAATGCACCTTCCTTTGTTATTACAATAACCATTGCTAATGCCTTGAGGCTCAAGGGATGCCTGTAAACATTGTTTCCCCATTCTGTTGCATATATTAGTCAAAAATCCTGTTCTAGGCATTCCTATCTAAAGGAGATCCAAATAATTTCAACACCAAATGTCTCAGTGAAAACAAGGATCAGGGTGGATTTTTAGTGTAAGTAAAAAATCAAAATTCCAATCAATTACCTGTCTATCCCATAATTGCAGAGAGATTATAGGAATTTCAAATTGAAAGATGTCTTCATTTTGTTAAACAGCTTCATTTCAAATCCATATGGAAAATATGAAGTTATACTGCTCACACTGTCCATCAATTTTTTTTTTTTTTTTTTTTGTGAAATTGGTATATCGAGCAATTTTTATTTTATTAGAACAACTTAAGCTTGAAAACTTACATCCTGACTCAGAAGTAAGTTTGCATTCTTTAAAATATGTAAGAACTTTTAGATAGACAGATATAATCCTTTTCTGTGCTTCTGTATTTGAGGATATTTTAGTGAAAGTCTGCAGATAAATCTCTGGCTAAAAATTAAATGACTTTACCAGCTGTCCACAGCAGGGACAGCCTGTAACTCGTCTATTATCTCATCTGGTCTCACCAGCTAAGTATGGTTTAGTCTAGTGAATTCTAAGATGACAGACCTCTAAAAAACCATAGGTTTTGGGTCCTGCTGACAGTTTATTTGTTATTCATAGGGTGGCACACTTCCCTCTCTGTCGCTAGAGTGTGATTTCTAGATGCTGCTAATGAAGCTATTTTTTTTCAGATGAAATATAAAGCAGGAGAATAAATATTATTTGCAAAGGTGAGACAGGGATTCTCTTTCAGTTTCCATCACTGGTAATAATTAACAATATATCTTTGTTTGTAGTTCAGGATTTTTTTCTTTTCATATCTACTTGTGTTCTAAGCCCCTCCAGATGAAGGAACTGTCATGACAGAGAACTGAAATTTTTGAGCTGTTAGATTGTTCCAAAGACATGGAAAACTGTTGGAAGTGCACATCAAGTATCAGGTGAATACCAATTTTTTTAAGAGGTTCTGGATAGGGAGATCAAGGCAAGAAATCTCCTTGTTCTTCCTTGTAATGCAGGGTGACAATATAAAATTTTCAACATGAATATACTCCCAGGAAGTACACAGAGGATCACTCTATAAAGTCTTCCAGTGCCACAGACTGTACTGTATGTCAGGAAAAGCATTCAGTGTTCATAAACTGGTTTTAACTCAGCTGGGTTTTTCCCTCCTTAATGCTCTATATAAGTTGGACCATTCAGCAGCACCCAAAAATAGCAAACTGATGCACACACAGTAGCACAGCCTGCACCCACATGATTAATTTCTGGGCTCTTGGGACTCACCATGCAGAGCTGGGCTTCAATTGCCCCAGCACTGGGATCTCTTAGGACAGCAGACTATGGTGCTTTTATTTTAATGCTGATTTGCACCACACCACCATTTTTTTTATGCATAGAGTTGCACCTGCATTGTTTCACATGACGTACTGCCTGCATTATTTCACAGGCAGGGCCAGTCAAGCAGGTCCTATCAATGCAATGCTGATTGGTCCCACTGAGCTCTTGCTGTCTTGGGCACCATCCTCTTCCTCTCACCGAAGGAAGTCACTGCTAAGAGCCAAGCAGCAGTGGTGAGCTGTGCAGGAGTAAAGCAGGAGCCCTCTGCCAGGGCAGAATGTCTCTTTTAAAGCCTGTGACTAGGTCACAAGCAGGAGTGTTATGGAAGCAGATGTGCCTGTGTGCACACAAGTACACAAGGAGCCTTATGGTTTATCCTGTTGTATGGTTACGAACAAAAATAATTTAACCCACAGTGACAGCTGATGCGGATGAGTATTTCAAGATAGCATCTGAAATCCAGGAGCAGGCAATACATCCAAAAAGCTCTCCAGCATATCTGCTGGAGTGCTGGTGATTTGACTCCAGAGCTGCCATCCCACACACCAGCACATGCTGCTGCTTTGGAAACCTCGGCTTTGCGCTTCACATCAAAGGGAAGTTGGTCCTGGTCATTGGAAATGCCTTTCCCCATTCCCACCATCACCCAAAAAACCTTAACATTATAAAATAGGATGATTTTCAGGCTGCATGAAAAGCAAATTAATGTGATTCCTTGGCGTAAATGTTGCCAGAATTTATCCCACACACCCACCCTCAGTAGACTCACCAGTCTGCAGAACACAAAATTCAGAAATGCTAGGACTCAAAGATCCCTTCTGGTTAGAAAAGAAGCAAAACCCACATGTTTAGGGGCTTTCTGGAGAAAGACATCTACTAACTTGGTATTGAATGTCATTTAACCTGCTGGCAAAGCTGTCAAGACCTTGTAATTACAACGACCTAAATTATACTGCAGGTATTGATCCTTTGTGGTGTGCAACAAGGGTTATATTTTGACCCCACTATTCCTTTTCACAGAACAGCTGGGGTTTGACAACAATAGAGAATCAATGTCTGGGTAAACCATTGAGGTTTTTTTTTCCCCTTCCAGTGATAATTCAATTTAGCAGCTATAAAGTAGAAGTTAATTCTTTGCCTGGTAGTGTTTGGATTTTCAGAGACTTGCTGCCATACTGTTTCAGAAAATATCCCTGCCTAAAATGGCCAGAGCACTTTATTCAAAATCACCAATTCTCTCCTACGAGTCTTAAGTGGCTCTCATTGTTATGTGCCTCTTTAGGATATTTCAACTGAAAAATCATATTTCTATTCCAGTTGGCATGGAACAGACAGTCTCTCCTGGTGGAAAGAAGAGCTGATCTTCTTCCATTACATTGTGGAAAAGAAACGTGCCATAAATGTATTCTTTATTACTAATAAGGAAAGCTTGATTCTGACACATTTACAGAAATCAACTGGCTGATTTTTATGGAAATGTTCCACTTGATGAAGGAGGGGAGAACTGCTACAAAATAAACAAACAGTAAATAATAATTAAATATGAAAGAAAAGTTCTAAGAATATTGAGGTTTCAAATTTAGGCTCACATCCTGCAATCTGCTTTGGGTACACTTCAATTTGGCTCCACACAGAACAGCTTGGATGACTGTCGTCTTAAATTGGATGTAATTGCTTTGCTATCTATGCAGGGGAATCTGTCCATGTATGATCTCCTGTTCCCTTGCCAAATTCCAAAATGAATTTCTTGAAATGTCTTGGAGGATGGAGGTGAGGGTATTTGGATGGGAATGCAGACTACCTATTTCTCACTGTAGAGCCAGCACCTGGTGCCAGGGACCCTGCTCTTGTTTGGCCTGTAAAAGGGCACCATGGTCATTTTGGCAGGTACACACATTAGACAGCAGTGAATACATTAGTGGGATTTTACAGCCTGATCATTAAGAGTGCAAGGAAATAAAACAATTAAATTCCACTGAATATATGGCTATGAGAGAATGGAAAGAGCCATAGGAATGCCTCATTTTTAAAATTACAACTTAGCTTCATGCCTTTCTGAGATTTGATTTAAAATTGCTAGTGTTTCAAGCACAGAAAAAAGTAAAAACACATAAACAAATACCCCTTCTAATTTCAACCTGCACAATGTATAAGCAGCAGTTCCAGATCTGAAGTGGTATCTTATGACTTATTACAAAGCTGTGTTCACTCTGAATACTAATGCTGACAAATTAAATATCATCATTCTACGATGTTCATGATCTCATCAGCAGGAAGAAGTGCAATGTGCTTTTCCCCTGGCAGTAGGTAGCAGTAATTATTATTATATATTAAGCATTATAGTGATTTGTTATTGTGAAAGGTTCCTTAAGCATACTTTCCAAGTAACTTCTAGCTTTGTGCAAAGAAGGAACAAAAGAGGAGGTTCACTCCAAATCTGGTTTTTTTATCAATGTCAGGAGAGACTGTCTGACAGAGCAAATATTCCAAAATATATAACCTATTTACTGAAACCTTTAACTTTCCCTGGACAGTTTCTGCAATGCACTGGGGTATTTGTCCATTGCATTCTACATGCAAACAAGAACAATGCACCAGGAGCAGAAATGGGAAATAAATTAAGCTCAACACCAAAACCAAGGGTATACAGATAAGAAAAGAAAAGGAAGCAAGGAAAAATTTTGTTGCCTTTCCTGCCTAATTCTAGCTCTGCGTTATATACATTAGGTTTCATTTCCTGTGCAGTCATGAGGTATTGGGAGAGATAAAAACAGACCTTTAACTGTTATTCCTTGGTAACTTCTAGATTCAAGGTGTGACTTAAGAGAGGACTGTATCAGGACTGGAAAGTGTAACGTGGAAACATCTGGAGACAATTGGCAGAGTGTAAAAATAAACTGTATGTCCTAATTTTTTTTTTTTTCTGTTTCCAGTGCCTGTGATTTTGTGTTAAACAAGCAGTTTTATAAAAACAGCTTTTAATAGCAGAGTGTCAAACAAATGAGTATGTCTGGGCTTGGCACATGGCACTGAATGCTTTGTAAGCACAAGGTTAAAAGCAGCATCCCTTCCCTCACAGGTACAGTACGTGCTCATCCTCAGTGCAAATGAACATCTTACATTCACATATTCACCGTGCTGAGCATGTCCTCAGAAGCCACAGTCAGAGCAGGACATCCTTCCTGAGGTGATAAGCCAGCTCCTCTTTCTCTCGATTTCTCTCTCTATACATGCAAAGTTTTAATCATGCCACTAACTCTATGCACACATGGAACAAACCCAAAAAGTCTATGCTTTGGTTTATAAGGGTGATTTCAAAGAGTCAGCATGAAAGCTTGTTTGGCTGCCATCTGCAAACAAATAAGAACAGGGCAGGATTGAGTCTGTTTTGCAGAGGATGCTCTGAGCTTATTTGAAATCAGCTGTTGTTTTCTTCAAATGTGCTGTTCTGAGAAGCCTCCAAGGCACACTCAGGCTCACACAAAGCAAGTGGTTCCTGCCCTGCTAAAGTTCACCAGCACTTAAAGACCTTTTCATCTGTAAGTGCTGCTGAAGGTAGTTGGATTCAATTTAAAAAGGAAACCCACAAGATGACATTAAATCACCACACTAATTATGGCCATGAGTTCTGCTATGTTTGCACATCCCAGTCTCTGCACAGGACATGGGCCAGGCAGGGTGCAGGGATGGGGAAACAAGGCAAAAGATGGATCAAGTCTTTCAAGGTTAAATGGGAGATTTAAACATGGAAGGTGGCAGTGGAGCCAGTTATTCAGAGCAAGATCTCAGCCCTGCTCTGCCATGCTTGAGACAAGCCATGGCTCCTAGCTTGGCATCACTCAGCATGGAAGAGGTGCACACAAACATTTCAGGGTGTGCTCAGTCTACCCATTGAATACTATGATATGATATGATGTAATGTGATTATATCATATTCTTGGTCAGCTTCTAACAAAGATGACAAGTGAAGAGAAGGGGCAAAGGTTTCAGTATTCACTAAAAAGGGAAATGGGGTCCTCTACAAATGAAATATATGCATTTCATTGTCCTGTGGCAGGCAATGATGCCCATGTGCTCAACAGGCACTACCATTTCACTGTAGTTTATCCGCTTTGGTGATGAAGACTCCCTTTGTAAATATAATCTATGTGTCGCTTTTCTCCCTCATAAATCCATAGTGATCATGGGGAAACAGCAGGGGACTTCTGCCTCCCCTGAAGATAAGCTCCCCATGTGAGTAGAGTGCTTATCACACAGCAACTATCTGCAGGATTTACAATTACTGTACAGTTCTGAGTGAAATTAAAAAATCAAGTTATTTAGTCTTTGCTGCTTGGTTTTAATTTCTACAATACTGAAGACCAGAAAGAAGAGAAATTAACACAGGATCAATTTTCCCCCCAATTCAGTAGGCTAGATTGGTTGACAAAATGAGTGAAGAACATGCACTAAAGCACTGAGGGGGCCTTGAGGGTAGAGTTTAGAACCATCAAATCTCCCTCCAATCTTGAGGAAGCCAGTTCCTACATTGTTTCAGTTTTCCAATGCTAAAATAATGCTTTTCCTTATCTTCTCTCAGTGGATTTCAAATGCATTAGGATGCAGGATGGTATTGCACATATGTGTGTACAGGGTTTGAAAAATGAGCCCTTCTTCTGCTTGAACACAAAAAGACTATTATTATCACCAGAAATAATCAGCTAAAGAAAGTTTTCCTCAACTTTTGTGCTTTTGTCCCTGGCATTTGAGGAGCACAACCTTGATAATGGCTGTATTTGAGAGAAACTCTTCTGGTAGCAGTAACTACTCACCTTAAATAGCCTCATTTATCTCTACATACCAATTTCCAGTGGCTCCTGAAAGGTGTGAGAGAGAGATTGATGGATCTGTTCATAGGTGAGGGGAAGAAGCTTCCTGAAATTAGGGTTTCCTTATATGATTCCATTACTGTGGGCAAGACTGCTGCTGTGACAATTGCAGGGCTCCTCAGTGGTCAGTGGGGTCTGTCATATCTAAGATCAGCCTGGTCTCTATACCTTAGCTGGGCAGTCACTTTGCTGTATTGAGCCTTTAGCTGCTTGCTGGCTGGGGCCAAAAAAAGGAAAACTAGGACCCTTCCTATAAAATACTCAGCTCTTTCTGCTACAGAAGAAGAGAACCAAGTGCTGCATAAAAGCCTGGATTCATTTTCTTTCCATTTTCCCATTATATCACATGATCTCAGTAGAGATTAATCTGTTCACGATCAGATACTACTTCATGCAAGAAAGAAGGAGAACTATTCAGCCATCACTCAGAGAAATAAAAGTGATCTCAGGTCAAATCCACCCACTCCTGCTTTGATTAAGTCATCATCTGAACTAAGACCAGTCAAAGAAAAACGAACATTTTGAGGAAAACTTCAGAATCTGGGCAATGTTCACCAAAAATCTACCATGACCAGGAATTACACAGAAAAGATGGCACTCCAGCTCTGTTCTACCACTGACTTACTGAGGGTCTTCACATTACTTGCATAGTAAGTTATCTGAATTAGTAACCTATAATCACTTCCCCTGCCTAGATTTGGCTTCCCACCTGCAAAACAGGCAGAGAAACTAATTATGCACATGGTTACACTACCTATTTCTACCTACAACACATATTTATAGCACACGAAGCACAGAAATAGTTATGGCGATTAATTTGTGGATCTCACTAATGAGGTATGAGTTTTTTCAATTTACCTGAGCAAGACACCTTAAGAACCTCAGAACAACATTATTCTTTCATAATTGTTCATAGCTGTGTCTTGTGTCTGAAATACCAGAGAAGAATGTTGCACCATGGAAAAGAAACTCACAAGACACCAGTGTGACTTTCTACTGTCCACAGCTATGCTGAGGGTCAATGATACATAAAATCATATGTCTGGACATTATGTGTCTGCCATCTGCTCCTCCTGCACCTACAGAGAGGTCAACCAGAGGCATCCATCTGTCACTCTACAACTTTCCTCCTTGGGCTGTGCATAGCTGCAAAATCGGTACCCTACAGGGGATCATTTTCCTATGGAGTGTCCTATCCCAACCAGATATCCCCTACTGGTCTCTCACATCACAATCAACCAGCCTAGATAGCTGTTTACTATCTAAGGCTTTCATACATAGGCAAAACTTAAAGCAAATGTGGCAAAGAAGGGATATGAAAATATTAAAATAATTCAGCAGATCAGCTTTCTCATTGGAACAGATGTGGAGTGAACCAGATCACATTTAACATCAGTATAAATCCAAAGATAATCTACCGAATTAATTTTCTTTCCTCAAAATTAAATTATCAGAGCAACCAAGATGAGAATCTGAAGCTGTGTTCTGACAATGCTTAAATGCCTGTACTAGCAAAACAAAGAAGTTGTCAAGAACCAGAAAATAAATTAAGAGACGCTTGATGGATTTCAGTTATTTATGTGAATAGCTGCATGTAAAAAAGGACATGCAGAGACCTTACATACATATTTCTGTGAGACTGCACTAATATGGAAAACAGTAGGAACATCCTTAAAAAATGCTTTAATGAATACTAGCTTTAGATTTTGCAAATACATGTTCTACTAAATCTATGGGTTTGCAATACAGTATCAGTATTTTATTAATTGCAGTAAAGCTCCACCTAAAAGATGACCAAGTCCTGAAGAATAAACAGTGTTTTCAGTAATGAAGTGAACTCTAGCAGAACACAAGAAAGCCAGACACAACTCTCATACTTGCCTGTACCCATCCCATATTTTACTAATCTGGTACATAACATATAAAATATATATAAAATAGCATGATTGTTTCAGTGGAGCAATAATGACTTAAACCAAGCTAATCATGCGCTTCTTTCTGTCGACTAAGAATCTGAATCAGTGAATTAAAGAAATTTGAGTGGTGTGGCACTGCTAGAAATATAGATCGAGTATGATCTTTAGACTTGATAGAAGCATTAATAATAAACTACTTTTATTTGTTCCTTATGGCAATGAAGCAACTTGGTATCAAGAAGTTCATACACTGAAAGACGAAAATTCAGAAAGAAACCTGAAGGTGATACTCAGAGCAGCAGAAATCCCAGGTTTTTCCCTTGGTGACAGATTTCTTCTTGTTGTGCAGTAAATGCAGCATGTTTCAGGCTCTTGCATTCTCGTTCACTTGTGTGAGATATTTCTAAAACAATACTAAAAACCAACACACATTTCCAATTCACCCACACTCCCATTATGCACACTATTGTCTTGTTGACTGACCTGTACTTGCTGAGCCTCCTCTTTACCGAAGTATGTTAACGATTTTTATCTCAATTTTAACAACAACCTTTAGAGAAGAGAAGTTCAGGACTATTTTTTTCCTTCTTCAAATAGTCTGGATCTTCTCTTCAGCTGGGCCTTCCATTCTTTTGTTCACGCTAAGTATTTGATGTAGTGACTGCCAGCGTAATCAGGGTCACAGAGAAACGGACAGACATTCCTTTTTTGAGGGAAGCAGTTTGGGCAGCCACAACTCTACCTAAACTTTGCAGCACTCTTCTCACAGTCTGATTAATTCCAGTTCAAATGCTAGGAAATAAAATTAAAGGAATGAAAACTGCAGGTGCTCCATCACTGCCAGCAGTGTTTTACAGTATTGCAATCCCAACATACATTAAAAACGGCCTAAGGGTGCTTTTAGCATACTGACTTAGAACTAAGCAAAGCTCCTTTAAAAAAAGAGACCCATTAATCCCGTCCATCACAAAAACTGGCTTTAGAGTGGAGCCATCACAAATATAATTCCATTCAAAGCTGAGTAAATAGCTAGAAAGCTGCTGACAAAAATACTATAGAAGCACAGCAATCAGACATACATTTCCAAGGTCTCTCCTTTACTTCACCTCCAAACCATACCATAAAGCGCTCTTTTTGGGTGAAGACTAGCCACCCATTACACAGTTTAGCTTCTGCCTCTTCTGTGAAGACTGCAGGAGATATGGTTTGGTAACTTTAGTGTCTCCTTACCAAATACTTGAGAAGTTCTGCAATGTTTTTGTGAAATGCATCACAGTGATGTCTTCTCCACAACACCATGAACAGCAGGGTATACACTTCACTCACATGTATCTATCACCTTTATGTTTGTAGAGCACTTAAACAATGTGTTCCCAGCCCTTGCTGGGGGTTGTAAAGGCTTTTGGGCTCGAAACAGGAGCACTGAAATTCCACTGCACTCACCAGAACATTATTGCAACTGCAAAGTCACTGGTGACTCTTTCCATGTTGTGTGTCTTGCTGTTGTATTTCCTGGAGGTAGCAGCCTGAATGTGTTATGGGCAAAGCTATGCATCTCCTCTTTTCCTGCTGAACAATCCTACCACATTCCTATGACAACCAGCAGTGCCAAGGTCCTCTACAAATGAAAATGGGAAAGGAGAAGGGGAAAAAATGCAAGATTGATGCAGTTCATATGCAAACTTGCCCTAGAGGCAATATCTTAACAATCTACAGAGCCTGATGAGTGTACCACAGTAGACTGAGTAGATGTGCTTAATGCATATATGGCAGAATCGTTGAAATTCTCTTATGCTGAATAAGGGACAAATGGATTAGGTAATGGAATAAAAATAAATTAATATTTTAAAACACTAAAATATGTGGCAAATTTAAGTAGACTATGAGGTACCTCTCTCCCTCAGACACATACAGTTCCCAATCTATTATTTTCGCAGATTTTTATAAATGACAAAGTCCCAGACCTGTCAAAAAACCACATCTTCAATAGTGACCAAAAGCACTATGAATATCAGTGAACCTCTAATGCAGCCACTGATTTTATAGATGAAAAGAGCAAGAGGTGCTTATGACTGGTGATTTATGTCTTCATTAAAACACGGTCCCTCAAACCAGACCCTGAAATTAATTGAAATTAACAGGGTCTTGAGAATGGAATGCATATTATAAATTAATGCATTTTTGATCTTATGTAATGACAAACATCACACACTGGCATCCTATCTTATCTGCACAAAAAAATACTGCCTCTGCACTAATACATATTGGCTTACTCAGAAAAGCAAACATCAGGATGTACATCTCTAAAGCTCATTTACCAGAGGCTTCCACAGTATTCAACTCTACCATAATTCAGTGCAAAACCACCAGTTTTGAATTTTCCAGACCTGAGAAGCTCTCAGTTCAGTGTCTTGTTGTCTTGGTTTGGAAGAC
>VZRN01005348.1:1354-48939 GCA_013397935.1 Dasyornis broadbenti
CAAGTGTGTCTCTGCCCACGGCCAGCTACCTTTTTCTTCTCTCGCCACACCTGGCTATGTTTTTAGTCTCTTAAGTGCGTCTTTGTCCCTTAGGTACTCAGTCGTTATCTCTTAGGTACCCAATCGTTGTCTCTTAAGTACCGTCGTTAAGGCTCGTTAAAGTCTCTCTAGCCACAGGATGGAAAAATTCCCAACCTCCAACAAGGGGTTACTCTGAGAGCTGAAAATGCTCTCCTAAAAGAAGTGTCAAATCCCAAAATTTATAGCTTGCTCTCGAAGCTAATCAAGCTCATTTCCCACCGAGAGCAACCATTTTACGTAATGCATGTGAGATCTCACACTGAACTGCCAGGTGCCATCGCCGGGGGCAACCAAAAGGCTGATGCCCTGGCAGCACCAACATAGCTTGTGGGGCTGCCTTTAATGTTTGAGCAGGCGAAGATCAGCCACACCATGTTCCATCAGAATGTGCCAGTCTTGGTCCGCATGTTCCATCTGTCGCGGGCCCAGGCAAAGGCTATTGTGGCGACATGCCCCAGCTGCCAGACGTACCAACTACCATCCCTCGGCAGCGGGGTAAACCCTAGAGGCCTTAACAGCGGGGAGATGTGGCAAATGGATGTAACGCACGTCCCAGAGTTTGGACGACTGAAATACATGCATGTGTCTATCGATACCTTCTCTGGAGCCATGTTCGCCTCTGCCCACGCCGGAGAAAAGGCAAAGGACGTGGAGAAACACCTACTACAAGCCTTTGCTACGCTGGGCATCCCAAAGGAGATAAAAACGGACAATGGGCCTACCTACACGTCCAAAGATTTCCACCAATTTTCACAGCAATGGGGCTTCTGTCATCATACAGGCATTCCTCACTCCCCAACCGGGCAAGCCATCGTGGAGCGGGCTCATCAAGATCTTAAAAGACTCCTACGCCAGCAAAGCTCCATGATGCAAACCAATTCACCCATCTTCAGGCTCACCAAAGCACTCTTTACTTTGAACTTCTTAAACTGCACTTTTGAGGATCCTGGTCCTCCTATTTTTCGGCACTTTATGAACTCTAGCCGACACAAACTGAAAGAGAACCCTCAGGTTCTCGTCAAGGATCCTGAGACCCAGAAAGTGGAGGGACCCTTCCATCTCATCACCTGGGGGCACGGATACGCTAGTGTGTCCACTCCCCAGGGTTTGAAATGGGTCCCTGCCAAATATGTCAAAGCCTACCTATCTCTGTCTACTTCAAAGCAGGTTGCAGCAGTGGCCTGGAGATGCCGACGCTGTTGGACCCCTTTAAGTTAACTTTTATCCCTCCTTTTGAGTTATTCCCTTAAAACTAATTTTATTTGTATTTTGTTTATATCTAGACATGACCCACCTTCACGCACCATCCTGGGAGTATCCTTGATTCTTCTCACCTGCGCTGGACTGTTTAAGCTGTAAAAGAATTGCAGGACTCATTCCATGAATAAGATTAGAGAAGAATCAAGTGACTGGCTGGAGATTCTCCTTGTGAGATGAGGACTCTCGGGATGGTGGACCTCCCTTATTAAGGACATTTTCTTTACCCTTTTTGTAGTTATGATATTTTGGTTTGTCTTTTTGTTTCGAGAAAACTTGTGTTCAAATTTTTATTTTTTAACAAACAAAAAAGGGGGAGATGTGGCGGTTACCTAGCCCGCCTTTAGATCTCGTATCCGGTGGGCAGACTTTCCTGCCCAGGATGGAGATGCTGAGGGTGGTGCTGAGGAGCCAGCCACACCCCCGGAATGCCAATCTTTGTATGTTCCTCCCCTAGCTCCAGGAGTTTCCCGCTTACTTCTGGAAAGTTCTGTGTTCTTTGTATCCCCATGGGTTTAATTGTATTAGCCCCTCCTTGTGTCCCTCGTTATTGGTCTCCTGTCACCCCGTGTCATTTCCCCATTGGTTCATTCCCTTTTCTCCTCCCCGTTCTTTTTCCCCATATGAAACCCCTTGTAACCGTTGTTCCTGGCTCCTTCTTTGTGCTCCATTCTTTGTCTTTGGAACTCTGTTCCCCCCCCCCCCCCCCCCCCGGCGNGGGCAGGGAATAAAGCTTGGGAATTGCTAGAAAAGGGAGTCCTTCTCTGCTTCTTTGCTCTGGCTACGAATCGCTACAGTTCCCACCGACCGCTGCCTGCTCCCTGGGCGGCCAAGGCACTACACAAGTCGCCTGCTTGAGCAAACCGGGTGGTCAAGCGGTCAGCGACAGTAACTGATTTCTGACATCAACTCCTCAAATATATCTACTACAATTCCATGTTACACAACTAGACCGTCAGTGTACTGGTCTTCTTGAAAAACTAAGAGGAAACTTTCACTGAAGTGGGACAACATTTTAACATCACCAGTGACACCTTTCACAGCAGTTTCTGGTGGGGCCATAGAGCAACGCTTATAAATCACCATATTTTTCAGATGCAGGAAGATGTGCCTCTGTTTAGAGCAGCAGAGAAGTAGAGGTGATACTGCTACCGGATCCCTGCAGCACCAAACTCATTGGGCCATTAGTTTTCATTTGCATCAGTTCCTCGACAAAAAGCAGACTTGATGCTACGTTAACTGGCAGCCCAGAGGTTCCCAGTGTGCTGGGGAGTCCAGGTGATGCAGCTCTGGGGAAGTGTAGTCCCTTCCTCACAGTTTCAGTGTAGATGTTGAGCAATAGAGGGTGGGCAAAAGCAGGAGCAGATGAAGTTCTCAGTATAATTTTCTTCTTTAAATTTTCTTCTTTCTTCACAGCTTCCAAAATTCTGTGGTTAGGTAAGAATCTCCGCTTTCATTTAAAAATTAAATCTCAGAAGTCATAAAGTAAATCAAAAGAAAAACAAACAGATATTAATCTTGTGATGTTTGATCCAATTTTCTGTTTTGGGAACTGTGTTCTGGTTTTTGAACACCTGGATTTAGCAATGCTGCTATCATGCCTGGAACAGCATACATAAAGAATTTCCTTACTATCGCTATTCCCCAACCACTCCCTTTCTGGCAAATGAACTAATATGGACACAATATTTCAACATATTTTTTGCATTGAAGGTGTCTAATAGCCTGCTACAGAAGGAATAGGTCTAAAAGCCCAAATAAATAGCTGAATAATGTGCTCTTCATGAACCAAATTATCCAAATCTATAGTAAACCAAAATATTAAAAATTAATTTCTCTACTTACATACTACCAAGTCTGAGTTTAGGATTTATTAGTTCAAAAAATACAAGGGTGGCATAAATGCTATGCTACGGGCTATGAGTTCTAATTTAATGAGTATCTTGACAACTTCAGGACATTTACATTAGAAATATTTTATGTGGTAGTACAGATAACTTGGGAAAGAACTTAGAGTTCATGATTTTGTACTATTTGTTATCTTAAGGAGAGTAAAAAGCTGAGTGTATACATTTATTTAAATTAGTTAGGCTTTAAAGACCTCAAATTCCTAGACCTGTTATAACTAAATCCTAAAATGTGTTCTGGTAATCAGGAGTTTAACTGAATTGAAGCATGCATTTGCAATTTCTTTGCTGGATCACTATTTCATTAAAAGTATCCTGCAGATTTGAGTCATTCCTGTCTAAATATCCTGAAACTTTACAACAGTTACTTACAATCCCAAAAGAGAAAACAAAAGCATTGCATGAGAACCTGAAATGGGGAAAAGAATTTAAAATCCCACTTTTGAATAATGGGAATACTATTTTGATATTTGCAAATGCACTTCATTCATATATTAGGATTTAAGAAAAAGAAATTTCTTTAAAACTTTATAGTTTATCTTGGTATGACTTAAAGAACACTTCGAAATGCCTTTTCTTCTCTTCAAATGCACTTGAAGGGCTTCTATGAATCTATTTATTTACCAGAGTGCTTCACTCAGAAAAGTTAGGGGCTATCAAGTAAAAAAAGTATTTAAGGATTTCTCTAAATGTCTGTTATTCACTCAACAGATTGGAAATGCTTTTCTGTCATACTAATTCCTAGGATATCAGTTGAAAGTTTTTCAGCTGTTTTGTATAAGAAGGTATCTGTTTGCTGAGAATGCATTATCAGATTGTGAGTGGAAGAATTTCACTTTCTCTGGATGGCATTTAATGTGGTCATATAACACACATGCATTTTACTGAAACACCTGGTTTAGTTTCCTGATTTTTTTTCCTTTTTTCTTTTATTTTTTTTTACTTAAAGACCTGAATGCAGTGGATGGGGGGACTGGAGAGCTCAGAATGTTGGTAATGAGATATGGAGCCCTTTTCTTCTAGGTCACTGGCATGAATTTGACCCTGGTTAGTAATAACTGAGAGTCATTATCAGCTGGTGGCTGTTTAGTGGCCTGCGACACAGAAGCTGGTGGTTTCACTTTGTGTAATGACCCATGGCTGCATACACATACACACAGTCTTCAGCTAAAACATGTGCAAATAGCTTGGGAAATACTATATATCTCATGATTGAACTTCAAAACTCAGGCTGAAAGGTCATCTGTGGTGGCAATTAAGAGTGACAGGCTTTGTACCCTGTCAGCCACAGAGAACGAGGTGCTCAGCAGCATTCACACAGGTCATTTGCCCCTGCTTGGACAGTGGAACTTACACATTTAAAGCAGAATAACACAAAATAATGGAAAGGTACTAAATTAATTCTGTACAAGACAAAGTTACAAATCAAAGTCCTTATAGATTTGGAGTCTGTGAGCAAAAAGAAAGCAGCAGAAAATAAAGGGGAAGGAAACCTGAAAAAAAAAAAAAAGTAGTGGAAAAGGGAAGATAAGGAATGGTAAAATAGAGAATGTGGAGAAGTGACAGCAAATACACTAATGGCCCTGCTTCCCAAAACACCTGACTCCTCTTGCCTCCTTTACAGAGTCAATCTACTTCCTGTGAAAAAAATAGCTTGTTATATAAGATGAAAATTTCAGCAGAGTATTTAAGCACATGCTTCACTTCCAGCATGTGAAAAATCCTGCTTGTTTCAGCAGAGTGAGTGTTGTTCCTTACAGTAGGTATTTGCTTACCTACCTTACCATAGTGAAGTTTCATCATTAAACTGTGTAGACTCAGCTAAAATGTTTGGTTATGATGATGGATGTGGTTTTACTACATCATCAGCAAGCAGCATGATGACCAGGAAATTAGCAAGGAGTAACAAAGAAATAAGATCTCCACTGATGTGACAGGAACTTTAGAGAGGGTTGGGAGGGCTTTTGGAGCAAATGCATGCTGGGTCAGGATTTTCCACAAACTTGTTCATCCATCTTTGCAGTTACTGTTAAATATCTGTGACACACATGTGTTGATTCAATGGTGAAAGGCTTAAAGATCAGGCTGGGTCGACATTTTTCTTGTAAGGCTCAATATCATGAAAACATTTGAAGTGTAAAGAGCTGTAGAACTGGCTAGTTTCACATGTCATACTGATGCTGTGTGGCTTTGTAAAAGAACTGATACACTTTGACGCTCTAGGCCTGAAGCAAATACAAAGCATAGGACTTCTGAGCATGGCAAGAGACCGTGAAGCAGCAGCACAGAGCACACGGTAAGATCAAATTCCTGGCTATCTTCCATTTCTCTGTCATACTATGTATGCTTAATAAACTGCTCTTACAATAGTGATAGGATATGACTGCCACCTGCGTGCTATGTAATGTGTATCCTCTACAGAAAGAACATTTAGCAGCTGCAAGGTGTAAGTACTTTAAGCCTAGAATACCTGGATGTTCTAAGGTGAGCTCATTGTGTTCTAAGCTGCAAAAATGTTTAATCCCTGTGCCACTTTATATTATTTTGTAGTTAATGTTGTCAGTGGGTTGACAAAGGCACATAACCACAGGCAGAATCTGGCCCATCATATTTAGTAGGATGTGATTCCTCAGCTAGACTCTACAGCCTCATAAGGGCACTCTGCTTTGTTTTTACATCTGAAATGTGAGGGAGTACACCTTGTCTTGCAAAGCTGTAATTGCCAAATCTGTGACAATTATATGTGAGCTCAGTGCTGGTACGTGATAACCTGTAGATGCTGAGACCAGTTTGGTTTAAGAACTTTAAACAAATACTCAACTGACCACTTAGCAATATATTTTTGTCTGATTCTTTTGACTGCCACTTAGATAGAAAGCTCTTTTGAGCAGGAAATAATCTCTTATTTGATAATTATCCGAGGCCCTGTGCCTAAATAAAATTCTACTGAAAAATTATTATATTGTTTAATGATTTTTTTGAAACTTAGAATAGTGCAAACACTGTACATAGCTTAGATTAAGTTCTGAGGCTTATTAATGAATCTTGTGTATAAATACTTCTCTCTAATTCTCTTCTCGTCTGCAGGCACTTCTTTAAGCTGCAGTTATTATTAACATCAATAACTTATTCTTGTTTTGCAGAAGCAGTAGATTCTACTCTGCTCAAAAGCAAATCTTATGTCACAGTTAGCAGGGGACTGTTCATATGTACGTCTTCACTTCCTGCTCATTGTGTCTTCTCACAATAAACTAAGGCTTACTATATTATTTAGTCAGCTTTGGTTTTGTCTTTTGCAGTCCTTCATTGCTAAATAAGAAAGCCAAGCTTCTTTCGTAAACTCAAGAAGCATATTGCTGCTTTCCAATAGGTAACCACAGATACTTCATACGTAACCATTGATTTTCTATCCAGGGATATGTAGGAAGTCTTACAAAGAGCATGAGTAAGGACACATCTAATAATATGTCAGACTTTTCCTGTTTCCACACTTGAATGCTCAGTCCAGAATACTGATCCCTGCACCGGAGAACAACCACAGTTTACAAAGTCAATATATACTGTAAGAAGTAGCTATATAGTTATGATAGTTACCACAGGGAATGAAACCTAAAATTTTTAGATGCAAGCAGAGGGCATAGGCAGGATCTGACTTTTCTCTGAAGTAGGCTCAGCTAGAGGAAAAATATTGATTTTCACCACAGCCATCCTTCCTTCAGAAGTTATTTCATGTTTGAAAGGAATGCATGAGGCTATAGAGAAAAAGAAAAAGGGTGGTATTTTATCTTAATTTCTAATTTTTTTTTTTGCAGGGTTTAGTTATTTTATGTGTTCTCTTCCTTAAATAAAACCAAATAAACCAGAAGATTTTCTGTAACTGCAGTGTTTGATGTATACTGCATTGGAAGTTACTAATTAGTATCAGCGCTCAGTCGTGGCAGTCATGATTCTTCCAAGCAAGTATTGCAGACATCAAACAAAAAAAGTAAAAATAAATTAAACTTGAGACTTTTATTTGTGTAAAGCACTCAAATATTAACAAATTTCTCTTAACCAACTGCTACATCTTAAATCTCTAAAGTGTGAAACCAGCTTTTCTAAGACTGCATGGAAGCTGCCAGCTTCAGTTCAGGAGGTCTTTGCAGACTGAAATCAATTGCTTGGCTTCAAAACCCTGTAGTCAATACTGGCTTTTTCTGGGAGAAGGGCTGCTGGGCTTGGTGGGACACTGATCGGGTGCACAATGAGGTTGCTGTTGGGCTTTGGTGGGTTTTGGTAGAACACATTTATGCAGAAATGCTGGGTGCTCCTTTCAGATGGGTCAGAGGAAAAGTGGAAGTCATTGAGGAAGTAGGCATGCAGATTACATTATCTAAGCCCCCTGGAAAATCTGGTTTTGCCTGTGTTCCTACACTCATTTTTTTCAATGTCCACAATTGACAGCTTGATAATCATGAGCAGTATGAAAAAAAAGAAATAAAATCAGTTCTAAACCAGTATCCTATGTAATTCTCATGTTATGGCATTTACTTGAGATAATTTTCATAAAAGCAGAATTGCACAGTGTACACGAATGAAAATATACTTCCATTACAGTATATATGTATATGAACTTCAGTATTCTGTCCTTTAAAAAAAAAAGTAACTTTTTTTTAAATTTAAACAGTTCCACTTCGTCTTCTTTTTCCTCATTCTTCTGAAGAATTTCTGCCTGAAGCACAGCTACATTACACTCATAAAATGTATCAAGGTATCAGCATTCTTCAGTACTCTAACCACTCCAATCACTGCTGTGTGAACAGCTGCAAGTGCGTTTTTTTAAATATTTACAACTAAAAATACTCTGTGCTTTAAAGTGTCCAATTCTGCAAGCCTTCTTTGGCCAGGACACTTCTCAAATGTTCAGAGAAATTCTAAATGCAGTAGGACTCCAGACTGAAAATCACAATTTTGGGAATGTACTTTTCAGGGGGTAAAAAACCAAAGCAATAAATAAACTTTGAGAAAAAAACCATCCTTTTTGATTAAGAAAGCAAAAAACATGGCAAAACAAATTCTTAAAAATACCAACTCTCAAAACACAGCTCTGTATTTCTGAGAGAGTAATTCCTTGTGCAGGAAATGCCTGTATAATTAACATTTACTAAAGCAAAAGCTCAAACCTGCATTCTGCCCATTTCAAACTTCTGCTGACTTCATGCAAACATAAATGTTCCGGAAGTGCCCTACTTTCTTATATAAAACAAATGCAGATTTTATAATAGTGTAAGGAAGCATAAACCTTACTAATGCAGTACCCATATAAAATTACTAATAATCATGTTAGCATGGATAGTATGAAATAAACAACAAAAGATCCTGGATATTAACAGAAATTCAGATGTGATTTCAGTGATGGAACATAGCACATTTTGCAAAAGATATCTGGCTTGGGAGTCCAGGGAGTCCAGGAGAGGCAATTAGGTCAACAAAAGGCAAGGTTATTCATTCCTCAGTTGACTCTGAAGTAAAATAATTCTGCATTAACTGAATACTAAGGTTTTCAGTCATGGATACTTAGAATGCTTAATATTTAAAATTTTAAATATTTGCATGTTATTAGGTCAGTGAATAGTTATCTGCTTATTCAGCTGTTAATAGTAATTACCGATCATTAGAAACAAATATGCTATACCTATCAATATGGAAATATATTGTGAGACTGCTTCACAAAGCATTGTCACAGTATGGGGTACACAAATACTGATTTGGTACCTCAATAGGAATTTTAAGCATGGCAGTTTGTTAATCCTAAAATTGAGTAAAAATGAATGTAACAGTAAAGAGAATATCTAGACATTTAATTAACTCATAATTTGAAATGCTTTCTGTTATTATTAGTTCAATTTATAAAAGCACCACGTTTAAATTTGGTGAGTATATGTGTAGTTCTTCTCTACTTACTATACCTACTTAGCAACACAAGAGATTTTTAAAAGATAATGAGAAAAAGTTTTCCCCTCCATTCTCAGCTAATTTTGTTTTGTGATTACCATGGCAGTCTTGTTTGAACTGACGGATTCATAGGTTGTATGGTATAAAATGAGATTTTATATTTTCTGTATTCACCCAACAGCCAATTAAAGCACGTAATCAGTTTAATGAAAGAGAAGAACTCAGTTACTCTTCTCTCAGTACATGGGATAAAAAATGGGTCCAAAATTTTTAGATCCCTTTTTTTTTTTATTTCAGTTGTTGAGGCAATTAATGTAGCTAGGTGCAAAAATGACAGAGGAGCGAGCCTTCAAATTGAACCCTTAGTTCTTTGGAGAAGTTAGTTACTGCAGCAATGTTGTGTTAGTTCTTGTCTACTCAGGTATTCATTCCTCCAACAAATTTACACCTTGTCACTTGTTTCAGTAGGTCCTGTATTTAAGACAGACCAAAAGATGTAGATGTTCAGGGGTTTACAGTTCCTTCTTAAAAATGGCTCACAAAACACATCTGACAATGTATCATCTGTCAAATAGCGAACAATGAAAATCCATGGCATGAAATTGTACGTTGTGGACCTTCTTGTTAAAGGCAAAGAACTATTAAAGGAGGAGAAACCAGCAGTTTCATTATTGAAACAATTGGAGTAACTAGTCTAAAGATATTCAATCTAGTCTTAAAATACTGTTTCTATTCCAATGTAAAATGTAAAACCCTCACTGCTCTATGAGTATATCTGTTCCAGATTCACGTGGCAAGCAATGCTGTGTTCAGTTGTAGAGTAGTTTCTAAGCCACAGTAATTTCAATGCCACAAGGAACACAGACTATTAAGTAAGTAGTAGAACCTGGCTAATTCACATCAGTAGTTCAAAGCACCAATGTCTATTACTAAAATTTGTAAATTAGTAAGTTATCAACCAGCATAGCCCATTTTTGCAATTTTCCCATGAGTGTTAATGATATTTGATGTTTTCTTAAAGTCTGTTCCTGCAGGCTAGTGAGTAGATGCAAACTTTAGCTTCCATCAAAAATGTGTTCTCACCTTTATGGTTAGAGATAAAACATGAAAACATGAGCCAGCTGAACCCTGGAGTATCAAAAACCAGAAGGCAAATCAGCAGAGCCCCAAATTTATTTATTTATTTTTTAAAGATCTGGCAAGCATAAAGCTAATCTTTTGATATTTGATGTACCATGTTATGCTTTTTAAACACCTGTAGTTAGCAATATTGAACTGGCACAGTATGAAACAGAAGTGCTCTCCAAATACCGTTGTACCAGATCCTGATTTTGCAAGTCGATAAACACCATCCAGTGGGAGCTTACGGCACTGTGCAAGTTTGAACCTTTATTTAATAGATGCAGGTTAATATTAATTATTTATTAAAATATAGTGTAAAATATTCTTTTTTTTTCTTGTATAGAATTAAAGTAGTCCTTGTAATAGGAAACCTGAGCACAGCTCTCTAATTTAGCACAGCACATAATTATGGAGTTAAGCATGCGTGAAAATGCTGATTCAGCTTTTTTCTTCTGTGTATGCTGAGAACTAGGGAAGAATCTGCAAATTATTTAAAGTTTTATTTTATTATTCATTTAACAACAAAACATGACAAAAATGAAAAGGACACTGAAAAAATTGGAGGCACAGATCTTGTGACTTACTTTCTTTCATGTGAGAGATCGCCAAGCTCCTCATCCACAAACAAAATTATGAAGTTTCTGTATGTAGATTCCAGTTTTTACAAATGATGAAGTAATGTTTGTAACAGATTTGGCTTTTTGAGTCTTGTTTACCTAGTGGAATATGGCTCATTTTCCTTCAGGATCATTGCAGGAATCTCAGCTAAAACCTTACATCTGCCAGAACAGAGGATTAAGCAAATTGGCAGGTGGTAATAGATTCAGAAGTTAAAAGAAAACAAACCGAGCAGCAGGATAAAATCATGGCAAGGTAATTAACATTCTGTTTGTATTTTCAAAGGAGAAACAACAGGAAAAGAACAGATGCCGGTTCAGATTTGTGGACACTCCCAGGCATTTTTTGCTTTAGATAAAATAGTAAGAACTGCCCAGAACCCATGGGACTCAACTGGCCACTCTGGTGAAAGAGGTCAGATTGCACTGAGATGCAAGTCACACAGAAGGGTGTCATTTAATACACGTGGCTGCTTCCTGCACAGAACTGCTTCTCAGCTCCAGATGCGCATGTGGAAAAAAAAATCTCAAGGGAGCAACTAGAATTTAGAAATTATAATATAAATTAAAAGTGATATCAGAGCTATTGGGAGTTTGTTTAAGGCAAATTTTAGTCTGGCATCCTACCATGGTACCTTAACACACCTGAAGATATATAGCCCAAGAGCTACAGGGGAAAACAGAACAATCATGCAGCAACCAGTCATTTTTTAAAATACCACATGGAGCATATGGCAGAGAACAAAGATTATTCTGTGCACAGTACCTACTGCCAATGCAGTGTTCTTTGAGAGGCTGATTCAGAAGTCAGATTATGCAGAAGAGACTGGGTTTATATCAAAATATACAAGGTTTTGGGGACCTTACCAAAGAAAAGAGAAATCATATAAAATGCTGGCCCTGGTGAGGCCTACTACAAAACTCCCAGCTGCTCAAGGTGAACCAGATCATTCATTAGTGATTAAGTGTCCCTGCAGATTTGCCGAAGTCAAATATCCTTCAGTGTCACCTTGTTGGCCACTGGCTTGATCTAGTGATAGCTGAAGTCTTTGTAAGTTTTTTTTTCAATAGTCTCAGTGAGCTTTAAAACATAAACCCATTTGGGATCTGCAGCCTTTCACCTGTAGTGAGCAGAAGAACTGCCTGTGTGTCTGATTTTTGTGTCTATACAAGTAACATTTAAATAATTTTAGCAGTTTGTTTGAAATGTATCTGTAGTTTTATTTAGGCCTGTAAGTATAGAGCAGTTGTATCTGAATAACTAAGCAGAGCTGATTTCATGCAGAGAGAAAGAGAAATTACTGCTTTTCTCCTGTGTAGCAATTTATACTGAAGTAGGATTGTCTTCCATTCTAGAGATAAGATAAAAAAAGTTTAAATGTCAGTGAAAGGAATTTTGAGACAAAATGCCTTAAAAAATTATCTCTGCAGACTCAAAAGGTGAGAATTTTACCTGTAATTTCATATGTATTTAGGGTGAAACTCTGGACGGAAGAGTACTGTGACATCCTGTCATTGAGGTGTGGTCTGAACACCATGTAGGGGCAAAGCGTTTGGCTAAGGCACAGCTGTGGAGCCTGAGAGAGATGTGCAGTACCCATTCCTGAAGAATTTTCTAGGTCAAACACTTTGACCAGCCTGTATCTCAGTCCCTTCACTGGTAAAATATGGATCATATTCCCCAACTGCATGAAGAGTTAAATATCACATCATCCTTAACACTTACAAATGCTTGTAATCATTCACTGTGAGATCATATAGTCTTGCAAGGTAAAACATAATCCAAATAAAGGTAATAAAAGTCAAAGCTTTCCATGCAGTAGGAATGCCCAATATTACTCATTGGTAATAAATTTCCATTCCAGCCTATTTCAAAGGTTCATGCAATGCTACTGTTATGCTATCTGAAGTTTCTTTTCCTTGCAATGGACTGTAGCATGGAGCTACAAGGGCTTCGTGTCTAGAAGAGGCAGCTTGTTGATTTTCATGTCTATTATTCCAGTGTAGCATTTAGAGCACAGGTTTATTTTACATGAACAGATTTGGTTGTTAAAGCAGCAGAGTCTTCTTGTTGTTGTCTTTCTGTGTTGTTGTTTTATGTTAGGTGGCAAACCATAAAATATGTCAGGACTTTTAGGTATATATTTTAAAATTTAACTGAGTCTTTTATAGTAAGCTGATTTTTCTCTAAGATGTCATTACAGTATTTTCTGAAGTCTTCAAATTTTCCTTTTTTTGTTTTTTTTTCTTTTTTTTAATAAGAAACATAAAGGGAGATTAAAAGCATATTTGATGTATACATTTTAAATGTATTGTTTCTCTGTAGTGCTCTTGCAGGGTCTAGATAGATACATTTTGTATATTATGTCCTTGCAGAATTCCCACTGTGTGGTACGTTGGCAGAAGAAGTAGAGCATAAAGGATGGATTTACATTTCTCCCCCTATATTTTCTTAAGAATTTAACTTGGTTTTAGCTGCAGTGTGCTTAACTCCATGCTGTATAATATCAGAAACATTTTGTTGAAATCAAGTTCCCCTAATTTTCTAGCATACTAAATTAGAAAGACAATAATCTCTCTTTTGCTAACACAGTTCTTTCTAATCCAGTGACCCAGATCCCAATGAGTTTCCTTAAGCTAAAAAAAATGATTTCATAGAACAGTCTGTACATTGGTGCTAGTTCTACCTTTTTAAAAATTGTTTTCCTTTTGGATGGTATTTTCATCTGTTTGGTTGCATATTCTTTCTGTTTGTTTCAAAGCAAAGCTAAGATAATAATAATTCCTAGTTCATCAACAGGCCCTAGTTGTTTTATCATCTTCCTTTTACTAAACTTTTCAAGGGAATTTTAAAATAAATTTGTTGTTGAAAAATGAAGTTTCTGGGCATCATCCTACAGCATAAGAAGCAGATTTAAAGGACATTTACCCAACTTAAATAAGCACTATAATAACAGGCAGACGATATTCCGCTGTAAATTGGAAGGAAATCAGTAGAAACTAATTGATTTGTAAAATAAATTATTGGAATGATTTTTAAATAGATTATGAGCAGGTATACTAGAGCTTATAAATAAAGCCCATATCCCTCTAGATAGTTCCAATAGGCTAATCTTAGGAATCTAAGTGTCAGTAAACAAGAACAAGGATGCTGTAACGCTGCATGGATAGAGATCCCCTGATATTCTTGGTCCTTACCAGATGTTATTTAATTTATGGAAACTAAATTTCAGCACAGACAGCACTGCACTTTGCATAGTGGTAAAATGCTCCATATCCCATTACAAAAAAAGGATGCATTTTTAGACATCCAGGGAAACTGCAATAAGCCTCCCACATGCTGCAGGTCAGAAAATCTAAAGCTCATGGATGTACCACAAAGCAGTTTTGTATTGAATTAGATTTTCCAGAAAAGTTGAAACAGTAGGAGGTATCAGGGAGATTTGAATAACCCCTTGCAATCATATTCTACTACATTTGCTGAACAGATTTTCACCAGTTTATCTGGAATTCTGTGTATTGATTGAAGTCATGCTCCAGTAAATGTTCAACATGACTTCAATGGATGAGTGCGTTTACATTTAGGGTTGCTCAGTTTAGGAGCAGACAGCACTTCTAATCCCTGTGGAGCTACTATTAGCCATTGGTTGACCTGAAATTCACATGAGTTGGCTTTAATTCAGAGTCTGGTTTGCTGCTTTGGAGTGGGTTTTGTTTAAATTTGGACCAGTCACTTAAGCCAGGTTTTCTTGAGTTTTACCTCTTACTCTTGAGAAAATCTGTTTTAAACAGTACTTTCAAGCACTCCTCAATGATAATGCTATTTCTTGTGCTTTAGGTTAGATTGTCTTTAGGGTTTGGCCAGACTGGTAGGAAGGGCCAGGGACAAGAGGATGGGCAGGGGGAAGCAAGAGTGTGCTTTTGTTCCTTGCCTGTGGGGAATATTCAGAGTGTCCAGACAGTGTGTAGTTAAAATCCAAAGGTACTGGAGGGAACATTCCACATGTTTTAATAATGACCCTTAGAAATTTAATATGACCTTTTTTTTAGTATCATTTGGGATTTGGCAGTTGAACTTTTGATTAGATTGCAGAAAGGTTGCATTTTATGTCAGAAAAAAAATTATGTCTGTATTTGCCTTGCAGAAAAGTGCTTGAAAACTGTGTGCAATCCTCAGCAAAGAAAAGTTTTCTTTTTTGAATGCAGTGTTTAACAAGCAAATAAATTTCATCTGCTTTTTAAATAAGGGAAATATTGCTGTGAGTTTATAGTCTGAGATATTTTCTGGGAGTAGTTATCTGTGTTCTTATTGCAGGTTTATTTCTATTTATCTTACTGGGAACTACTTATTGATGGGACAAAATGTGATTGCAAGATCTTTTAGCTTTACAAGATCCTATTCTGTATTCCCCATGTATGAAAATCTCACTAGCTGGCATTACAAGGGCAGAATCTTAATGCACTTCTTTGGGTTTGTTCTGTAGAGCATTGGTTTGATGTGGCCTCTGCCTTTTTTCTGGCTAATCAAGGTCCACTGGGAGTAAAGATGGGTAAGTAGCTATTTCACTTATCTTGTACTTGTCCATATACAAAGATACATGGTTACTTACCACGGAGATGGACAGGAAATAACAGTGAAGCGGGAGATCTTTACCTCATTAGTAACATTACATTTCCTATAGTGCATTTTTTAAATATATTAAAAGTTAATAAGATGGTGTTAGCTTACAAGACTTAAAGAGTGATGTGATCATAGTAAATGTGTCTAGAGGTTCAAAAAATATTACAAGGTATTTTAAAGCATTTCCAGAACTCTTTCCTTCATATTCTTTATATGTGAAACAGTAGTATTTTTTATTCCTTGTTTAAAGTCTTAATGCCTGCAGCTATCATAGTAAAATTAATGTTTCATATTATATTGGATATAGTCGTTACAGTTTGAGCCCCCAGTCTTGATTAGGGCTATGGAGTAGCAGGGGTGGAGCAACACCCGTTGCAGGATAGCTCCTCTCAGAAGACATTGAAATGTGCCTGGACAAGACTCACAGATGTCCTGATGCATCCCTTTAAAAGATAAGGAATTGACAGATTAAATTATACACTAAATTAATAACTAAGTTACAACAGAAGAGAATAAAATCTTTGGAGAAAGCTCTGTTTATCATTCCTATAGGTATTGTGTATGTTTTGCAGTGGGCACATTGTCAACCAAAGCTAAGTTTAACACACACATAAAAGGTACTTCGCTGGCATCTTTTCATTGCCATTATATCAGAATTACTGTAGCTCAACTGCTGTGGCTTCAGATTGCTTCTTCCATTTATGAACAGAGTTCTGCTTATAAGAACAGATAAGAACCAAGAGTGTATTTGGCACCAGATAAAGAATATTTTCATCCATTTATAAATAACTCTCTTGCATTCTCCTCTCAAGTTTACACACATACCTGGATGGGGTTCTGTTTAACATAGTTATTTTCTCCATTGTTTAGAGAAAATATAGAGTGAGGAGAGCTTTTCAATTAATTGCACATAACTCCAAGAGTTATAAAGGTCAGTCACTTCTCAGGAAGCTTCGAAACTCCTGTAAAATGCTTCCATATATTTATGTATCTGAAAATATGAAGCAAAAACCAGAATAACAAAAATGTTGAGAAAGAGGATTGCTCAGAGAGTAAAAATAGAAAGAAAAACCCATCCTTAAGTAAGTAACAGGCCTTGTCTAAAGCCTAGCTCAGTGTGGCAGACTCCCAGCCTTTGCATACCAATTGCATTGCTGACTTCCTTTGTGCCAAAGGTAATTTTGGGGGACGTTTTGAAGGAAAATCCAGCAAGGTGCAATAGCCTTTGTGTTATACTCAGAGTATGATCAGCTAATACTGTTTAGTTTTGTTACTGCTTAGCATTAAACATGCTTCTTCAAACTAGGTGAACTGAGCTCCTTGCACAGCATGTGACTGTGCTGTCAGCAGCTGTTATTGCTGTGAGGGTGGAGATGACACTACTCTCCTTACTGTCTCTCTGGCATAAAACATTGAGCAGAGACTAAAATACATCTGTAGTTTTGTAGGTAACTTTAGGTAGTTTGGCATAGAGGCCATAGAGCCAATTTTTGCAAAATTTCAGCAGACAGATTAAATCCCCTGATGAGATTTCTGATAAGATTTAAAGTATTTTTGTAGCCTGCAGAAATGCTACTTTCAGTTTTGTGATAGATCTAGAAACTTCTGATTTTGCTACAATGTTTTTAATACTGAACAGAAAATAGTAGTAAACTGATTTACTGAAAAAAGGCTTTCTTATGCAATACCATCAAATATACAAGGACTGTAACTTAACCTTTTCTTCTTAGTGTTGACATTGTATCTTGCCTTATTTTCACACAGTTCAGTGGAAGTTACGCTTGCAGCAGAATGCAGGCTCTTTCTGCATATCAGTTTTGAAACATTTTCACTGGGAAAAACAGTTTGAATCCTGAGAATAGCAGATATGGGCTCACTACCAGAGTAGTTTTACACAAACATTTAATTTGTTACTTTTCTGTACTTTCTCTCTCTTTTTTTTTTTTTTTTAAGTTCATTTATGGTGACTGTATTTGGTCTGCAGAAAAGTGCAGGAGTAATCAGAATGTTTATTTTATCACCAAGTTTGTGTGATAATGTTTGCTATAAACCAATTTTTTTAAGGTTCCAAGACAGTACAATTGATTAGATGCGTATTTTCTGCTGTATACAACAGATCACACCCAACTGCACAGCTTTCTCAGGTAAGTGAGCTGTTATATATTCCCCTTTTTCCTCCTTTCCCCATCTCCCTTAATTAATAAGGAAAACCAGACATCTATCTGCATGAAGCTTGTTTTAAAGTCGGTCCATACATCCCTGGAAAATAAATATCTAGTTACTAGGATTTATCCACTGGGGCCAGCTTTAATAATGAATTTGAAATATGATTTTCTTACTATGTGGGAAAAAAAAAAAATTCCTCAGACTCGAAGATAAATCAAAGGAAAGTGGCACCCCAGTGGACCGGACAGCCCATTAGCAGTACAGTCACATGAAAGCCTCAGAGGTCACTACCTCAGTGTCAGCAAAGCTATTTGTAGAGCTCACTGTGAAGTTGTGGCTGAATCAGAATACTTAATAATCTGGCACCCAAATTTCACGTTGCCAGCCTCAGTCCTTATGCGAGCCTTCATTTCACTGCTTTGGAAGCTTCCCCTTTGAGTCGTAAAACATGGATACACAGTCCTGTGTTTTGACAAATCAAACCCCAATTAATTTAGAGTTAAAATTAAGAGACTAACTGTGAGGATGTACAGGTAGGTGAATTTTATTTAAAAAAGCATGCTGGCTACATCTACAGCAGATACTCTGAAATGAGAAGGAAAAGATAACTCTATAAAGAAATGTTATTTCTGTGCTTTTTCTTCCAGTCTATGATACAACTAGGGCCATTACAGAATTTTCATCAGAAGCCAACATTTTTAATTCATTAACTGTTTATGAGTAAAGTATCTGCTTTGCATGAATTGTTTGTTTGTTTGTTTATTTTTAGAATGCTTTGGTTTCTTTTGGGGGACTGGAAATGTAGGTCAGACACCTGAACCCATTCCCACACACATTCTCTTTTCTACCCATCCATTCATTTTGATTTTGAAAAGTCACAATGGGGTTTTTTGAGATTTCTGAATTTGTGTCTCATGTCCCTGCTCTAATGTAAGAAGAGTCTTCCCAGCCAATTCATATATCCCAGAAGCCAAAAATGCTGGAATGATGGCCTGTCCTCACTTCGAAAAGAGGCTGTGGTGCACTGCAGGAGATGTAGTTCAACAGGAATGTTCAATCTACACAGCAGATCAGGAGCCAAGAAATAGTTGAATAAAGCTCCCACGGCTAAGCAGGGCTCTGAGAACCTCACTTAATCTACAGTGTGACCACTCCCCATCTGTAAAGTGACACACATTTCCTTGTTTCACAAAGGCTTCAAGAGGATAAAAATCTGTGAAAGTTATGAGATTTTCAGATACTGTGGTAAGTCCCAGGATAAACAAATGTTGAATGCAAAACAGCAACTTACATGGTACATATTCAAGGATATGTGGAATGAATTAGATGAAGAGAGGAAGCAAAAGAATGAGAATGGGAAGAAGCAGAAGAGAGGAAGGATAGACAGAAACACTGCAAGTCAGGCAGTGTCACTGGAAGCTATGGGAGAGTTACCCAGAGTCCTGCACACTTTGAGTTCATGTTGCAAATAATCTTGGAAGTGTATCTAAAGGAAATTGAGCCAACAGCTTGCTAAATGAGTTCTTTTGCAAAATTCCAATGTTGACAGTTTTGTGAAGAGACCAAAAGTAACTCCCAAAGAAGGAATCTTATTGTATGCATTAGTGGAGATATTAAACCTATGTTTTATTTAATATCTCATAGTAGTCTTTTTCTGGAGGGAGAACAATATAAGCAGGTTAAGAAAATTAATTTTCTGTACTGTGCCCTGCCAGTGGTGTTAGGGCAAAGGCAGGACTGGATATAGACATGTGTGGATCTGTAAATAATACGCAATAAGGCCATACACACTTCCCTAGCTGCCCTTTCCCTTACTTTTTTTTTTTTTTTTTTTTTTTTTTTTTTTTTTTTTTTTTTTTTTTTTGTGAGAGTGCATATTATGAAACTGCATGCTGGGAACAGATTAATGGATTATTTACCTGACAATGGAATATAAAGATTAACCATTCACTCATTAAAAAACAAATTCATTTTTAGAACTGCAGGTTAAGCAATATGACAGATCAGTTAGAGAAACTGCTGCTGCTTTTCAAAGAACTGTAGAGTGCGGTCAGTAAAGAAGAGGAAAAGCTATTTGGTAGTGCAAGAAAGAGGTGACAAAATTCAAAGGAGAATATGTAGGATTCATGTGTAGAAAACTCTAAAAACAGTGGTGCCAGGTTTTTTGTTAATACTGTAATGTGTGGAAAGCCTACTGTTAGGATGAAGAGTGTATGTCCTTTTTGCTCCAGAACATATGGGATGTGATACATTCCTGTGCAGAAGGACAAAACTCACAAGCTTTCCAAAAAGGATTTAGGCAATGCAAATTTATATTGTCTTTCTGCACTTGAGGTCAAAATTGCCACTGGTCATACTAGTGACAAGCCTCTGCTTGACTGCAGTGAAACAACAGTGACTGCAGATTAGGTGTGCTGATATTGCAAAACCTCTTTCAGCAGCAAGGAATGAAATAGCTCAATGTTAAATAGAAGGACCTGAAATAGTTGCTCATGATTTGCTGAGGAATGTCTCAAAATCACTCTAAGGTATCTAATGCTCATACCATTTACATGATGCTGGGCTGCCTTAGAAGCAAATGAATTGTTTTAGGTTTTTTTCTCTTTGCAGTGATACACTTTCTACTAAAAATAGTGGGCAATAAAAAAGAACTGGCTTAGGTACTTCTCTGTGTCCACTTTGCATATACATGAATCGTAGGTATCTTCCTCCTCAGAGTACCCAAAATCTCCTTGATATTTATAAACTTCAGAAGCAAATTTTAAAATGCTATTTAGATGGTGTTTGAAATCCTATTAGGCACTTCATCTGCATTTGTGTGTCTAGATTCCATTTAAACGCTTGAAATAGCACTTCAAAAATGTAGTTTTTATAGTCTTATCTTCATGAAAAGTATTATATTTTGAAATTCTATAGGCAGAAGCATTAAGATAAAAACAATCCACAACTGAAAATAGTGGCTTTCTGTTATATTTTGCAGAGTCTCTCTGCTGGTCACCAAGCCAGGTAGATTTTGGAAGGCAAGATTATAAGCCTACTGAAATTAATAAGAACTCTGCTTTCAGTGAGCTTCACATCACACCCTTCACTGAAGTATACCCAGATGGACTTACACACTATTTACTGCCTTTTATTTGAATGAAAGTGAAAACTAATGCAAATGTCAAGAGAAAACCAGCTAAAAATTAAATAGGTAATAGATCTGCTGAACAACTGATGAAGGAGGTAGCTAAAACACCCAGAGGAGTTTGGAAGGAAAACAGGAAGGAATAAAGATGTTTAAAATAATGAAGTGTGTCTAAGGTGCGTACAAGAAGTCCAGAATGCCAACAAAGGGTTTTAATCATAGATAAGTTACAAAACACAATATTCTGGAATTTGTCATCAAAATCCTTTGATAGAGAAATTTATAGATTCTAAATGGCATGACACATTTTCTCATCACATGAATGAAATACAATAAGGCTTATATCTTCCCATACCTTATGATTCCTCTTCCCCACATCTGTTTTGTACAGTGGTTTTAATTTTAGGATTTCATCATCACCAGCATTCCCCCTTTGCTCCTGAAGCAGGCAGTGAAAGATCACTGCCATCTAGAGATAGAAGATAGTATCACTAATATTAGAGCAAATTGTTGGAACAGTTTCATGTTGGAACATTTTTCTCTTTTACCCTTGAGCACTTGTCTCCTCAACCCTGCCTTCCTCTTAAAAACCCCACAAGTCACCCAACACACTCTATAATTTCTTTGGCACTCTGATCATACTCACCCTCATTAAAGAAAAAGCATAGTACTTTAAGAATCCTAGAAGCCATGTTTTAAGTCAAAGAAAAGAAAAAAAAAAAAAAAAAGCAGGATTCACAAATGTGCATTCCATTACATATTATATATGTCAAAATTTAGTATCCATGTCAAAATTATAAATGGCTTCTTACAGAATTCTCAGAAAGCAGCTGAGAGAAGTAACAAACTCTGTGGACATTTGTATAGCTGGATTGAGTAAGTGGGTACCTGCTTTCCATGTATCAGTTCCTGGGTCATAGTTTCAAGATGACACATCAGGAAAGACAACCAAGTATGGCACTGTAGGAACAGCAGAGATACAGCTTAATCTCAATATAATCCCTGTCTTTTATTTTCTTCCTCCAAAGAAGGGAATAAGAAAAGAAAATTGATAAAGCTTCTTGCTATTTTTATTTATTGAAGAAGAATCACACATGTGCAGCCTATCAAAACTCATTCTAATTAACATAACTTTAGAAAGGAAAAAACCCCGTAATTTCCCTCCTGTATCTTCTGTATTTAATTAGAAAATTTTTAATTGTTAGGAAAATGTTTATCAAACATCAGATATCCATTATTAAGATACAATAGCATTCACTAATTTTTAATCTCTTCCAATAGACACTGTTCCTCTGAATCCTTGAAATTACTGCCTATTGACAACATTAAAAAATACTAGAATCACAGATTTGGCAAATTAAAAGCAGTCCAGTGTCCCCATTAAGGGTAAGGGATTTGTCAGCTTGCATTACCATTTCTGACATGTTGTGCTTGACACAGTAAAGAAACTGATGGGCAGAACAAAAAAAAACCCTATCTCTGAAATATCTAAGTGTAGGATTGGGCTCACCAAAGTTATTTTTAGCTATGAACTTGAGAATTAAAGTCTGTAAGAGATCACATAGCTGTAATATTTAGGTTAAAAAAAAAAAAAAGCAGAAGCTAAATGCAGAAGAGTTAAAGTTATTTGTAATTGCAGGGGCTTTCATCTGCCATCTACCCAAATAGTCTTCTTTGTGCACTGGAGAAATGCTTCTTATTTGCTTCCCAGAGGTGAGAGAAATTCCCTGGCTTGTTTACCCTGCTGTCTGTATACCATCCTAGCAGCCAGAGTAGAATTCTGCTTTGATTTAGGAGTCCATTGCATCATGATAATATGATTGCTTCAAAGAACATATTCCTGTACTAGCAACACCAAACAACTCAGTCTATTGTTGGAAAAGTTCAAGCAATAAAAGCAACAGCTACTCTGGTCTGATTATAGGGAATGAGAGATCTCTGACTCTGAAAACCTTTACCATCAGTGTTTTTGCACAACCAGTTTCCCCTTTATAATCCTGTGCCCACTGAATTGCAGAATAATGTATATCTGGTTTCCTTTAAAACTTCTGACAATTCAAACCCAGCTCATAAGAGCAACTTTCAAAAGATACAGCCTGAAAGTTTAGGCCCCACTGAAGTAAGTGGCAAAAGTCCTGTCACCTTCAAAAAGGTCAGATTTTCATTCATGATATTGATTCAATTGCTAACTTTAAATACAACAGCTTTAAGGTTGTTCCTACAGAAGGCCAATGTCAGGTGTGTTTATTATTTTAAACCACACAATTTCTTAAAAAAGTAAATATCTGAGTACCTTTACAGTTCAATGAGCAAGATAGGAAGTCTGACAGGAGGCATGTCTGTGTTTCATGCATTTTTAACACATATTTAATTGAAATTTATTTTCTGGAACTATGGAATGAAAGCTGCTTTTCCCCCCTCTCCCTCTCAAAGGGCATTTCTGTACATAGCCAGGAGGTGGCATTCCTGGGTAACAGTTAAAGGAATTCATACACACTATTTCACTATTTGCATATGAGAGAGAAAAAGCTATCTTACTGTAGTGGCAGTTAGTTAATTAACTGAGGCTTAAACTAATGCAATGAATTTACTTTATATATTCTTCATTTTATGAGAAGTGGCAGAGTTATCCAGTAGTAGACATTCATCTTCATAATGAGACAGCAGGGATCTGGCAAGTTGTATTCATCTTCCTGTAGAGTATTTGATAGTAAAAGTCCTTGTCTTCATTTACTTCATTTTGTTCCTCCAAATAAGCCAGTTTGCAATAATTCATTTACCACAATAATACCCATTATAATACTGTTATAAGAACAGTTAGGAAATTTTAGGGGAAAAAAAGTCCAGCTGAATTTTATCCAGTCAATGAATCTTAATCAGATTTTTCAAAGTCTGATCATTCCCATTTGTGATCCAGTTGGTCTATGGAGTATTGCCATATTTAACATCTGTGTCATATCATACCTTTCCTGTTGCCTCATTGATCAATAGACAACATGTGATGTTTCCCAGATGTTCAAACATGGCAGATCCCAAAAGACCTATTAAATTACACTGAAAGCAAAACAACATCTATGTCGTAAAAATTTTCTTAAATTCAGGTATGCCTGAATATTTTCAAACTTGCTACAAGATACTTACTGATATTTAAATTGCTTTTAAAAATCAGTCAAACTCTTTGAAATGTCCACATTGTGTATTATATAAGGACTCTGTGTCATGGAGATGATAAGATTTTCTGTTCTGCAATATAAAGCAAGTTAAAAAAGAATTAAGCATCTATTTAGACATGGAGAAGAAAAATCACTGGATTTCTACTTCATTTTACTATTTTTGTCCTCTCACTACATGCTGTGTTCTTGCAGATTTTTACTCAGATTTCTTGCAAATTATATATATTTTTTGTCTGATAAAGCTGAATAAATAATGATTTTAAAAATCTTGTTCATTGCATTTTCTAAGTAAGGCAAGGCAGTATGTGCTGGTTTTCAGCGTGGCCTTTTTCTTCTGAAAAACATCATTATAAAGATCATTTTACTAAGATGTTACTTAAACCTTTGTTCTGTACCTGAATAACAGTTACATGAAGTTCTAGACTGGATTTCAGACAGCAAGCATGATCCAGTTTACACCTGCATGGTACAATATTCTCCTTTGAGACAGAATGATACAGTAGTTTATGACACAGTAATTTTAACATGACCATGAACATCCTTCACACCTTTCTGAAGAAAGTGCTACTCTTCTAGCAACATTTCAGCTTCAGATTTTGTGCTGGCATTGTCAGCAATGAGAGTCTCAGCATTTTCTGATGAACACAGGCAGCTGTGTGCAGAAAATCAGTACCTTTATTTTGTCACCTGTGAAACAGCAGCACAGAACTTAGGTGTAATCTGTTTAAATCAAAGTAGCATTTCTCCACATTACTACAATGACTCATCAAAAGTCAGAGTTTGCCTTTTTCTTTAATAAGAAGGAACATAGCTACTTTAGAAAGACCACCACAAAGAGACCTGTTCCTTCTGTGGTTATTGACAATACATCAAACATTTTTTCTCTTAAATCAAATAGGTTTTTACAATAGGTTACTTTTTCTTCCCCAGAAAAGAGGTTAAGAAATTTCAGTTCAGAAATGGCCACATATTTCTTTTTGGTATTTTCCAATAGAAAAAAAGGGTATTTTCCCAACCCAGCCCTTCCTGGCGGATTTGTTACCTTGCTGTAGCTCCATGAAGCAGCTCCCCATGGGACTCAGCCGCCCAGTTCCTGTTGTTGGCCTTGCTGGGCTCAGACTGCATCTCCCACCTGCTACTCCCCAAGCAGCCCCATGCAGAGATCTGCACTCAGGGGGATGAAGTCCCTGGAGGGAACACATCCACAAAGGGATCAAGCAGGCAGACCAGCTGCTCATGTGAAGTAATGCTGCTGCACTGACAACAATGATATTAAAAGTTTAAGTGATGTTTTTTCCAGTTTGGTCAGAAAATAGAAATATTTCCATTTAGGGCAATAGACCTATCCAAAAGAAAACATCTTACAGGCTTTTTCCAATGGTTTCTCAAGTTTAAAACTGCAAGCGAGGAGGAAATAAAAATACTCTGGTATCCTGGAGTAGGAATACTCCAGTATTTTCAAGTTTATTAATATTGTGGAGTAATTTTGGGCAGTCACATCTTTATTCTAATTTACACACATAACTAATTTTTGTTGAACAAGCTAGAGTTGTCTGAGAGCACTGAATGCCCAGGTGTATATTAATTGCAAAACCTACTTTTTTGGTGATACGAGAACAACATAGGCACCTACAAGTTACAAGATCTCCAAGTTGGAGCTGTCCAGGAGTCCATCCGCATGGTAAAATTTGCAAGATTAGGATTGCTAATTTTTACAAGCTTCAGAATGACAGAGCTGCATACACAGAAAAGTAGGTTGTTGAGCTTTCAAAATTAGAGTATCTACTTATAGTACGGACATATACAACTTAAAAATAAAAAAAAAAATCTAGATTTTGAACTCACCTAAATTGTTTATATATCTTTTTAAAAGAAATATGTAATTAGAACCATCTTTATTTTTTAATGGCATAAGACCTAACAAACTTTTGTTTTGTCATTGTCACTTGCAGAACAACAGCCAGAGATGTAGCAAAGTGAGGACAGAAGGTATGTGCTGTATCGTGGAGAAGCATATGGAATACAAACACAGAAAGGAGACAAGAAGAGAAGCAAAGATCTGGATAATGGTAAAGCAATGCATATGGAAAGTCAGCTTGAGAAGAACAGTCACATATGCCAAAATTAATTCACTAGCTACATTTAGTTAGAAAATCTGGAGAGCAAGCATCCTAAACAGCTGCAGTAGGTTAGCCAGAGTGTCTGCTGGCCCCAGGGTCACATATTCCTGCTCTAATTGCCAGCAGTGTCCATTTGGAACGCAGAACTTTCCAAGTTCTGGCCAGTGCTGGCTGTGTAGAGAAAATTGTCTGTTCTTTTCCATTTCTCATGATTTCTTGTGAAATGTATAGTGCAATGTAAATCCCTTTCAGAGATACCTGAGCCAGTTTATCTGTGCAGAATGTGCTGATCTGCAGAATTACTTGGTTGTGCTCTAGAAACAAAACTGCAGTGTTGGCCTACTCCTGTACATGAACGTATCTTTGTATGATCAACTTTTTTTTTGTTTAAATATAAATCATTCTTTCATTTAAGTATATAGAAAGTCTGCTAAAACAAGCACATGAGATGTCCTTACTGTCTTGGGCATTTTTTGCAGAAGGATTCTCTTTAGTTCTTGTTTTTGTGGTCATTTGCTGTTGGCATTGCTTTCACAGTGTCAGCTCCCAAGTTTGTTGTGTGACACCTGTGTAATAACAAGATGGATGACATTTGGAACCAATTTCACCTAGTGTTCTAGTACTTTGGATTTCACTCTGGAACACTATATTATATATTACTTCATTTGCTTGGGTCAATACTTAAGTATCAGTGTCAATTCAGTTTAGTAATACCGTCTATTTTTTCTAGAATTGTCAAACTCAATCAATCTGAGCCTGCTTTTTTTTAAAGCTTTCTACAAGTTTACTCTTGTAGAGTAGGTTATTGGCCCATTGTTCTTTCAAATGACATAATTTTCCTAGAGGATCACCTTTTCCAAATGCTTGTTTTCAAAATACTAATTTTCAAATATGTTCTCTTCCTGTGACCAAAAACCACAGCTTATTGCCACAATTCCGACAACTAACATGGAAACTAACCAGGTAATCTGCACTGTCATTACATACAGATAATCCTTACAGACCATTGATGGATATCACATCATGTCTGAGAGTCTTGCTCACTGTTGTTTGTAGTCACTCTTGTCCTGGATCAGGTGAGTATATCCAAAGTCTCCCTCTAATGCCTTGTGTTGAAATGTATTGCATGATAAGCTGATGCACAGTAATTTATTTTTACCTTAGGCTTAAATATTAAAAGAAGAGTGCTTTAATAAAGTAGTCAGCATGGCCCAGAATCAAATACAATAGAGTTTCATCACAAACCCATCTTTCCTCCCCTTTTTAATGTTTTCTTTTATGGCACTAACCACCAAAGACCCAGATTGTACTTCAACGACAGTTTTCATTATTTTTAAGAGGCATTCAAACTAATATGGATGTAGTTGGCTTCAAATTCCAAGTAATTTCATATGCTAAGATGCCTCTAGGTATTTTTAAAAAAATTTCTAGTTTTCGTTCTGCGGTAAACCTAATACTTCATATGTCTGCTATTGCAATTTCAGCTGTTACAAGTAAGAGGATTTGTTCATTGAAAACCAAACCAATGAGATTGTTTGCCACATCTTTAGATTGAGTTTCTGCTGACAGAGTTTTTTTCCATAGTACTAGCCACACTGAAATGCAACTGAATTATAAATTTAACCATTTATCCAAGAGTCTATCTTGTTTGAATTTCATAGGACCAATTTTCAAGCACAGTTCTTCTATTTAAGTAGGCAGTGCATATTTTCTAGTCACTACCTTCATCTGAGCCCCGTTAAGAGTTCTCAGTTTGTACAAATGTCGTTGTCCATTTTAGCACACCTGATTCAGTAACATGTTGGAGCCATTATGAATTCCTCTCACGTACTTTAATGTTTCCTGGGTAGTGGAACTGTAATTGTTGTTTAAATACACAGGCATCTAGAACTTTTGCCCTGAAGGCTCCCTCTGTGCAGCATTTTTCACTCTGCCCTTGTAGTACTATGCCCTGGCCTGTCTTCTACTTGTAACATTGAACTTTAATAGGTTTTTTTTCCATTATTTCAGCATTTATCTGAACCACATCCCATATTTTTTGTAGTATTTCTAATTTCCCTCATTTTACAGACTAAATCATTAACTTTGCATTAAATTTAAGGATTATCACCCAGCAAATTATAATCCTTTTTTTCCCATTAGATATAACTGATTATAAAGCCTTCTAGACATTCCTTAGGCACTGTGTGTTGCTGGCTACAAGCTATAACTTTTGCTTAGATCTGAAATGAATACCAGTGTCTTTCAGGGTGCCTCCACCAAGTCATTAATACCTGGACTATTCAAGTTGGCTCATTAATTAGGTTTTCACCTTGTCTGTATCATTGAACATGTAGGCTATAAAGTGAAATTTCCACAGGGCATTTCACACTTGCAAATTCTTGTATCACTTCAGCAGAGAAAACATGGCTGCTACCCTTGGGTTACAAGTAGGATTTTTACCAAGAAAAGAAATTGTAGACATACAGCCTTATTAAAGTTTTTGATCTAATCCAATTTTACAGCTAACAGCTACAGCAACTCCATAATCCATTCATTCACCTACACAGTGATTTATTTCAAATTCCTTCCTTCTTTGCTCTGGTCCAGCCATTCTTAAAGCTAAAGATTAGCCAAAGCTGCCTTCTCTCCCTGATTCCATAGTACAGAAAGAGCTTACTTTAATTCCTTTTATGGAGTTCCAATATCCTAGTTTAGGCCTTATTTCCTCACCTGAGGTGTCTACAAATGTGTCACTAATTTAAGCCATAACTACTTTGGCCCTGACAGTTAACATCTTGCTGCCAGTTTCAATTAGGGAGGAGAATCAACTGCCGAAATGAGGTGCCTGTGGTGTAATCATGTTTACTTGTAAGGAGGCTGAAAATACTCTATCCCTAGACCCAGGTGGCACCAGATAACATGGTGATTGCAGGCCTCTTTCAAACATTTCTGAAAACCTGAAGGTCTTCACCTAAGTTTGTCTTACAGAGCAAATGTTGACTGGTGCCTTTCTCTTTGTTTTCTCTTCTGCCTCTCCTCTACAGAGAGTCCTTTGTCGAGTAACAGCCAGATCCTTAACTCATTAATGTGTTTGTCTTTACACTTTGTTTCTTAGTGGTATAATATTTTTTTCTAACAACTGGGAACAGTGATTCCTTTCTCCCAAATTACAGTCTGACAATCACTGTGAAAGTTCTTGTATTTTTTTCTTCTTTGCTATTCTAAAGAAGTAACCATAACACACTCTGGAAATGCCTTTCTCTCCCAACCCAATAAAAATGCAGTGAGCGTGACAGTAACAGGGAGCCCTGCTGCAGCCAGCAAAGCTTATCTCTGAACTGCTCTCCAGGTCCCTGTGTAAGCTTCAGCTGAATCATAACTCCGAAGTATCCTTATAGCCAGGATCAAGGAGCATAATCACTGAGCTTATCTTCCCCAGAATCTAAACGTCACTTGGAAGTGCTTTAACATGAAGGCAAAACCACATCTCTAATTTATATCAGCACGTTCCTGCTACACAGTCATATTTCAGTATATAACCAATCAATTCCTCGTGTAACAACCAAACAAACAACTAAAACATCCTTTCAGCAGAGCTCTTTCTAGTCCATCTACTTCTCTGCATGGGAGAGTGTGCCTTTAGAACCCTGAGCAGCATCACTGCAGGTATGGAGTCACACTACCAAGTGGATTTTGTTTTGGTGTGCAGCACTAGCCAGTTGTGTTCTGGATTACTGCAAGAGCTTTCATGTTATAAGAGCTATATTTAAATTACCACCTACAATACTAGACCTGAAGTTAATGAGCTCGGCTAGAGATGCTACGTTGAACTACAAGAAATGAGATAGACCCACAATAAGACGTTTTCAGCCTTATTAGAAATAAGACAGATGAAACCAGGCAGCTGACTGGCCTTTTGATGCCGGGGCAGTGTTCCCCGCGGGCGGAACGCCCTGTGGGTGCCGGGGCAGTGTTCCCGCGGGCAGCGTGCCCTTTGGATGCTTGGGTGGTGCTCTTCGGGGGCGGGATGCCCTTTGGGTGCTCGGGCGGTGCTCCCCGCGGGCGGGATGCTCTGTGGATGCCCGGGCGCTGCTCCCCACGGGCGGAGTGCCCTGGGGGTGTCTGGGCAGTGCTCCCCACGGGCGAGATGCCGTGTGGATGCCCGGGCAGTGCTCCCCACGGGCGAGAAACCCCGTGTGGATGCCTGAGCAGTGTTCCCCACTGGCCCAGTGCCCTTGCCGGACCAACGCAGCCTCCGCCCGGCTACCGCCGCTGTCTCCATGCGACAGCGAAGTGTGGGCGTCTGCCGTTTGCATAGCTCCGTGAGTGGCCAATGGGCGAGCGCCGCTGCCGCTGTATTTGCATGTGGCCGAGCGGTGGCCAATGGGGAGGCGGCGGCTGGGCGCGCGGAGGGCGATGCTGTTGCTGGCGGCGCGCGGGCGGCGCAGCGAGAGGCTGTGCTGGGCGCGGGGACCTGCCGGGACCTGGCGGCCCTCGGCCCGGGCGGCCGCGGGGTAGCGGCGGCAACAACATGTCGGTGGCAGGGCTCAAAAAGCAGTTTCACAAAGCCAGCCAGGTAAGGGCGGCGGCGGGGCCGGGCGGGCTTTGCTGTTCATGGGCGGTTCGCCCAGCGCCCGCTCCCGCACGGGGCGGCGGATCCCTCCTCCGTCTGTGGCAGCATCACCCTAGCACGTCCGGGGAGTGTTTCCTTCAGCAATATCTCTAGGTCCTTTGCTTGTGTTTTTGCTTGTCAGCCTCTTGTGTTGGTCTCACAAGAGGAGGTTGCCCGTTACATTCTTTTGCCTGGGGCTCCAGGTCTTTCCTTTAGTTGTTAATATTTGTTATTTAATGATGGGTTCGTGTTCATACTTTGAGGCCTCGGATAAACCTACAGCCTGTAGGGTACCAGCTTTCCCCTGAAGAGTTCATTGTTTTGATCTTCCACAGATTGCTGGTTCATTATCCTACCTGGAATGCCATGTGTTTGTCCTGTAGAGGGTGTCAGATGATTCTAGAGTTTTCCCTCCTTTTCTAGATGTTGTATTCTTACCTTCTCTAGGGTGAATCTTCATCTTCTTTTGACTTCTTTATTGCTTTTGTCTTTTATAATGTGCTTTGCTTTAATAGTTTAGCTGATTTCTTTCAATAGAGAAACCCCTTTCTGTCAAGCAGGTGGGCTGGTTGCATTTCATGGCAAGATGGTGCCAGCGCAAAACCCTGCATTGGTGCGGTGGCTTGAGGATGTGGCTGCAGTGGGATTCTGCCACTGAAGGTTTTTGGAAGCCTCAACTGCTTTGCTTGCTTGTTCCAAGCCAAAGAGATCTGTATTTCTGTTGGCTGTCACTAATGATAATGGTAATATTGAAATTAGTGCCTGTAACCTATTCAATCAAATCCGACTGCTGCTCTTGTCTTGGTGACAGTGAAGAAAATAAAGGTTCATTGAATGCTTAACTGTTCTTTTTCTAGGTCTTCCTTCAGATATGTGGCTTGTCAGCAGCCCAAGTGCAGAATCTGTACTTTGTTTGGATACAGAGATGCTAAATATTTGTATCTAGTTTTTCAGTAGTGTGCTGTTTTTCATGGAATGTACTGATCCTGAAAAATATTGTGAATCAGTATCTTTTGGTTAACTTTCACTATTTCTCTGAGAAAATGCTGGACTTGCGGGGTAAACAAATCCAAGGATAATTTATTAAAGATTTTGGCTTGTTTTGCATCTGACATGCTGATAAGTGATACAGCCTGTGCTGGATATCTTGTAACTCAAGAAGCAGAAGATACTTAAATGAGAAAGTCAGAGAGGTAACCACAACAAGAGTCCTCTTGTCTAGCAACTGGTAACAGTGCAAGTTATTTAATCCTGCCCAGATGTCAGGTAAACAAACAAACAACAAAAAGAAAGGACGTGGGGGATATGATAGCAAAAAGGAACTGAAGAATATATTGAATTTGGCTGCATTTATTGGAAAGTTGTGGTATGACTTCCAGTATTCAATACAGTAAGGAACTGCAATGCATAACTCAGGTAATATTCTTCTTCTCAGGATGGGTCAAAGGTAAAGTTTTGACTCATTTTCAACTGAGGAAGTTGAAAGAAGTTGCAGAACTGAGGAAGAAATTTAAAATCAGTTGATTGACAAGGTCTGCTGTTATGGAAAGAAATACTGTTTACTAGGAAATTAAAGTTCACTAATAAGATACTAGTTTTTTTTTTTTGGTTATTAAGGTAACATAAGACACTTCTTAAGAGCTCATTCTTTAAAAATTAGGATAAGATGTTGGGCAAAACAGTAGTGGGAAAGTAACAGAAGAAATAGCATATGTATATAGTAGATCAAAACATCCAGGTCTAAACAACAAAACTGTTTATCTCTGACACACAGAGATGCAGTCATGCCTAGACATATAAAGTTGTTGAACTGACAAAAATAAGGAGGAACATGAAAAATGGAAATATTGGGACTCCATCTTTCATCAGAATTCTTTTACAAAATGCTAAAGGAAGCAAATGCAGACCATGAAGGAGGTATTTCTCTACAGATTTGTTAAATATTCAAGTACTGTGGGATCACTTAAAGAGACACAGATCTTTGTGTATTGAGTGGATGAGAGATGCCAATGATAACAGTTAACAGCAGAGACAGGCATTGCTTGGGGAAAGAATGAAATTAATTCCTTTAGTGTTCCCAAAGGAGGATGGGGGCAGATGACAAAAACTGGCAAATGTCCCAGAGGACATTGAAGAATACTGGAGGGAATGAGAGTTGTGCCAGGACATGTGATTAAGGAATAAGAATAATATTTGAAAGCTGACAGAACCTAAGGACAAAAAATCTGAAGGCTGAACCAAATGTATTAAGGCAGTCTGTATTTAAAAGTTCATTCAGTAATGTGAATAAATATCAAAAATGTGACAGGATCCATATATTTTCAGAAGATATTATTTCCATGCTAAAATAGACTTCTGTTCAATGGAAATAAACTACAGTTCTAAATGAAATATAGAGTAGTATATATGTATAGTTATAAAAAGATTAAGTAAAATAAAATAAATGGACTTATGGAATAACTCTATTTACTCTTACTGAACCACTGAACTTTTTTGCAAAAGAGCTGCATTTCAGTTTTGTTCTTGTAAAAAGCCTACCTCTTCTATGTGTCTTTATGCACAGCTTCTCTGTTGATTAGTGATGATCACCTTTTTGTGTAGGCTTAAGTGCAGGAGTCCAGGAAAAAGAAAAAATTACTTATGATTTTACACATGCCGTTGAGGTTTCTGGTATGTTTGTCTGTTGCTTGTCAGCTTGGTTTGTCAGAAGTTACAGTTAAGCAAATGAGTGTTTGTCTTATGAAAGGTCATAGCTAACTTTATATGGTTACTAAAGCCCTTGCTAAAATCAGGTGTGACACACTGTTGCAAACTTGGTTGGTGTAGTAAAAAGTTACCATGGGTCTGTCTCTTTGTAATCCAGTAATTCACAAAAAGGGTTCTGATGGTTTTCCCCTAGAATTTTTTACCCAACGGTATTTGGTTTTTTTCCATTGGAAATTGTGTGTGTTTATTGGTTTCCACTGAAATGTCTGGTAGTGAGATGTAGAAGACAACTCTTATGTTATGGTATCTGTTGAAATTACTGCAGTGAGTTCTGCATCCCAGAGGGAGTTTTAGCTATTTTTCTGTACATTCCAATATATAAAGCTGCAGTGCTACTCCATTATCTATCCCCTAATGATTGCATCCCCTGCTGTCACAGAATGGATAGACCCAAATCTTGTATGTATCTCAAAGTTATGTTATGAAAGTTATGTACTGATAATACCCTTCATGTTATTAGAATTTTCTTTACTATGCTTTCTACTTACGTTATAAGTTTAAATTGAAATTCTTTAATTGAAAGTGGACTGCCATGAGGATGACTTCCATTCTCTCCGTTTAATATCAGTGATGATTCCTTGAGTATGATTCATTTGACACATGAAATGCCAAGCAGAACCCATGCAGTGTCTTACCACCTCTCACTAGCTGATAAGCAATGGCAGGCCATTTCTCAGAGCTGATTGACTCATGTAAAACTCTCACGTAATTCAGCTTTTTTAAAAAAAATATATTTTCAAATATAATTTTAAAAATTAATCTTCATGGAGTTCTGTTTGCAATGAGAGTTTGTGTCTCGTTACTTTCAGCCTCTGCCAAATCTGATCTGTTTTCCTGTTTTCAGTTTGAGACCTTTTGATGTAGGTGTGTGTATATATCTCTGCCTGCTGGTTCTACAGGCCTTGTTCTTGTGGTGGTTGCGTGTCTGGGACAACCCAGGTGGTGGGAGGACTGCATCTTCTGCTGTGTACTAGGAGTATTTTTAGAGTGGTGCTTCTGTTTAGAAAAGCAGGAACCACAGAGAGTCAGTAAGAAAGCCTTAATAGGTGTCGGATGCATTCTGATTTCTGCTGTGCTCTAAAACTACAGCCAGGCTAGGATCTCTGTGTAAAGATGTGTGGTTTTTCAAAGCACTTGTAAGGAGGTGAGCTCAGAACCTCACTCCCTTAGGGTATTTTGAAAGTTCAGCCATGATACTGGCATAGGAAATCTGCTGTTGAGTTTGAATTCACACATTTTCAATTTATTTTTTGAAATAATTGTAGCTGAAGGCTATGTATAGAAGCAGTTTCACTCTCAACAGCTTATTCATATTGTATTTCTTAGGCTTAGTTTCTAAAAGGTATTGGAAAGTAATGCTTTTCTGAGGAAACACAACTGCCAATATTCACAATTATTGTGAATATCTTATTTGTAATGTGGTTGTCAACAGCTACTGTAGCCTCTACAGGCTGGTTTCTTAAACCTTTTTCTACTGTCAGTGAAGAAAGAGAGGCTCCAAGAGAGTGTGATTCAGGAGCTGGTTCTGTTGTCTATAGATGGAGCCTAAGGGGGAGCAGATTTTCTAACCAAAACAACTGAAATTTGTCACTGCATTTTTGCTTTCTGAAAGTAATTTAGCCTAGTATAATAAAGTATATGCTCTGTGTTTTAATTTCTTGCATATCCTGAATGGCATTTGTCTTTTCAAGTGCTGCAATTGTTATTAGCAATTTTTAAAAGGCCTTTTTCTATTTTTAAATTGTTTTTAAACTTTTGATTATCACCAGCAGTTGCAGGGATGCTGCATCATCTCTCCCAGATTTCTGCATTTGCTCCATTGATTTATGTGGCATTTTGATCCAATCTGTTGGAGTGAAGACCAGATCAGAATTGAGACCATCTTGTTCCCCAGACAGAATAAGTTGTGTGATTGGATTTTGTTGTTAGGTTATATCACAGTGGTGTGATGTTTTTTGGTCTCTTGAGTATTTTTTTTTTCTATTATATTGTAGATACTAGCCTAAACATAATATTTAAGCCCCTTTTAAAGTCCATGCTGACATTGAGTTAATACCAAAAACTTCAATTACACAAGTGCTTGATAACAAAAGAAGTACTTTGGTAAACTTTATACAAAGAGAACCTGAACTTGACACTGAGACATGAAAGGAAACTTTATTGACTACTTGCAGATATATTTATTTCCTAGGACTATAAGCTGTTATCATACAGTCTGTTAGAGATACTGTCCTTTCACAGCCAGTGTGAATTGGGCATGATAAATCCATGACAGTGATAGAGAGAAATCTTCCATCCTGTTCCTACTTTTTATTAGATAACTGGATTTACTTTTCTGAAAATCTTACAGAATTGTGGAAGAACAACAGTGGTGAAAAGGACATTAGAATTTAGTTTCTTGTCTGATATGTTTTGAAATGAATAATTATACTTCTACAATTGTATTTATCAGCTGCTAAGGTAGTCTCCAGTAAGGCAAAAGTGTAGCAAAAAGAAACTGCTTCAGTTAGCATATGTACAAGTTAACAGAAGGTAGAAGTCATGCTCTGCAGCCTTTAATAATGCAGTTCTCAAAGCCTGCAAGAGAGGGATCATAATGCAGTAAATTGGAAACCTAGAAGAGATATAGCAGTTTGCAAGGAGGTTATTTATATTTTACACAAAAAATATTTATATATATGAAAGTCTGAATGGCGTTGCAATAGACTAGAGAGTGGCATAACAGAATGGGAACTGAACTTTCTCCTTGACTTCATCTCCTTTTATAGCTGCTTGGCTTTGCTGTAGAGTTTTGCATAGGCATCCTGAAAGTTTGAGTGAGAGCTGGCACTCCATTCCAAACTCCTGCTGTTGCCTGAGTCACTGTGGCACATGCTGGGTAATACATTGCAGTGCAGGCTCCTGAGAATCCTGCAATGCTGAAAAACAAACAGCCAAGTGAGCACAGCAGCAGCACTGCACTGAGGTTTTCTTTAGCGTCACTTGATGTTACTTGAAGTTGCAGTGCAACCACTTTCTGTAAACACGTGTAATTCAAATATAAAATACATACTCTTTATAGCTTCTGTGAAACCCACATAAAACCCAGACTTGGTCTTATAATGATATTGTTAAGGGCAAAGTGCTTCCATTTAATTAATGCTACTTTCACCCCAGTTTATTGCCATAGTCTAATTCTATGCTGTGCTGAGTTCTCATTGTTGGTCTCTTTTCTGTTCACAGAGGGGAAGGCATTGCTGGAGTTTTATGACTAGTTGAGAGTTGAAGATGCAGATTTTAACAATGCTTTTAACAAGTCCACTTAGAAAAGAGCTATTCAAATGTCAGGTTACACCTTCAATTTTATTTTCTAGAGCCCTAGTGTCCTATCACTGTGTACATGTTTCTGTTATCAAAGTTATTAAGAGTTATGCATTGATGGGAGAATATACCAGTTAATTTCTTGTAACATCTCAGATATCAGCAGCTGTGCATGTTAAACACAAAAATAACTTCACCTTACATACTTTCTGTTCAAAGGACAATGCCAAGCCTCTGAGGAGAATCAATTCTGTTTCTTTACTACCCTAATTAAAATGCATTTTTGCACTTGTGTTTAATGAACTGTAATGACTACAGTGAACTTAGTAAACAACTGAACACCACTTTAGAGTCCAGGACTCAAAGGAAATCAAGGGGTTCTAAAATTCTGTTTTCTATGATTGCCAGTGTTTCTGTTCTTGTGCAGTCAGGTTACACAGTGAAAAAGCAGAGAAAGTATTTTTTAATTTTTTTCTTAGCCAAGCAAAAAGCAAATAAAATATAAAAAACAAGTGTTAATGGTCCTAGGTAGTAGTAGCCCCTTTATTTACTTGTAAGTCTGTTAGAATTGCTAGTAGTCTTACTGCTCTCATTCTTTTTCCTACAGATGCAAATTAATATGGTACTAGAAAGTGACATGAGTTCAAGGATAAGGAGCTGGTCAGTGGCAGAACCAAAAGTAGATTATGTGCTTCCAGACTATAGATGCAATGTCCAGTCACTAGGTTTTTTGTGGTTTTTTGTGGGTTTTTTTTTTTTGAAAGTTATTTATTTTTAAAAGTTTATTTTGCATATGTATCAATAAATGCAAAATGTAGATATGGGTTTGGATTCAATTTTCCATATGAATGTGATGTAATTTCACTGACTGAAAGTTTGGCAAGGCTGAACATAGTATTTTCAGTTACCTTTACTGTATTTAATACCCCTCTGGAATGGGCAAGCAAGAAACTGGGATTTTTGGGTAATGGTATCTCCTCAGCAGAAAATGAGAGAGAGAGAGTGTGTGTCTGTGTGTGTGTGTGTGACAGGTACTTAGTGCCATAAACAAAATGTTGGATTGGGGGGTAAAAGTCAGTGTTTTGGTTCAAAATTATGATTTTCCTTATTTGCAATCCTGTTGAGAGAGCTGGAAAGTGAAATTTGGTACCTGTGCCATTTGTGTGGTCAGAGAATGCCACAAACATGGGAATGTTTTGTCTTTCATTCCCACAGAGAATGTAGCACCTGCCAGCTTGGCATCTGGGTCACAATAGATGTGTGCATGGTGAGGGGGGAAGGAGACACACTAAATAAGGAAATTGGTAATCAAAGACTATAACCTTTCATCAATTCAGAACCAGCAGTGTCCAGTCTGATCTTTTGAAATTTCTTCCAAAGAAAATAATATTTTTAAAGATGTTAGGATGAATTCTGTGTTTGGTGTAATCTGCTTGGATGACTGCCTGAGGCACTGGAACATAGCAACTGTTACTTACCTTTAGGATTAACTGTTTATCATTTCATGGCTTTAGCTTCTGAATTATCCCTACTTGCTTTCCCCCCCCTCTACGCTGTAGTAACCACCTAGGATTCAAAGGGCCGTATCTACTGCTTTGTTTTGTATGGAGAATGCAAGAATCATGGCCTTTTCATTGTGAGCTTGATGATTAAAAGTTTCCCTTCAGGGATCTCTTCATCTGTGGTTGAAGGTTCCTGTTTAATGGGACTTGGCTTATTTTGCTACTGATGGATGTACTGCCTTTTTCGTAGGACTTTCTTGCTGCAAAGCCATATGCCCCCACAGAGGAGGACGGAGCCTTTTGACCTTATTTGCGTTAGTGCTTTTTAGCTTGTTGGGGAATTCTTCGGAGGTCTGTGTTCTGTGTGTAAATTATACTTGGAAATTATTTCAGTTTTCTCAGTCATTTGTTTAATTTGATAACAGTGGAAGTCAATTCTGTGTGCATGCTGAGGGAAGTTCTTTTCTGTCCCCATGGATGAAGTCTGTGGTGCATTTCTGCAATGCTGCTCTTACTACTGGAAAGAATTGTGCCTTGTGGAGATTCAGGACAGTATGTGTCTTTCTTGGAAATGGAGGTGAGGAGCCCTGTTATCCCCAATTGCATTTTAGTTTGTGGTGTTGCATGTAACAATGTCTTGCTGCCCAAAACCACGGGCATGTTTTGAAATGGAGTTACAAAAAGTAAGGCAAAAATGTACAGTGACTTCCTCTCCAAAGTAGTCATGGTGAATAAAGTGATGAAATAATGCCTTTTTTTCTTTTTCTTCACTTTTCACTATGGTACATGGAGGTTTTGTATTCACTGAATGAAAGGAGCATGGATTATTGCAAACTTTCAGATACAAAAAAATGCTTGAGACTTGTTTGTTCCATTTAGGTTTTCCAACTCATGATAAGCACTGGTTGCATTAGCAAAGAGTGAACTATAAAAGTCCTTTCTTTTTTCCCCATGGGTAGTGTTTCTAAGGGCCTCCATGGGTTCTAGCTAAGTCTGCAGTGCTGCTGGGAGCACATTGATGGATTTTTCAAAATATTTGAGTAATGAGACTTTAAAGACCATTAAAAATTCAGTTGCATTTGTAGTAGACGCAAGAACTGGAAGCACGTTGCTTCACAGTGCTCTCATGCTGGATGTGAAAACTTGGGAAAACTGTGAACTAAAATCCCTACAAACAAACAAAGAAACCTCTCAAGCAGGGCAGACAATATTCTTTCTGATTCAAAGGGAACGTGTGCAATCCATGTCCAGCAGAACCAGGTGGATTGCCTTGAGTAGCAAGTAACGGGGGCTGACTGTGTGGCAGAAGAATGTGGGTGTTTCACACTGTACCAGAAGCACAGGAAACTACAGGACTGGCATCTCAGATAAGAAAGAATGATGCCATTTAAATCAAAATAATATGCACTAAAAAGTAAGGATATGAGAAGGAGTTCTCCGTTCATTTTACAGTGATTTAAAATCCACACAGCTAGTCTAAGTGCTAAAATACTTAAGCAGCAGTTTAATAATATTGAAGGACAGATTTTGAACTTGATTATGTGGAATGGAATTGTGTAAGAATTACTGTCTGGAAAGTAGTTTCTGGAAGAGCAATAAACAGATTGTCACTTTTCATGCATAGAAAGTAGACTTGCTGATAAACATGCAGAAGTGGTGATGAGAAATAGCATGCTAATGTGAAGAGAAGTTAATTCTAAAGCAAATCAACTTAAAATTACAATTTTTGACTGTTGATGTATCTGGCTGTGTACAACTTCTGTTGACAGTCTTGTTCTGCTTCCTCTGCACAGTTTGCCTGGGTCTCTGTAGTGGATGATCTTGACCACATTTTTGCTGATAATGGATTCACTAAAACTGCCACTTCAAACTATGACATTGCCAAGGAAGTTTTTACTTTAGATAAATATGTAGTTGTATAGTAACTTTTAAAACTAATACTCCTAAATATTTGCAACGTATCTTTTAGTGTTAGTGGCTCTTGAACTTTGACAAATTAAAACATATTTGGCCTACATGCATAAGCTTTGAGCTTAAAGCTGTAAATCACTGTTAAAAGTGCCCATATCATGTCTATATTATTTCTCCTGTAGCTGGTCTGCACTGGTGCTTAAAACTATTTGCCAAGTACTTACTAAGACTCAAATAAACTGCTTTGGTGTTGAATGTATAATGAACAGGTCTGACTTCAGCAAAGGTAATGTAAGTATATTCTGGCTTTACAGAAATCGGAATTAGGTTATCCATGACATTTTCCTGCTCTTTGATAGGCTCTCTGATATGAGTTGTGTGTAAGTAATCTTTCTAATCTTGCATGTGGGCATTGAGGATGTGTAGGTGCTTAGTGTCCTAATAAGGTGGCTCAATATATTCAGCCTTTAAAAAAAAAAAAAAATTTAACTTTTAGATCAGCTGATTTGTATTTAAATGAATTTTCAATAAACTCATCAAAGCAGCAGAAATCTCTGGTCATGGAAATGCAGGAGGGCAATTGGGTAGTCATGAATTATGCAGTGTAGTTACATGTTTTAAGAAGATAAAAATATTTACATGTTTTAAGGATTTCAATTTCCTGTTCTGCATATGCAGGCTGTGATTTATATGTTGCTATATCTCTGCTATTTGACAAACTGAGATTTATTTTTTTTTTGTTTCAAATAGTGCAAAAGAAATAACAACAACAGCATGCTACTTTAATAGAAAAATGGTGTAGTTGGCTATTCTATAGCAGCTCTAACCAAGTCAGAATTCATGCAGGACCCAGCTACAGGGTAATACACTGGGTTATGGTTCCATTAAGCTGTGAAATACTTGCACAGCTTTAAATCCATGGATAATTCTGTGACTGTTGATGTGCTGAAAGCTGACTAGACCCTCCTGAGTTCAGGCCTGTGCTACAGTCAGTGATGTATTTAATGATAACTTTTGCGAGAGCCAGTGGGAGCCATCTTCGTGATAAGCTAGGACAGTTTAACCTGAGAAAACAGTGAAGGATCTAGTTTCTGGGTTTAATTCCAGGATATTGTGCTGGAACTGGTCACATAATGTTCTGGGAACATGAGGTGTATTCAATTCCTCTTAGGAGCTATGAATCAGAGGAGTGCTCTCTTCCAGAATTATGACTGACAATATGCCAACATTCTCTAGAACAAGGCAGAGCATAGATTTTCACTAGACTGAGTGGCAACTGTACCTATCATATGAAGAGAGCAGAAATGAAGAGGTATTGAATGGACAAGGTAATGTAAAGCTTACTGGTTTAGGGCAGAGAGGTCATTAAAGAAGTCAGACCGCCTCATTAAACATGCACCTTTCCACTGTGGTGGGGGAGTGGGGTACAATGTTTGTGCAGCCAGCTTTAACACCTGGATGTCATCAGATGCAGGATAAAGTTGCATGGCAACTTAGATCACCTTAAATCTGGGCTGTGGTAGCCTTGCCCTACCCTCAGGGTAAGGTCCTACCCATTTCCTTGAGTCAGCTCTGGGTGCTTGTGTGATCACACTAAGCTGTTAGAGGCAGCTTATCTCAAAATCAACCCACCTCCAATGTGTGATCCGCTTTCAGGTGGATTAACCCACTGAAGAGCTCACGGTGCACAGGAGTTGCTAGTTCCAGTGCAAAAGAGGTGGAGGGAATGTCTCAACAGGGATGAAAAGGATTTAGAGAAGGCTAAACAGCTGTGGAAAAGTACCTTAATGATTATTCTAATGAGTCTATATATATCTAATAATAATTTGATATATTAGATATATCTAATGAATCAGTCTATTCTGAGTAGAATAAACTATGCTTTGTAAGGGATTTGTATCTCACTGAAGTTCTGAATGATGAGCCAGCAAGGAATCTGCTACCAACTCACCCTGAGTTAATGGTGACTGTTGTGATTGTGATAATATATCATGTGAGGGCAAAAAAATCTATCCCTAATCCAGCAAGCCTGGAGTCCAACCAGGGCAATTGAGTGGTTTAGGTGAAACAGTGGGTAACCTAGATGGAGGTAAAACGAATGTTTCTGGTGAAAGCAGCACCTCAAGCCATGCAAGGCCTTACACTGTGAGATCTGAGAGGCTTCAGCCTGACTTCAGTGAAAGACTGGGAATGCTGTTGAAGGAGAGAGGAAACACATTTCTTAAGTGGAGGAAAGAAAGCCCTTATTAGAACTGAGAGGAGTGTCTGGGGTAGAAAGTTCTGCTCAGTTGGAGTAAGTACTAGTGTGACAAATGATGTACAGCAGAGACACAAGTTAGGGTGCAGTTGTCAAAGGATGTTAAAGGTAGCAAGAGGCAAGCTAATCAGTGAAAAATAAATGTGGTGTAACTTCTGTCGTGGTTTAGTTTGGCCCAGGTTTTTCTAGTGGGGGGGACCACAAAGATGGCTCCTCGGTGAAGCTTCTCGAAGTCTTCACCATGTCCAGCTCTGAGGTGATGGACATGCTGTTGGCCAAGCATGGGCCAATTAGAGATGTTGGTTACGCCTCTGTGAAGACATATTTAAGAAATCAAAACAATGGGTGCACGCACTTTTTCTTAGCCAGAGGAGGAGGAGTAGGTGAGAGTATGTGAGGGAAAACAACATGGAGAGACCAAGGTCAGTGGAGAAGGAGGGGGAACGGGAGCTCCAGGTGCCGGAGCTCTGCAGCCTCTGCAGGCCGTGGTGAGGCCCATGGTGAAGCAGGGGGTGCCCTTGCAGCCCATGGGGGCCCATGGGAAATGCTGAGATCCACTTGCCCCAAAGCGAGTGGATACCCTGAAAGTGGCCGTGGTCCAGAGGGAGTCCTAGTGGAGAAACAGGCCTTGACTTGCACCCTGAGACTGAACTGAGTGCCCCACATGGAGTGGGTGGGTGCCTGAGAGAGAGAGAGAGAGAGAGAGAGAAGGCCAGCAGAAGTCCGGTAAAGAGAAGAAGCCTTGCTCCCGAGATGGAAACGGCCCGGCTCAGAGGTCTGTACCCCGTGGAAGATGGACCCCACGCCGTAGCAGTTTTGGGGAGACTGCTTGCCTGTGTGGGGACCAGCGTCACTGCAGCAGTGTTGGGCGGGCTGCCGCAAGTGAGACCCATGGCTGTGCAGAGGAAAAGAGCCTCTCCCCAGGCAGGGGAAGAAGATCTGGGTGATGAACTGACCTACCCCACCCCCATGCCTTGTTCCCCTGTGCAGCTGCTGGGAAGGAGGGAGGGGGGTTAGCAGAGAAACGGTGGCCTTGAAGGGTTTATTTTACTTCTCATTTACTCCTCTGACTCTGTTAGCAATAAATTAGCTCACTTTGAGACCTAAGTTAGTCCTGTTTTGCCTATTTGAGTGCGTCTTCTCCTGGGTTTCCTTATCTCAACTCATGAGCCCTGGGTGTGGATGTGTTAATTTGAGGGTACCTGGCATTTGGCAGGGTCAAACCATGACACTTCTCATGTTCTTTCAATACTCTGGGCAAAACAGAATGGTTTAAGGGACTTCTTTGACAATTACTTATTAACATCTGTAAAAACAATCTATAAATACATGAGAAACATCCAATATAGAAACAAGTTAAATCACACAGGAGTGAGGAGTAAGAAGATAATATGAAAGGTTCTCATATTTCATGAAAAGGAAGGGGTTATTTAAATTTCTGATTTAAAGTGTTTTGGTTTGTAGTATAATCACTCTTTCTCATCTTTACGGTGGGTATATATGAGTATATCAAAAGGAAACCACCTTCCTTACAAGCACACGGAACAACTTCAGAAAGTGGGATTGTTTTAAGGCTAAATCAGGATCATATTGCCGCCAAGTGAAATTTTGCACTTGGAACCTGTGGAGAGAAGTGTTAATGTGGTAACAGCCAGTGGAATGCACACAGTATGTAACTTGTCATTTACAGCTCCAGCTCGTCACCATGCAGAGGAAATGGGATGAAATATTGCCCAGTTGTACCTAAAACAAGATACTGAAAGATAGGCAGAAAATGGTTCTGACAGGGGTGTAGCCAGCACTGAGGTGCTGCTCATCCTGGTCACCCTGAGAAGGAAGGGCTGTCTCTGTGGAATGTACACACTACCTCCGCTTGTCTGCAGTGCTCATGCATGTTCTGTCTCGTTATATTGGCTGGACAAGCAAGTGCCAAACAGACCGTAGTTAAGAATAAAAATGCCCAAATTTTACTTTTCAAAGAAATTCAGAATGTTGTTGGTTTTATTTTTTTTTTTTAACGAGAGTTTGGAACTGAGTGAGAAGTCAGGGAAATTGAAAAGTAGGAATGATATTCACTACACATTTTCTTTTATGGCCCTTTGATGACTTTACATTTCTCTTTTTAGGGTATGCTGACTTTCACAAACAAGATTTTAAATACATTAGGGAACAGTATTTTAGATTTGCAAAATGAAATATGGAAGTAAAAGTGTGGTTCTGTCAGCATGGAGATTTAAGGTTTCAGGTATGTCATTGTTCTTGGCTATTTGAATTCTTATATCAATTAATTTAAATTACTGTCAGGGACTTTAGTGTAATCAGGTTTTCCTATTAAAAGCACTTCTGTCTTTTCTTCTGAAAAGTGGACAGTCTTGCGTCTTGACACTGTTACATTTTTTAAGTAGACTTGCAGATCAAATAATGTGTCTTCTCCAAAAATTTAGATAAGTTTGTTTATTACATTTGAATTCCTACAAAGATGTTTTCCCTTAGAGATGTGTACAATAACGATGACTTTGAATTTCCTGATTTATAAATGCATGTGTAAGCATCAGTGTTGAGTTCTTTTGGAAACAGTGGAGGTTTGTCAGGAAGATTTCAAGGTTTTGCAGTACAAAGTCGTTTTTGTTGTACAATGCATGTGCTAAAGAATAGCTGTAGCAGACAAGTTTGACTAAAATGCTCAGTATAGTGTGACGTGGCACTGCCTGGTGCGAAATGAGTCACTCTCTATAGAAGTGCAAAATCATGTTATAGAGTCTAGAGTCTTGTACTTTATTCATATATGGACAAGACTGTCCTTTGTCCATGATACTGGTTTTCTTCAATATCTCTATGCGTCTAATGTAAGCCCATAGACAGCATTGCACTAGCATACGTAACATCTCATGCTAATGATCTGTATGATTTGTACCATTTGCCTCCATTTTCTCACGGTTCAGTATCTTACTCTCCTTTTTTATACTTTTTTAGATTTGGTTAAAGACTAAGTATAGTTGTCGAACTGGAGTGGCTGTTCTGTCATAGAAAATACTGGCCTCAGCGTATTTATTTGGGCTTGCTTCAGAACAATTGTTTGTGTTCTGACTGAATAGTTGTAATAAGTAGGAAAGATCTTTTAGTGCTAGTTGGAAGGACCACATCTAGAAGTCATCAAAGGGCATTGTGAAACCTTTCTGTGCAGAAAGTTGGAACAAGTCTGCAGAATGCATGAGAGAGGGTACTGGAGCTCCATGGTTTTAGGCAATGGCATAGGGATTTATTTAGGAATATTATTTTTCTTGTTGAAATGTGGCTGGATTTTGCCACAAGTTGGATTTATAGACAAGGAGGAGTAGGTGGCATGTAGGTAACTTAGAAAACTGAGTTGGCCATGAGATGGACACAGTTTCTGGAATATACTTCTCAGTGGTTTTGCTGCCTGCAAAGTTCCGTAGCTGCCAAGGGCATCAAGAATAAAAACACTGTGGTTCAGAAGTGCCTATGTGAAGCCTGTGTTGCTTACTCTTTCATCCCACTGGTGTGGTCAAACAGTTAAAGTGAAAATGGCAGTGTTAGTGGGTGCACTCAGCCTGTGTAGATACCTGGGAAGGATGCCAAGTCTGATAGGGTTTCCAAGTTAAAAGCATTTAAGGCTTTAGATCACAATCACTATGTATCTAAGAATTACAGAACTATAAGCAGTGGTTATGCCTAAGTTCTGCAGGTTTAAGAGCCTGTAGGACCCAGAGGTAAAAGTCTACTTTCAGGATAATGATATTAATGCAGCAGATTGTCTGGGTAAGTTAATAACAAGTTCCATTAACCACTGGGTGGTCCCGCTCATTTGTGAGATACTATAGGGGAGCAGAGGGGGAAGAATTGTATTTGAGTTGTACTTTATTGGAGTTCAACTCCTTTGGCCAGAATGGCCTGGAATAGCAAGTGCCAAATAGCAACTGCTAATAAGATACTGTTCTAGGTCTCTGTGGCTGGAATCCAGCTTCTGTTTTGTGACAGCTGCTCTTCTTTCCTTTAAATGTACGACACATTCCTTTCACATTGTTCAGTGGCAAATATTTAAACTCTGTGCTAGTGGATGAAAAGAATAAGGAATGCATGTAATTAGGAAGTGGAGAAAGCTGCTTTACGTTATGGGAAAGAAATAAAAGACACTTTTTACAACTACAGTTGAGGGTCCAGCCGTAATTATCTGCATGTGATCACTGATTGCTAAATACTTTTTGACAAAAATTTAGTAAAGAAAATTATAATGCATACAGTATTTGTTTGAGATAAGAGAAAGAACTTAGCCTTTTAGATTTATGAAGTGGTGGAATACATTCCTTTAAACATTTTCTGCTAGAATTACATTAAACATTCTATATGCTTCTAGCTCATTTAATGTTACCTGGTAGAGCTGTAGGTCTCACCTGAAGCTTAAATGAAAAAGTGTTGCGCTGCTGACAGGTCTGAAGGCAGGAGGAGACTCAATGAAGGATTTAATACATGCTGATGACATTTGGTCTAAGTGACAGATTTCTAATCAAAAGCCTTTATTCTTGCAGTGGTTTAGAGCCAAGGTGTACTGCATTTTCTGAGCCTGGCACTCAGTACTTTATAAGCCGTTTTGCAAGTAGATGTTCACAGTTAGTGTAAGTGTGTCGTGGTTTAGCTTGGCCCAGGTTTTTCTAGTGGGGGAGGGCCACAAAGATGGCTCCTCTGTGAAGCTTCTCGAAGCCTTCACCATGTCCAGCTCTGAGGTGATGGACATGCTGCTGGCCAAGCATGGGCCAATTAGAGATGTTGGTCACGCCTCTGTGAAAAACATATTTAAGAAGAAATCAAAACAATGGGTGCACGCACTTTTTCTTAGCCAGAGGAGGAGGAGTAGGTGAGAGTATGTGAGGGAAAACAACATGGAGAGACCAAGGTCAGTGGAGAAGGAGGGGGAGGGGGAGCTCCAGGTGCCGGAGCTCTGCAGCCTCTGCAGGCTGTGGTGAAGACCCATGGTGAAGCAGGGGGTGCCCTTGCAGCCCGTGGGGGCCCACGGGAAATGCTGAGATCCACTCGCCCATGCCGAAGCGAGTGGATACCCTGAAGGAGGCCGTGGTCCAGAGGGAGTCCTAGTGGAGAAACAGGCCTTGACTT
>VZRN01005348.1:49286-65067 GCA_013397935.1 Dasyornis broadbenti
TTACTTCTCATTTACTCCTCTGACTCTGTTAGTAATAAATTAGATCACTTTGCAACCTAAGTTAGTCCTGTTTTGCCTATTTGAGTGCATCTTCTCCTGGTTTCCTTATCTCAATTCATGAACCCTGGGTGTGGGTGGGTTAATTTGAGGGTACCTGGTATTTGGCAGGCTCAAACCTTGACAAAGTGGTGATACTTATCTGTTGTGTTCTTAAGTTCCAGTGTCCCTGCATCCATGGGAAAGTGCTTTTGCAATTTAAAGGCAGGTCAAATTGAATGAAATGTGAAATCATAAAGGATGTGTACCTATGTGATAGAAAGCTAATCTGATAGAAGGTGGATTTTTCAAGGAAAGGTTTATTGCAACTCTCCTTGAAATAAAAGGTAGTTTTTGTCTCTTTCTGGCTGTGTTCTTCCTGCTCCTTTTGTTATTATCTGTTTCTCAAAATAACAGCAAGTACATTATCTTCTCTAGGATGTTCTATACAGTATTTCTGTCCTAGGACTCTTCATTCTTTTAACCTTGAGTTGAAATTATAAATTAACGGGATAAACCTGTCTTGTACTTTGATAAAAGAACATAGGGGTGTACCAATAAATGACTCCTGAACAGAACACTGAAGTGAACAAAAGTTCATCTCTTGATGGAACAGAAAAGAGACACTAGCAGGGAAAAAGGAAGGAGGAGCTAGCTTGTGAGAGACAATGTTTAGGATGGAACGTTGAATGAATTTTTATCATCTGTAGGCGCACAAAGTAACTGGTCATTCTAAAATGTTTCATTTCCTGCTTAAGTATCATTTCTGTAAACAATTTATTAAGCCACTGGTCCTAGCTGTGGGAACATGTTTTTGACACTTAAGCAGCAAAAATGGAATAGCTGGATACTTTGTGGCCTCTCTGAGCTGGGCTTAGTGTTGGAACTAACATCATGATTAGACCTTTTTCTGGAAAAAGTGTGTTTGTGTGTATGAGATTTGCTCAGTTTTTGAGAAGGCCATAAATATAGCAGAGGTGGAGAGAAGTGTGTTAGAACAAAACAATGGAAAGTGAAAGAAACAGAAGGCAAAGAGAGGTAAGTGATAATAAGGGGTGAGACAACTGACAGAAAAACAAACTAAATGGAAGCTGTGGTAGTAAAAAAACCCTAAAATTAAAAAAAAAAAAAAAAAGGTGTACCAGTGATTAGTAAATGAGGAAAAAACAACATTTCTCAGAATGCATGGCTGGCTTAACGTCTCTGTGAGAGAGAAAATTTACAAAGCTTAGTAGAAACACTCATGAGATGGGTGAGAGTGACAGCTCTGCACTCCTGTGCTGCAAGGTGAGGTGAGTACACCCAAGGCACTGCCAGGAAAACCTGACACAGGAGGTGAGTACCTTAACAGAGCTGACTGCCCCTGGCACAGAGCTGGGGTAATACAATCTGTGTCAGTGGTGAAGTGATTTCCTTGCTCTGTCCTTCCCTGGTTCTTGTTTCAGTTTTTGAGCACTGAGTCAAACTCTTCTATTTCTCAGTCTCAAAGATGATGATACCCTAACAAAGAGCAGGCTTTGTCCTGGTATTTGAACCTGTGGCATTAATTTAACCTTGATAGGACAGAGGAGCATCTGTTTTGCTGTCTCTTTTCCTGGAAGGCAAGCAGTATATTATAAAACTTCAGCTTTGCACAGGAGCTTCAGCAGTCTTCAAATTGTCACTGGGACCCTGGGAACCCAGCTGGTAGTGGCTGCTCAGGGAATGCTCTGAAATGCTACATTCCTGCTTGCCAGGGGCATTTCTGCACCTCTTCTCCAGTGTCTGAACTGTGATGGTTGGTACAGCTTTTGGCTACCTCTCATCAAAGGCTCTGAAACTGGGATCCTCAGGCTAAAAGAAGAAATTGTAGCAAACCTCTTCTGAAAACAGAGCTAAATTCAAATAGGTTTACAAAAGAAATACAGGGATTTAAAGTGCTAATGTTTTAAATAGGACTCGGAATTAAATTATTATGGAGCATTAAATATGCTACCCTTTTAAAAGCATTAATTTCTGCCATGGTTTTCTTTAAAACTTTGTTTTTTGCAAACTCTGGCACTGGCCATATGGGTGAGAGAAGTGCCATCCTGAGCTAATTTTGCAAGTGCAGAGGACTGGATTTGAGAAGGAGGTATGTAGTGGACTCCTGGAAGAAATCAGTGCATTCATTGCAGAAAAAAGAATGTGTGAAAAATGGGACTACTGTGTGTAATTTAATATTATTACATATACCTTTTCGGTAGGTAGGATTGCCATTGCTTTGCAAATAATGATGCGTGTTTCTTTGCAGAAGTGTATCTTTCATTTGCGCTGGCAGAGTGTTGCCAATCCTGGAGCCATCAATCTGAGCTTTGTTGTGCAAGTTTGCCTTCTTTCTAGAGTATTCAACTTTCTGTGTGCTTTTTAAGCCTCTAGCTTATTTTTGTGAAAAAAGTATTTGCTGACTTTGTCAGAAAATTTGTCAGAATTCTTAATACTGTTTGAAATGTGTTAGGCACAGTGCAATGGATCTTGCTGTATGCATTGTAATTTGCAAGAAGTGATAGGTCCAGACATGCACAGGTAACTCCATAGTCAAGCAATAGTTTAAATATTGGCAATTTCTGTAGCATTCTCATGGTGAAAATTGTAGACCATACACAGAAGCTGCCCTAAACTGCATGTGCCGTAAGGCATACTGATGGTTCTATGTTTTGGATGTATAGATTGATTAAGAAAATACCCACAACCTGTCTGGCAATTATTTTTGAATGTAAATAACAGAAGCCTGCTATGCTGTGCCAGAAGAAACTCAAGGACAAAACATTTCATGCAAAGAAGGCATTTAGTAATACTAATGCAGTAGTAGTAGTTTAGCTGCTCTCAGCCGTTTATGACTAGAATCTGAAATGAAACAGAGCTCATATCTTGGCAGTGTTGAGTCCTGTGTGCTTCTCTGATGAGTCTCTTGGGTTAGACTCTTAAGAAGTATTTACATGCCTAGAGATTTAGATAAGCACTTGGTGGGGTGTTCAAAAGCATCCAGGTCCCTAATACCTCTTGGGTTACTTAGGGGAATATGGGAGTGTATATATGCACATGTGCATGTATATAAAAGCTGTTAATTAATTCTATTATTTTGAAACAAAATCATATAAAATTTAATAGAAAATAGCATTCCATCCCAGCCACTGGGTTATTTCACAAATACTGCTATGCTTATGTCTTCTTTTCCTATAATTTTTTGTTTTATTCTTGTTTTTCATTACTTGCTTGTATCTGTTGAAGCAAAGGGAAAAGTTGTTAATCCTTGTGAGTTCTGACCTGCTTGGAAAAGAACATCCTTTGACACATCATTTTGCAGAATTTAAGTGTTATCACTCAAAATTTGAAAACTTGGAACAATCTAGTCATACCTATTTTAACATGGAAAATAGATACAAACACTTTTCACGTTTCTGCAGACTGTGTACAGTCAAATCTTTCTTGCATAGAGTGTACACTCATATTTTAATTTTTTGTGACAAAATCTGGAATTGCATTCTCATAATAAATAAATTGCATTCCCATAATTAATAAATTGTGCAACTCACAATTTGTGTCCTATAAATGTAACTTTCCCTTGTTTTGCCTGCTCAGAAATACAGATGGAGTATTTTATTTGAGACGGCATTCCTCAGGGCAAAGAGTGGAGATCTGGGTCTCTGGCATTCTTATGTCAGAGTTAGCAGTTGTTTACTGTGTGGTCAAGGACAAGTCAGTTTAACCCAAATTCAAGTATTTAGTCTCTCAGTTCCTCCCCTACATTACTGCCATATTAGGAGCTTAGATGTTCCCCATGTTTCCTGTAGTATACGAAGCTATAGCAGTGGCTAAAAAGTAGTTCTTGCTGAGAGCAGAAAGTCTGGAATCCAGACATGTGAAAAAGCAGCACGGGTAGCATGGGCTTGATTTTAATGAGAGACTTAGGACCTAGGGAGTGTCACAGAAAGGGTGAAGCTGTCCATTACATTGTGAGGATAAAATATTCTGAAATATGCTAAGACCTTTCCAAGGGCATGCTTGCTTAGACCAAGAGACAGCACCTTTCTCAATGTGCAGACTTCTTTGTAAATCTAGATTACACAGTCTGTATTTACACATACTTTGGCTGGATTTGGTTAATAAGGTTTATTTAAAAGGCTGCACGATTGTGTGCAGACTAGGTCAACCGGGTACAGGATTTTGAGTGTTGACTAAGCAACAGCAAGTGCACAGCATTCCTTACCCTACTTAAAATTCTCTTTCTGGCATAGACTTACTTCCAGAACAGCTTTAAGTGGTATCAGAGCTAGAATTCAATGTCTACGCTTTCTGTTACTAAATTAATAACCCCCCTAACACCAAACCATAGGTAATTTTGTGCCTAATTCTGGCAAAAAATGACATGTATAGAAATACACTAGGAAGAGCACAGGAATCATATGGGATCGGTTCTCTGTATTGCTGTCAAAGGAAGGAGATTAAATTTTTTTAAAGCTGATACAGAAAATACCAAATTGATTAATAAATAACATTTCAGTAGATGTCATTGTTGACTTTCATAAAATACTGGACCATGACTGGCACATTGGCCTGTTTTCACAGATGGCTTTGTTGTTTAATGTCAGGTGCTTCATCTTACCTAATTCATTGTAGACCTTTTCTGAGAGAAGGAGGTTACTGTATCTTTTGCTACTTCACTGAGAGATGAGTTTCTAAAGCACATCCACTGAATTTTTCCAGTCTGTCAAGACCCTTACTCATGTCTGTTTTCGTTTTATTTCTTTTTGTTGAAAGAGCAGGAATCAAAAACTATTTAATACATCCCGGAGTTCATGTCAGTGAGAAGTGCAAAGATGCTGGGAACTTAGAGCTCTGGTCAAACACCCACATCCCAGACATTATGTGGTAGATCTTTGTGTAAAGCTGTCATTAGCTTTGTCAAAATGGCTGCCTTCTCTTTTGAAAAATTTCTGTTGTGATGATCCTCCCACGTGGCAGAATCTTTTGTTTAGACTACATAAAATCAGGCTGACTAATAACACTCTAAACTATTTTCTTCCATCTTTTTTTGGGGTTGTGTAAGTCCTTCCTCAAGAAAAGATACATTCTTTAACCAGTAACTTCGTTTGTCATGTTCTTGGGTTCTGTGTCTTTTCCATTTTCTTTGATGTGCTTTCCCAGCAAAGGCTGTTAAATTGATTAAATACATTGGCATGTACCCAGGTGTCTTCAGCAGTCATTATTCACACAAGTTGATCTAAGGTAGGAGAGTTCACGCTAAACGATACAGCAAAACTGTTTATAAAAGAGTTGAAAGCAGCAGGAATTCTTGTCTGCATAGGTATGAGTGTCTCACAGGGTTAGTTGAACACAGAAGCTCTGGTTGATGAGTTGGTGAAGGGATTTTGCTGAAAGACAAATTGGATTGTTTCTGAGAAATGTGTCTGGATTGCCTGCTGAAACTCCTCCTTCAGTAGGGAGTGCTGTCATTGCTTAGTTTTCCTGTATGTACCAGTGCATGTAAGGGCTTTCTCAGTTCCAGAACACATGGATTGCACTATTTGAGCTGCCTTTGTGAGTAGAACTGAGCTGCCACTTCTGAACCTTTGCCAGAGCTGTGCTGCTGCCGCTCACCAGCTGTGGCTGTTCATTGATTCCGTGTGGGAGCTGCAGGCGTTACGTTCCCGGGTGTGAATGGGCATGCTTCTCTGCAGGAGTATATGGGGAATTTTGATGGAACGGGTCCATTCCTGTTGATACTGGCAGCTGTGGGGTAGACTGCAGAGGTCTCAGCTGATTGCCTGGCTGGACTTCTCTACACTTTGGTTCATGCTCAGCTGTGAAGAGTTTGCTCCATGTTAGAAAGTAGACTGAATGATAATGCTTGGCATAGATCTGCTCGTGACCCATTAACAGTCATGTGCTTGATGCTGAACTTGTGCTACACTGGCAGCTCACAGAACATATCTGTATGGGGAGGATGTGTTGGGGACAGCCTTGGATCCCCCTTCCCAGGCAAGCCACGTTGCAAATACCTTTCTGTTCTATTCCTCTCTAGCTGGCGTATCCTTGTGTAACTCAGTTCATCTGTCTTCCTAAAAATAATCTTCTGTGATCTTGTTGCTCCTGTTTGCCTGAGAAGTTACAAGTAATAAAGTAAAGGGTTCATAAATATTAGTGAGATAGGAATGTTCTTTGTGAATATAAACACTCTGGCAGTACTCTCATGCATTGCTTTAACTTTGTTTGTATGATTCTGAGATCTCTTGGTAGAAAAAGTATGTTTTGCTTCTTGGGAAACAGCCTTTGAGATTCCTGGTGTCCTTTAGACGGCCTGGGTTGCTTTTTTTTTTTGGTTGGTTTTTTTTGTTTTTTTTTGGTGTGTAAAGGAATTTCCTACCAAAAACTGGGCTCTGAAAAATGAAATGGGGCTCAGTTTTTATATTTCATGTTTATAAGTTGTATGTAATTTTTAACATTAGAAAATATGTAAGAAATATTTTAATATTTCTCTTGATATATCTTTAAATGTAACACATTTCTCTACATATATTTAAAATAAAATTGGTTTTGGTATTTTAATTTTGTTGGCTGCTGGGACAAGATTTGCTATTGGGTCCATCAGAAATCCATAAGTAAGTTGATAGTGTGAGCATAATCATGAGCTATCTTTGAAGTACAGGCGTGTCCTACAGTTCTTACTTTATGTTTCTACTTTAAATATCTGAGAATAGGCATCTCCAGTGAAACACTAGAATGTGAATTCCTAGGGCCGTAGATATAGTTTTCTGGAGTTCTGGTTCAGCTGCTTGTGGTAGGTAATGAATTATGGGTGAGTTATCCCATTTTATGCAACACTTCTTTGTTTTCCTGAATTTCTATAGAAGTGTACTCTTCCATGGGTACTGACAGAATGCTGCTTGAATTTGTGTCCTCAATATGATCGTAATTTCTAAAGTGTTCATGTCTCACATAAATCCCAAAATATTATTACGTTTTCTAATGATGTATGAACTGTTACTCAAAAAGAAAGCTGCACTTCCTTAAATACCTGTGTATAAACATTGTTAAATTCAGAGATATTTTATAGCATGTATGCAGCCATGGGAGCAATAACAAGTATTTGACTTCTAGGGCACAGCTTCTTGCACACCATAATTTTGATTAAATAGCAGTAGGACCCAATTCAGCTGCTTGATTACACTTTTTTTAAAAAAGCCCAGTTCTCACTGCTTCTGTCAGAAATCTTTCCTACCATTTTACCAAGTGCTTTGGGGAAATCTGTGCCACTGCTAGCTGAAAGTTTAGTAGAAGAAAAAGTTGCAAAATCCTCCATGTGAAGGTGATGACCCTCTAAGCTTGACACTGTGAGGTGCTGAGCACTCCTGGCTTCATCCAGCAAAGCACTTTAGCACCTGCTGAGGATGAACTTAAATGATTTGGTGGAGGTGAGCCAGAGTGCTCTCTATTTGTGTGACTGAAACATCTGCACTTTGTAGTAGACCCTCTATTTACTTTGGAGAGCAGAATAAATCTTTTTTCTTTAAAGTACATCAGAGTGAGAGAATTTTTGTTTTCTTTGAAAACACAATGCACTAGGCAACTCAAGAGTTCTTGTCGTCATTTAGTGCTTGACCTCTAAAATGGGGGATTTGTATTTCCTCCAAAGCATTAGGATAGAATGAGCTGTGTCAATATAAATAAAAGAACAGGTTCAAGTACCAGTACACTTCCTTAGTTTGTTTTTTTTTTCTTTATTGTTGTAGGGGTATTTTAGGAGAAAATATCTTTTTAGGTATATATTAGCCATTTTCTTTTGCAGATGATTTTGTACCCAAGGGCCAAGTACTGTGTTTCTTTAGTCTTTTGTTTAGATCTGTGTTTGAAAATGTGCATCTTAGTTTAGTTTCTCAGTGTGGGTCACTTCTTTCTCTCCTGAGCATCCAGACCTTTAGAAGATCTCTAAAGTCAATCACAGGGGTACCTATTAGCTGCTTATTCACCTAGTCAATAAAGCAGCATATTTTATTCTTTTCTAAGAATGTTCTTCTATCATGGTGGCAAACTTTGTGCAGCTCGCTCTGTCAGTGTGTACTCCTTCAAAGGTGTACTAAGATGCAAGACATTAAATAAGCTGTGTTGTAGGTACAAGTTCTTGGTGGTCTGCACTACCTGAACTAGTAGTAACCTTCTTGAGTGTGGGAGTGAGCAATTTATATGAAATATAGCAATCAGGAAAGAAGGAAAACAAGTAATATACATAGCATTGTAGTAGAAATTGGAAGCACAAAACAGGGAATTACAGATACTTGAGGTTAAACTACTTTTGATCTAGAAAAGAGGCTGAAATCTTGGTCTCTAATCTGATGTAGCATTCTTGAAGAGGACAAAGAAGAAAATCTCTCCCTCCCCTCAGGAAGCTGAACAGTTCAAGGAGATTTGACTCTGTCTTGCCAGCCACCTTATTCTTCCCTGTGTTTGTGACAGGCTTAAATAACATACTTGTAAAAGCTGTTAGTATTGTCATATTACATTAAACCAAATCAAACAATTATGTGGCTGCAGGGAAATCACTGGAACTTCTAATGATTTATTAAGAGAAGCGTAACTATTATGTGTTAACCATACTGGAATGTAGTATTTTGTACTAAGTACTGTATTTAAGATGTATTTAATGCATTTGTGCAGTTTGGCCCGGTTCTGTATCTATGGGAAATGTAGCCATACAGTTATATTATTTCCTGGCTCTCCATATGTTAGCTTTGGGATGAATCCGTTCGTTCTCCCAGTTGATTCCTTGCTTCCTTTTTAGAGAGAGAGGGAAATAAATTTAAAATCTTTCCATAGCCTTGGCTTTTTTGTTGAATAAAAAAATCTAGGTTTTGCCTCATGGGTTTGACAGCATGCATATTCATCACAAATGTAGGAATTTTCTATCCCATTAAAGTTTCAACAAATAATTTCAGCAGATACTCTTTCAGAACAAAATAACTGCTATAACTTTGTAAAGAGTCATTAAGAGCTCTCAAGGCTTTAATAGAATATGATACCTTTCATTCAGCTGTTAAATAGCATAGGCTGATTTCCTGGACAGTTATGTACAAGAGAGTTTTGCTGGCCAGCCAGTTCTTTCAGTAATAGCTGTGTAACAATGAAAAAGCTGTGATGGTTCAATCCTAGTTAATGAGTGTTACAAAAGAAAGGCAAAACAAGTGAAACAGGTCAGACCATGTGCGGAGGTATTGGCTGGCAAGAATCCTATTAACTTGTATTATAAAATACCCAGTGGATATATTAAAAAAAATTTCAAAAATAGGATAATTGTTTTGAGGGTTTTATCAGCTCTCTGTTGATCTGGGATATTTTTGGCAGTTTCTTATATTCAGTAACCTTCCATAGTGAAATATGAAAAAGTCCTGTAATTCAGTGGATATGATGTACAGAACATTAGTAAAACACAGCATTTTTCTAAAGCTTGTTTGTTATAACCCATATGAAAATGGGGAGATGTACTATTCCTGTGCAATAAGGATAAATCTTAATATTTTTAACATAAATTTTCAGTATTTTTATTTTAAATCTTGAGACTTTTTTAGTTTAGAGTTTTGGTGAGCCATAGATTTTACTTTTAAGTATGGACAGCTTGTGTGCTGTGTTAATAGAATCACAGAATGGTAAGGGGCTGGAATGGACCTTGAAGATCATCTAGTCCCAACCCCCCTGCCATGGTCAGGGACACCTCCCACCAGACTAGATTGCTCAAGGCCTTCTCCAACCAGGTTTGGAACAGCGTCAGGGCTGGGGCAATGCTTCATCATGACAAAACACATAAAAAGAAAATTATACTATCTGAAAAAAGTAGAATAACAAAGAGCTATCATGAGAACAGAACCCCAATATCAGGTTTACAGAAAAATCTTTTCTCAGAATTCCTTGGAATATAAATGCCTTAGCAGATAAATATTTAGTCTTTTAAGACTGTAACAAAATTGCAGATTGCATTTTGAACTGTAGCTGGATATACAGAACTAAAATAAAAATCACAGTATCTGGAGGGGTTTTTTTCCAACCTATTTGTTTTATTCCAGATTTTTCTTCTTACAGAATTCCACATAAGCCCACCAATTTGAGAGACTTTCAGATTGTTTATAATGCATCATATTTAATTTTTCAATATTAAGAAGAGCAGCAGGATCTAGCAAGAAGTAACAAGCAAGGAGAATTTTTGTACAAACTGCAGTGTTTTTTAGTCAAAAAGGTCTTCTATTATACAGAGAATGGAAATTTTACAATAGAAGGTAGTTTGCTGTCATGTAACTAAAAATGAGAGGTGATAATACAAATGGCTGATTTGAAAGTGTAGATTTTGATCCAGAGGAAGCTTAGTTAGCTTCTCCAGAAATAGGACTAATGAAAGGCTTTAGCTTCTGACCTGGCACTGGAATAGTAATGAAGTGGTGGTCCCCATAGTGGGAACTGCATGACCCTGTCTAGTCAAAAGGTCCTGAATCCATGGTGCCCAGGTTCTGAATTTGGTGAAGAACTCTTTCTGTACAAGAAATTCCAAGCTCTCTCGGAGTACATGCCTTATGTGATGGTAGCAGTTTTGTCTCTGATTAGGTGACTCGTAAAGCCTGACAGATACTGCCATGTAATTACACAGCCTCTCAGCAGGCATCTTCTGTTTATATTCAAAGCGTTTTGCAGCTTGATATAATTGATTCACGGAAAAAGACTTCACAACTTATATTTTTAAGTTGTAAAGTAGATATGTGTATTACAGCACTGAGCATGTGGGAGGTAGTCCTCCAAAGACACATGCACCGTCAGCAACATATAGCTCGGTGTATATCTGGTTACGTTACATATTCATAGAGTTTCCCAATATGCTTATACGTATGCATGACCTATCCCCACTTTGTATTATAATGAGTTCAAAAGTAATTTCCATGTGCTCACGCCTGCACAATATTCCTTGGTGGTCCTGGGCAGGAGCCTCAAGATGAAGTAAAATGAGTCTTCCTCTGCCTGCACTTTTCACCTTTCTGTCTTGCGCAGGCTCTCTGAGTCCCTGGCCCAAGTCCAAACAACAGCTCTGGTTTTAGCCAGCTTAGGGTGTCCACGAGCACAAGCTGGTCACAGTCCCTGCTTTTGTCAATAATCTTACATCCCCCATCCTGCTTTGGCAAGCACAATAAATGTTAAGCAAGCAACATACACTGTTCAGCAAGCAGCTCTTAATAAATCATTCCTTAACTTCTAATTACCTTGCACCATAACGCATATAAATGATGCTCAGGAAATAGTCAGGGAACTAAAACTCAGCAGCTGTCTCCTTTGTGCATCCATTTTCAATAATTAATTGGGTATTCTGTGACTTTTAATTGTGAGAAGGGTGATTCTAGTTTTACAGCTTCTAAATTCAGTGTGATCAAAACAAAAGCTTTTTTGTTCCTTAATGCGAGACTAGTACAGCTATTCCCAATTATACCAATATGAAATAAACTGTAGTGGTGTAAATTTAATTATAACCATTAGAACTTTATACCAATTTTTACTACTGGGATCTCAGGCAACTTACAGACTTTAAAGAATCATTCTTTATGGAGCATCATTTTTCAAAGGACATTAGAACTCAGAGTAAATACCATTGAAGATGTGTGTCCTTGGGCTAGATATTGCAGTATCATTAATGTTTGCGTAAAACTGTTAACTGCAAAGCATGTTAACAAATTTTTTTTTCTTATAATCAGTGCTTTTTTCCCAGGTGTAGGTGTGTGTTAGGTTGTCTTCAGAGTCTGTATGAAACAGTGTCTGCTGATCCTGCAACTCCTGGCTCTGTGGAGTTGCATTCACAAGTCATTGTAAAATAGATTTAGAATTTTATTATTGATTACACTTTCATGTTCCTTCATTAAGTATTTTTTTCACCAGCGTATAAATGGATTATCTGTAATGGGACAGTTATGGGCTGCGACTGTATTTGGATTTTGCAACTTAGCTTGAAAAGGGTAATTTCCCTGCTGCACTCAGCCTTTGAAAAAAGATCTCTTCATTGCCTCCTGAAGAAAGAAGATATGTGTGAGTCTGTGGGAAATGGCATTGATTATTTTTGGAATTAACAGTGCACAGAAAGGAGACCCAAACTGCTATTGTAGAGGAGCTGCAGAATTCCTGATAGGAATTCCTGCTTTTCATGCAGCCTTTCGTCTTTCTCCATCTGCTCAAGGACTCCTCAGACATTCCTGCAGAGACCAGGGCAGTGTCCTGCTCCATGTGTGACCTCAGGTCAACTTCTCTGCTGTCATGTCTTACAGCAGCAAGATGATGACCTGCAGGAACTCACTGGTACTTGGGCTTCTCCATCTGTTTTATCTGCTTTTGTGCTTGTTCTGTCAGTGCTGTGGAAGAGAAATGATCCTGACAAGTGTGTGTGCTGTTTGGCATGTTAAGCATGAACATTGTGACTGCTGCAAAGCCAGTAGAAATAATTAGCCATGTGTCTCTCTTTGAACTCACATTTTCCCTTAAGCAGGACTGCTCTCTGACTGTGTGGTAGCAGTGATATTGATGCAAGGTCAGCCACTGCTGAGCTCCCAGCTCTCCTTCATCAGCTCCTTGCTGGTTTTTGGCAGGGCAGTGCACTTCCCCCACACTTGTGCCATGCAGGCAGTGGCTGAGAACAGGGAACCATTGCACTACGGAGAGCCCTGACCCATTTTCAGGTTATGCAATCCCCAAGGCCCTTCTAATTCAGTGAGATGAATTCCCTTTTAGAAGGTGCTGAGGACAAACAAAAAGCTTTACTGGGGACAGGTTTGGGGACCACTAGCAGTCAGTGAGCTAGGCCTGGATTTCACACTATGCTGTTACAGTTTCAGTGATAAAAGTGAATTAAAACAGAGAAATGTTAGTTATTTTTAAAGGAATTTAATGTTTGTTGAATATGTGTTAAATCACTGCCATAGTGGAGGGATGTTTTCAAAGGCTGTTTCACACTGGATGAGGATCTGGCTTTCTTTTCATTTTGTCACAGTGCAGGTACCATGCACTGCAAGGAGCAGAGGGCTGAGTTCTGCTCAGTGGCTTATTCCTGGTCATGATTTACTCAGTGAGGACCACAGTCAGGTCTGACAGCCTGGGGTTTTCACACAAAAGTTGGATAACTTCTAGTTTTTTCAGAAGGCTTACTGAGATCTACCTGAAACTGGTACTTTGAGCTTCTGGAGAACATAAGGCATTCTTGTTTTGATCATAAAGGTGCTCAGTCTCACAGGTGAATCACAGTGGAGCATTTTTCACAAGTCTGTTCTGATGATCAAAAGATAGGGTGGAAATAAAACCCCATAGACCGGTGTCTATAGAGCAGGTATTTTTTTATTGCAGCGCTGGAAGTAAGGGGGATTTCTCCACCTAACTCACTCACCCTTGTCAAGTGCTGAGGTTTATTTTTACAGAAAATAATGCTAAATATTACTATGTCACAACAACATCATCATATACGTGCCGGAACTAATTTACATAACATGATCTCATGCTTATTAGGTAATTCTTTGCACTGCGCTTGCGCCTCCCCAATTCAGTGGTCTTGAGGGTCTCCTTATGATGAACTTTTCAGCTTTGTCTTTGGCGCATGCACAGTTATGGTGTTCCTTAATCTTTCCAGTTCTAACCGGTTTAGATTCTTTGTTTTGTGGCTAATTGGCTTCACCTTTGCCAACTTCTCATTAGCACTTGTCCATTTTTGAAACTATCCACCTGGTGAGATTTTTTCTTTTTCCTCTTTTTCTTCCTTTTTCTTTCTTTTATTCAGCATGAAGCACCTAGTTAACTATATAATAGCCATTACATTGTATAGAAAGTTGTAATTCAGGTTATATTAGTATAGAATGTTATGATTCAGGTTATATTGATATATATGTATATAGGTATGATTCAGGTTATACTGATATAGAAAGTTTTGATTTAAGTTGTATAGGTATCTTGTAACTCAAGTTATATAAGCATCTTGTAACATTGGCCTAAATTATATATGCATCAGTTCCTTCCACACATTTGCATGCAACTCCCAGCAGCAGGAATGGGAGTTATATCCCTGAACCTTCTGGCACACAGGGACAAAAAGTACTCAGAAATACAGAACTGCAGACACATACTTGAAAAGATTACTCTGGATTTACCTGCTGTCAGACTCCGGTCCCTGTGCTGAAATATGCAGTGTAGGTCATACCTGTAGAGTACAAACTCTTCAAGCATGAGAAATCATCTCTTGTTTGCTTGTTCTGAATTTGTATCAGGTCTCCTTGTTTCTCTTGAAGAAAGTGCTTCACTTCCAAGACTGTTTACTCTTGTCCTGCACAGTCACCTCAAATGGATGCTGCTTATTTTCTGATCTGGAGTCAATTCCTGCAACTCTCAGAGATACTTATTCTTTAATTAAATAATACCTTTTTTTGGTATGTGTTAAATTTATCTTTTTACAGTTATTCAGTGAAAAAATAAGTGGAGCAGAAGGAACAAAGTTAGACGAGGAATTTCAAGAGATGGAAAGGGTAAGAAAAGTGACATTATGTTTCTGCAATAGCTTAAAATTGAAAAACAAAAATATTTCATGTTTCAAGTGATTGAATGATGTTATAGATTTGCCTGGGGCGGGAAACCCTATAATATGCTTTGAAACAGAACGATAAAAGGATAAACGCAAATTTATGCTTGCGTCTTGTCAGCTCAGCCAAGGGAGAAGAGACATCCACAAAGGCTGTTTGAGCAGAGGATCAGGTTCTGCTGACACGTCTTGACAGTGAAGAGAAATTCCTCCAAGAAGGGTGCAGAACATCAGGAGGAACTTTCTTCCTCTGTCCATGTGGGAGATTAGACAATTCTGTACTATTAGTGGGGCTTTTTAAATATCACAAAGCCTTTGCATCTGATAAAATTAAAGATAAAAATAATGATAAAAATCTACTACTTGGGCCCAATATTCTCCTAATAAAAGATTATATTTCTTAGTTTAAATACATGTTCAGAAATGTACATGAAATTGAAATGTTTGCTATCCTCTGCTGAGTTCTGTTGCAAATTAAACGTTACTGTCAATTTCTGCTTCTGCAGTTTCTATGTGCTTTTTTAAAATTGCCCTTGCATTTCTGTGTTTTTTTAATGTTCATAGTAGACTTACTTTTCTTTTTCAGAAAATTGATGTTACTAATAAAGCTGTAACAGAGCTTCTGTCCAAATCCACGGAGTATCTTCAGCCTAATCCAGGTAGGATAAGAACAATAGGTGTTGTATTTTGATGAATATTGCTTTATTACTTGGAAATTAATTCTAGGTAAATAAAAGCTAAAATAGGTCATCATTTTGAGGTTTCTGTCTGGAGTTTTGCAAAGTTCTTCTAAGCAAGAGGGAGAGAGAGAGGAAATTGGCTTTGGCTGTGCTTGTATCTATTTTGTGTTTGCTTTCTGCAATATTTCTAATCAAGGAACTCCCAGGCAGGACTATTCGAAGGAATGTGAGTGTTGGTAAATATTTGCCTGGAGAAATGATGCTTTTTCGGTAGGGAATAAAAGTGAGTTTCATATGACACATATTGTTGAATGGCGTATTTCAGCTTTGGACTATGAGGTACTGACAACAAAAAATTACCAGCCTGAGATAAGCTTAGTGACTTGCTTCATGACTTTGCTTGTGAAATGATTTATTCCTTTAAATAGATTTTAAGACTGGTTTTATCACCCTTTTCTCCTTTTTTTTTTTTTTT
>VZRN01005348.1:65144-103157 GCA_013397935.1 Dasyornis broadbenti
TTTTTTTTTTTACCTATGGCCCTCTTAGCATACAGGGCCAAGCTGGGAATGCTGAACACTATGTCCAAGATCAGAGGACAAGTTAAAACCACAGGCTATCCCCAGACAGAGGGACTCCTGGGAGACTGCATGATACGGTATGGCAGAGAGCTGGGCGATGATTCTATGTTTGGTGAGTTTGTGCATCTCCTCGGGGAATATTTCAGCATAAAGTTATGTTCAAAATATTACTCACTGGCATAACCTATGTAGCTGGCTACTGCAGGTAAGAGGGAAACTTAAGTGCAGGGATTAGGGGATGATTGATACAGCTCAGGAACAGGATGTTCTTGCACATTGGTCCAGCTTTGTTGCAGGTGGGTTTGATAACACTGTTACTGGAGCTGTCTGATCATCCCTGTTATTAACCATTTTAGTTTCTAAGTTGCCAAACTAAGTAACTTAGGTTGATTCTTCGATGCAGTTTATTTCTTTTAACTTTTATATAAAAATGGTTATACTCTGTTTAAAAAGTAAACTAAGGGAAAAATGTATTGTAGAAAAAATTAAACAGTTACACTGGATGTTTTTTTTTTTTTTTAATAATGACCTATGCAAATACAGTAGGGAGAACAATTTTTTCTTCCTGATATCTGTTGGGAAAAAAACCCCAAAAATGTAATTCAGAACAAAAATTTTCTAGTTCTGGTTTTCTGTAGGGAACAAGCATAACTTGCATTATTTTATTTTTTACTCTTCAAGGGACTGCAGCAGATACAAAGATGCCTATTTGAAATGGCTGTTTAAAAAGATAAATTTTCTGCTTTTACGTATCTTGAGATATAAGAGCCTATTCTTTACCACAGGCCTTGCACTACTGGATGCTGGTGAGAGCATGAAGCAAATGGCAGAAGTGAAGGACTCGCTCGATATTAACGTCAAACAAAATTTTATTGATCCTCTACAGTTATTGCAGGACAAAGATTTAAAAGAGATTGGGGTAAGTTTTCCAGGGTAAAGCTTCACTTATCAATTATCAGAGTAAAATCAAACTCTAGTTCCCTGAGATTTTTCTTGAAAGAAAAAAGGTAAATAAATTTTGTTGTAATAGATTTTCTCTCTAGCAAAACAGTGACAAAATCTGCTTAAAATCAATGCCTGGCTATTTCTCCCTTGTCTAACTTACTCAATTTGCGGTATTGCTTGTACAATCAGTACGAGGGTAATGAAGAGAATTATATTCTTTACTTTTCTGCTATTTTATTTTAATGAACATTTTTAATAATGCTTATGAACATGTGAGTGGGCTGTGATTTACTGCTAGTGATTATCCTATCTTACCATCTCTGTCAATCTAAAACTGTTTATAATGGAGAATGAATATAAGTGGTAAAAAAGGCTGTTCAAGGCAAACACAGAATGGTCTGAATAGTGTCAGAAAATGTTGATGTGCCATGTGCCACTAAAAGAAAAATATAGGACACTAAGGAACACATTTTTAACCTTTAGAGTTAAGTTTTTCAGTTTGTTTACAATGTGATAATTCAAAGAAAGCAAGGCAGTCTTTGAGACTGTTGATTCCAACGGATTTGGGTAATAAGCAAGCTAAAACCCCGATGAAATGCAGAAATGAAAGTTATTTTGTTTGTTTACTCATAAATGGAGGTGGAAAGCATAGCAAAAAGTTATCTATAATGTCTGTAGCTGTCTCCTTTGATGCATAGCAGTTTTCAGTTGTGGTTCTTCAGAACTGATGAAAAGCATTTGTTTGATGTTAGCTCTAAATGAGCATTTTGTACTGTCACTTTGAGTCCATTCTGTGAGTCTGTCAGTCCCAGGATTTTTGGCAAAAGAAAAGCTTGTGTAGTTGTATCAGATAAAGGTGTCAACTTGATACCTAACAAGTACAGCAAGAATACAAGATTTTTTGGAGCACTGCTTTATGAGGGGAATATAACCCTTTAACTTTTAGTTGTCATATTGCAGATAATTCAAGGCATAAAATTGAATTGTGTGTTGCCATATTCCACATATAAATATTTAGGTTGGATTGTGCTTCCCTCGACAGCTCAGAGAATCTGAACTGTTGCACATTTAGTGGAGTCCATGAGGTGAATGTCTAAGACTGCAAATCATGGTAGCCCATACCTCAATTGCTACCAAAGGGCTCTTTATTCAAAATTTCATTCATGTATATGGCTCTACACTTACCTGGTGTTGCCTTGGGTCAAAGGGATGGACTGTACAAATCTCTGAGCCATGTATTTCTGTAAGTCTGCATATATTTACATCCATCACTGATATTTCCTTAAGTCACAATGTGTTTATTTGGGCATATCCCATTTGGTCCTTCTCATAAATGTTCTGTCTCTTTTAGCACCACTTGAAGAAACTGGAAGGACGCCGCTTGGATTATGATTATAAAAAGAAGCGTTTTGGAAAGATACCGGATGAAGAAGTTAAACAAGCAGTAGAAAAATTTGAAGAGTCAAAGGAACTGGCTGAAAGAAGCATGTTCAATTTCTTAGAGAATGATGTAAGTCTGTACTGCATTTTTATTTGCTGCAATACATGCTGGAGAGGCAAATGTGTGGGATTGACTAAACCCAGTTCCATTGTTTACAGGAGGTAAGGTCTGAAAACAGAAACTCTACCTCTCCCTACTTTTAGTCCCCTGTCAGAGAAGAACATAATACACAGCAGTGAATAGGAGAACTCAAGAACTCAGGAATTTCTTCTGGAGATACAGTGACTCAGACAAGATGGCCACAGAGGTGTCAAGTAGGAGTATCTGAGAGTAAAATGCAGTTTGGTCAGTGAGAGGGTCATAGCTGGGAGATTGGTATAGTCATAGACTTGCTGCTGAAAGTATATGCAAGGGCATGTACCCTCTGTGCATTCTGAATTTTAGTTCACTGATAGTTGGAACTTTGCTGCTGATATGATTTTTGTCTCTGAATGATTTTTACCTCTGAAAATCATTACTATTACTCTTTGGCTCTGCAAATTACTCCATAGAGTGAGTTCGTGGCTTAGGCTCAGGTATGTGGACTTTGGCTCAGTGTCCAAGTCCATCATGAAATTATGTCTAAATAAAGAGCAGCTGTGGCCATTAAGGATCATCCTCTCTTCTGTCCACACACAGAGGAATAGTGAGATGTGTTTTCTCCCGAGTAATCATGGAATTGTAGGAAAAGAGAACTGGACCTATTTGAGCCTATTCCAAAGCTTTCTCTTCTCCTGTAGATGCATCATCACAGAAAACACAGTTTAAAAAAGTAAGAAGTAAGAGGTGTGCTGTCTTCCGTGGGCAAACTGCAACAGGGAGGAGCTGTGAAGTGGGAATATTTAACTGCAAGCAACTTCTCCCTGTATGCACACCCAGTTATAAACTAGCCTGTTGCTCCTGAACTGTTAATAAGTAGGACACCTTTGTTACAGCAGTGTATAGTGTAAGGTAGTTAAGCCTCTTGCTGTTTTACCAGCACAAGTTAATGAGGGCAGCAAAAGCTGGAACATGCTCTTAGCAACAATTTCAGCACTGTTCCTCTGTAGGCTCTACCAATTGACTGGTTGCAGTGGATGTATGTTTTATAATTCTGCCTTGCATAAGCAGCTGAGGCATGTTTCAGGTACTGTTTATCATTAGTCAAAGCATCAAACTGAGAATAAAATAGTGCAGGGATTCAACTGGTTTAGCTCAGCCACTAGAAAACAAATGAGTTATGCATTCTAGTATAACTAATTCTGCCTTTGGGAGAGGGTATCCCTCTGAAGTTTATTCCATACCCATTTCCTATTGTTTCTGTTTAAAGAAAACTCTGTGCTCTTTCCCTTCCATTTTCATGCTGAACTAGTCTGTCTGTCCTCCTCAAACTTCTCATTACAGCTTTGTTGTCTAACCCCAAATGGTCTCACTATGTTTGCAGAGATCTTAACTGCAATCTCTTCCTTCTGATCCTTTCCAGTTCCCCAAGTGTCTCCCTCTCTTGGTCTTCTTGCCCTAAAGTCTGTTCTCTGGACTCTGGTTGCCAACCATCTTGCCAGGTGCCTTTGCCAGGCTCAGTCCTGATCCCCATCTTTCTCAGGTTTTTTCACAGCGGGTTCCAGAACTCCCACATCGACAATGTTGTATGCACTTCTTATCAGATCCATCTTCCTGCCATTCCCACACAGCCAGTCCCAAGTTCATCTTCCTAAGTAGCTTTTAGTCCCTCAAGTTTCTCTGGCTCTTTCCCAGTTTCTCTCTCTCTCTCTTCTCCTAATCCACAATTCCATATTTCACCTGGCTCTTAGTTGTCTTGTTTGGGCAGTCCTTTATCCATTTTCTGTGACCACCACATCCAAAGCCCAGGCACTTTATATGTTGTCCTCAGCTGTTTATATTACTCGCTTCTGACTGTGATGGAATTGTATCAGCTGTTGGTTTGGTTCTGTGTTTTTCATTTCTTTGTGCTATATGACAGTGTTTGGCTCCCTTGGAGTCCTGGCAGAATTTTTAATTATCTTTTTAACTGAGTAAAAGCAGACAAAGTATAACATAGAATTGCCATGGGTCCATAAAACATTTGCAGAAAGTTTACCCAAGATATCTTCTTGTGATCCAATGTCTGAAGACATCGTGATGGAATGGAGAGATGTCAGACTTCTTGAGGTCTGTCTTCTTAATGTTGTCTTGAAGAAGACAAATATCTGTTACTGCTCCATATCCCATGCAGCTTGAACTTTTCATCTTGTGTTAGGGGAATGAGATTATTTGTTACCTCATGAATAAAATTACTTTTTTTTTTTTCTCCTTCATATTCTCCCTTTCCTCATCATTCATATTTTTGAATGACTGGCTAATACGTTTTAAATCCAAGCAGATAAATCATGTTTCATTTATCAGTTTATGAATGCTGCCACCTAGTGAGGTAAGTCCAGATCATTTCAGAACTACAATTTATAAACATTGATAATAAACACTAATGGGTCTGAGTCGTAAGAGCTGTCACATTGTAATTTCTTCCGGCATTGATCAGAAAAGCTCCACTTTCACCTGCTAAGGGGTTGTGTTCTATTAAATGTTTGGGGCTTGTGTGTTGACAGACAGCTGGCTTGGAAGTTGAAAGCAGAAGGGATTTGCACATTGTGAAAGGAAATGACTCAAGGACCCAACCTTGAGTTAGTGAACTAGAAGTTACACCTCAGTTTTGTTCAGTTTCCGGCTGGCAGTTTCTTTGATAGAATCACATGTGCTCTTTTCCAATGACCTCTACAAGGTACTGTGGTCTTTTGAGATACCAGGTCTGTTTTAAATTATCTGTTTGTTTATCCTTCAGCTGAATGTACTGCAGTGCCCTTACAATTTTACTCTCTGTCTTTCAGGTAGAACAAGTGAGCCAGTTGGCTGTGTTTGTAGAAGCAGCACTAGATTACCATAAACAATCCACAGAAATTTTGGAGGATCTGCAGAGCAAGCTGCAAAACCGGTAAGACTGAACCCCTCAGAAAATGTTGAACCTCTTTTGAAGTTGAGGTTCACGACGTTGGAAAGTCCCTGAAGCAAGAGATCTTGTAGCACCACCTCCCAGATGCACATTTGCTGTGTTTTGTGCCAGACTGAGCTCCATGACTTTAAACCCCTGCCATCTGGCAGCTTCTTGCTGTGCTGGCAGACTTTAATGTAACACAGGATCTGCCTAGGGAGCTTGAAGTGTGTGCAAAGCCTCTCACATCTGTGGAGGTTAATGAGGACAGCCTCCCTTTGTTGGAAGTTTCTTTTGACTTTGTATATTTGAGTTGTGTTTTGGAAGCCTTGCTGAGGAGTTGGCCTGTTTTTATTGAGATTAACGTATATAACAAAATTCTACAGCACAGTAAAGAACAAGCCAGCTGGTCAGGAACACAGCTGTGCTGTAACACATGTAGGAAAGGCCCACGTAATTTGTGTCATCCTAAGAGAAGCAAGAAATGCTGCTGTCATTAATGTGTCACTCAGAGAACCAGAGGACCTGAGTGTCACTGTGGCATAGGCAGAGTCAAGAAAATGGCTTGGGGCTTTCAGCTCAGGGTGGATGTGGGGGCATGAGGGCAGCTGTGTCTGCAGACATCCTGTGCCATACCGGCTGGAGGGCCAGGGAGACAAGGAGCTCTCAGCTGGGGCACACACAGCAAGAGGTACTAGACAGTTTTGCTGGCTAAATGGTTGTTTCCCATTTTCCCTAATAAAAAGGCGACGTGTGAGATGCAGTCCCTGGGCCTCTGTCCTGGATATGTTTCTCCATATGTCATTTGCAGTTGAGCTTTCCAGAGAGCTCATTCCTGCAACTTGTGCTGAACTCGGTGGCAGCTGTGGGTGCTCATCACTTCTCAAACTCAGGCTGTTAAGCTTTATGCCTCTGTCAGCAGGATTAAAGTATTAATAAATTAGAGACTTGTTGAAATTCAAGTATTGCATGAGAATTGAGCAGCTTTTAGTAAAAACACACACTTCCTCTCAAAAAAAGCTCAAAACCAACCAACCAGAAAAAACACCATAAACCCAAAACACAAACTAACCAAAAGAAGCCTAAAACCAAAACCAGCAGGTGATTCTCCTACTCCATATTTCAAACAGCAAAGCACTTAATCTGAGCTTAAGTTTTGTAAGTATTTCTTCCTTCTTTCTTCCTGAATTAATGTCTTGCTGCTCTTCTCTCTGTTACAGAATAAATGTAGCATCTAGTCGGCCTAAGCGTGAATTTAAGCCAAAGCCTATAATTACTACAACTCTGGAAATTGGTGATAATCAGCAGCATAATGGGATTGCCTATAGTTCTTCCATAAAATCATCAGGTAAGTCCGTCACCACAGAATTAAAGTGTCTATAGATGTTTTGCCAGATTGTTGCTTGAAGTATTCCTTGTACCATGAGAACAATAGATCGATCAGGTATTGGTATCTGTGCATCTGACTCCAGATTGTTTCCCATATTTGGAAATAGAATTGTGAAGCAGGATTCCTCTCAACAGACTCTCACCCATCTGAAATTTAGGTGTGGCAACTTCCTTGCTCTTTCAGGTCTCTGAATTGCCACTGAGGGTGGGAGTAGAGAGAGGGAGAGGCACTTGCAGAAAACAGTTCGTTTCTTGCAAAGACAGATGCCTACAGTGGGTGTGTTTGATCACTGTCTGGAGTATCTCCAGGTGCTAATTTTTCTCCACAGTCTGAGAACATAAATGATCTGTACAAGATCTCAAATATTAGCTATGTAAAATTCAGAGAGATTACTCCCACCCTTACTGATTTTAAAATCTTTTAACTTTACTGTCCCCTAAATTATGCATCAAAGTGTGTGCATTAATGAACTGAAATGCTTAGGTACCTGTTGGTGTGGGCTTAGGATTCTTTCCTTTGATCAGGCCTAATTTCACAAAGAAAAAAGTCTACTTTTGAAAGTTGTGTGAAGTAATAATCAGTAAGGTTACACTACTCATTGAAATAGCTTTTCCTCATCTCATGAATGAAATTATTTTGCCCTGTCTCCTTAATGACTACATTGTATGATGAGATGAACCCAATTAAAAAAAAACAAACCAATAAAACCCCCCAAACTTACAAAAAAAAAAAAACCAAAATAAAACCCAAATGACAATATGCAAAGAAAAGAGAAGGAAAAAGCCAGAGATTTTTCCATAAACATTATTTGGAAGGAAAATAGAGGGGAAGTAATGAGCCAAAGGTTCCCTTTTGTACTTGGTGTGGTACCTAGGATCTTTTCCTGAAGGCTTGTTGGTTTTTTTTTCCTAACTCTCCAATTTCTTCTTCCCTCCAGTCTTGTTCCTTTTTAAAGGTTGTTGGGAGAGAAATGACAGAACTAAAAGTGAAGTAATAAAGCTTGGAGCTGTAACTTCATACTCCTTCTAGTGTCTCTTTAATTTTCTTGCACTGTGCTATAAGAGGAGACTATTATACACTCCATATTGAAGGGGATTTGCAGCAGTTTGGCAATGTAAATCCACCCAGCAAGATCTGATTCCTTGATTTGTTTGAAACTCCTTATGCTGCCTGAATGCTAAGATGACCTTTTGTGTTATTGTCAAATGTGGGATGGAGGGAGACAACCCATTCTGCACATTCTCTCAGGTCACACCAGTGGTTCCTAAGACTTGTGACACAAGGACACATTTCATCCAAAGCACTGGAGATGTTTGCAGTGATCAGTAACTTCCTAGGTATTTTCACAATACGTCTGGATGAAAGTAGCAAAGCCAGCAACTTCATTAAAAATTACAATAAAATTTCTTGGCCCTATCAACTGCTTATGAAGTTATGTAGGCTTTATTTTTTTTCTGTTTTGCATATGCAGTGGACAAAAGAGATTCAGATTCAGCATTTGTATATTAACTAGTGTGTCAAACTACATTACAGTGGTTTATCATTGTCATCCAGCAATTGATCCAAGATGTCCTTTAAGGATAATCAATCCTGCCTTTGGGAGAAAGACAGAGGACTTCTCAAGGTTGCTTCCAGGCTACTTAGTTAAAGAAAAAATCTCAGTTTTAATGAGCTGAAATTCAGTGAAAAATGAAAAATAAATGACTACCCATCACTAAGACAAGGAAGGAGTGAGGCCCTTCCATCCACTGACTCCATTCATGAACTTTTGCACCGTTTGCAAATCACTAAATGAGGGGTTGTTACTTACTGCCTCACCTGTTTAGTGCTGTCAGAATGGAAAAGAAATAAAACCACCATAGAAAAGATGAAAAGGAGAAATAGGATATATGTGATAATTGTTGCCATACTTAGTGTTGCTAATAACATTAGAAAGACCATGTATCCTGTGTTTTGCCTCCTGAAGAAGCTGTGGATGCTGTGCTTACCTCCCCAGCAGGTCCAAATCATCACTGAAATCACTGTTCTTTTTGTTTTCCTATTCCTACTCAGAAATTGTCCATATGGATTTCTGTGGAGCTGCAGTGGGATCAATATGCCCTGCTCATAAATGGGAAAACCTTTCTGTCCCTTTGTAAAACTGGAATCATGAAACAGATTAGATGTTTTTAATGGTCTTTGATTTAGAACTGCCTGGCTCTCATTTCTAAGCAAAACTGCTAAATGTCTTTAAGTCTCCATGAGATGGGGAGATAGTATTATAATCACCTTCTTTTTGTTTAGAAATCTTGACCTCCCCATCCTAAACAAACAAGTAGTTTCAGTCTTCATTTCCCCTCCTTCCATATTGACCCAATCAAAATACAGATCTTTAATTTCTCTGACACTGTCACTCAAGATAAGTAGTCTCTTGGTATTCAGCAAACCCATGGAGATCTGCACGATCATTCAAAGCAAGATGTTCCACATTCAGCACAACTGCCACGGTACAGTTCGGAGCATGGAAATTACTTTTCCCATGTTCCACAATAGTTTTTCAAGTTAAGTATCTGCTTCTTGGAGCAGAAATAGTATTTTCCTATGTATGGTCTCTAACATGTGTGAGGATTATTTACTACTTATGACTCGCAGACATTTGCAGGGCTAGATTCACATAAACCTAATTTTTATGTTGTTGTGAATTATTTGGCTGCTTCAAGTAAATGCAGGTAAAAAAAAAATCTCTAGTTCTAATTCATTGTTTTCTGCATTAATGAGCTGCAGCTGTGAGCATTATCTAGCTCATTTTAGAACTCTTTAATTGCTGTATTAGATCATGCCTTTCAGTTTGTTTGTCAGGTTAGACTGATACGAAATACATGGATCTGGTTACCACATGCTGGAATTTAACATAAGCATGTAAGTGTTTACTCATTTCAGCTATGAGGGAGACTGGGATTAATTATCTTAGCAAACTTCCAGTCTGTGATTATTAAAGTACAGTCTTACTACCTGATGTATACAGCATGGTATAGAAGATAGAGTAGATGCAGGTACAGGCAGTACAGTTCCCTCCCTTTGGGGAAAACAAACAAAAACTCCAAACTATCATCAAATGGCATTCTGGTTTCATCCTGTAACTCCAGAAATCACAGACAGCTTCTTGCTTTCCCTGATTTTGTGCTGTCCAGATCTGAGTGGTCTTGAAATTAATGACAGTTCTTTTTTGACTGTGAAGGGAAGGGAAGTAAACTAAAGAAATAAAGGAGGTGCATATGGAATTGCAAATTAGCATAAACCCTGTTTGCAGAAATAGAAGAGTGCAACTCATTTAGCTGAAATCTCTGCAACATATGTGCAAGTACTCAATAGACAGCAAAAGGCTGGAGTGGTGCCAGTAGTTCTGTGATGTTAACTGGTGCGTCTTGCAGACTGTCAGGCAGTGCTGCCCCCTTACCTTGTCAGAGAAGCTTTGTCTCATTGGATTATACAGTAGCAGCAGCTGCCTGACTCTAATGAAGACTTTGACTGATCCTACAGCCTGGAATGAAAACGGTTTTGCCAGCTATGGTCATTATTTAAAAACCTTTCCAGGCTGCCAGACGTTTCTTTTCAGTTCTTTAGAGCTTAAAGTGAACCAAATGTGATCCATCTCCTATCAGGTACCTCACTGTCAGAAATTAACTGGCTTGCAATAATGACTTAGCCCTATTGGAGCAGCTGGTGAAGGTGAGAGACTGTCAGTTATTCCAGTTGTTGCCTTCTGCTGTTGACAGTTCTGGAGAGCTGGTACTGGTTCTACCTTGGCAAAGGCTGAAAATAACTCAGGTATTTTTAAACACAGTCAGTCCAGTTTTGGTTTTAAACACGATCAGTCCATTTTTGCTGGGCAACTGGCTCATCATCTCTATTTCTGCTTGCTGTGTTTCAGCAGATACGACAGCCAAGCTTTTACCTGTGCCAGTGTATTAGAGTAGCTCTAAGTTAGTTGGTTCTGGTAAGATTTTGTCACTACCCTGAGCCGTCCATAGGGAGAAGAGGAGTCTGGCATTGTGACAGTGCTGCTCTGCACAGGTTTGCTGAGTCTCTGTTGGCACTTCTCTTCCATTGTTATAAATAAAAGCTCTCTTCTGTTGCTATCAAGGGTAAAATACACCCACAAAAGAGAAAAGTAATTCCTACTTTCCAGTTTTAACATCAGATATTGCCCCCAATTGTATTACTGTCAATTAAAAAGATGCTTTCACCTGTCTGTTCTCACTATGTGACCACCATTAGTTGTTAGCTGGTTTCCTTAAGAGACTCCTCCAAAATTCCTTTATCTAGAAAATGCCCAAACAGTTACTTTTTAATAGCTTCCTAGCATTTTTGCCATTTTAGCTATTATGTCTGTATTGCATTACCACTTGCATGCAGGTTTACCCAGTAAAAAATGATAGCTGGGAGAGTCAAGACTGGAATATTTGAGTATTGCTGAAATGTTCCCAACAAGACTTAGTGTTGAGGTGTCATGTTACATGGTGTGGTACTCCTCTTTACAAGGCAGCAGCATGATTCTCCTTTATTTATAAATGTATTGCAAATTACCAGACTTTTACTTGGATATACTACATATGTTTTTAACAAATCTATTATGGCTGAACGATGGGTTAGTCCTTGATTACAGAGCTGAGCTTTACAATTTGAACATAAATTATTTGAATAAAATGTATTCTAATTATTCATAAATATGAATATGTTACATATATATTGGTACCACAAATCCAAGCGAATTAATTCTTGTGGAGGAGTGTATCTTTAAAAAAGGTGACTGCATTTACAAGATTAACTTTTTTTTTAATATTTAAGAGTGATTTGGAATTAAGATCTTTATAAAATAAACAATGCACACCACAAGAACAGCCAGATACTGTATCAGAAACCTGTTTTCATCCCTAAAATAATTTGACAGGTACCTTTGTTCCTGCCATAGCCTTTGTCTTAATTCAATGGAGGATGTGTAAAACAAAGGACTTGGGCACATGAACTCAGGGAGCAGTAACCCAGAAGTGTCACTGCTCAGGTGAGGGTGGAAACCTTAACACAGGGGTGGCTGGAAACCTCACTCTTGCCAAGGCACACGTGGTGTGAAAATCCAGGTGGCTGCCTCAGGCTGCAGGGCTGTGTTTGTAGGACAGACCCGGAGCCCCTGCCCTCTGGTAGGTATTCACCCAGGATCAGTGTGCTGCAGTGGCATTTGTGTAAAAGATTCCTTCTCATCTCCCCTGTTGACTCTTCTACTTCCTCAACTCCTGCCCTTCCAATTCCCCTGGCAGCACATGGGTTTTGACAACGGATTACTCAAACCCTCAGTTTGAGATAAACATCCTTTTGAAAGGGAAAGCTACCCTGAAACAATGAAAGAGTAGAGTCTGAAAAGGGACAAACAGAATTATGTTTTAAACTTATTATCACTAGTGTTGTATTTTATACGTAGAAGCACCAGATGTTAATGAGTAAAAACCATGGAAAAACTGTTGACATGACAGCAGGGCTACATTTTTTTGACCCCTTGTTTTGTCCTTAGTGGCTAGTGGGATGCTGTGAAGCTCAATTAATGTGGTTGTTTTTTCTGTCATGGGGGCAGGTTCTTCAGTGCACATGGATCAGCCTTGCTGCCAAGCTCTCTATGACTTTGAGCCAGAAAATGAAGGCGAGCTTGGGTTTAAGGAAGGGGACATCATAACTTTGACCAATCAGATTGATGAGAATTGGTATGAGGGGATGTTAAATGGAGAGTCTGGCTTCTTCCCCATTAATTATGTTGAAGTGATAGTTCCCTTGCCTCAGTGATTGTGTCATTTGAGCTGTGAACATGATTTCATGACTGAAATGGATTCACAAATGTTCTGTCAGTGTGGCATTCTGTGAAAGCCTTGCTATTTGACTGACTTACTGACTTTTGTATGTGTCTTTTTAAAATGTATTTATTTTATATTCAAAAAAATTTCACTTTCCCTGATTTGTCAACCTGCAAAAAAAACCCATACTCCAGTTTTTTTGCTTTGTGCCTTGAAGATCACGGTATGAAGTGTTTACTGATAGCTCACTGTTGCTCCAAAAAATTCATTTCCTTCCTCTTATTGTATGTGGATTTTTTTTTTATCTTTGGCTGCAATGATTTTAATATTCAAAACCATTTTTAAAAATACTGTTAGTGAAGCTAACTGTAACCAGTTCCTAAATTACTGATGTCACTGAGCTCTTTTCATCTATCATACTGTAATTTATTGTGAAAAAGTTAATACATATTTTGCATTGTATGTTGACAAAAGGCAAAGTGGTTGTTGTCAATATTAAGATGATGTTGTACTAAGTACAAGTTCTCAGCATTGAAAATTCCTATAATTTACTGACCAAACTGAATAAATATTTCTGTGGGATAAGAACAGTGGTTGCTGATTCTGTACTGCTGGTTCTGCCACTTGTTTGAGCAGGAGGCCACTTTTGCTGAATACATCAGCTTTCAGTGACAAAAACAATGCTACATTAAAAAAATTGCATGAATAAAGAAAGTATTAGTTTTATGACACCTCTGCACTGGAATTTTAATAATCTTGCTACTTCTGTATTGATTGTTTAGTATTTATGTCTGTTAACATTTTTTTCTAGCAGACGGAAAAGAGACAAATTCCTTGGAACTAAGTACAAACTGCTCTTGGTTCCATAGGGTTTGTATAGAACTCCAGTGAGAGAAATGGGTAAGTAGCACTAGTGGCCTACTGCAAACAAATGAAAAGTCAATACATTTCTGTTTTTCATATTTAGTTGAAAGGTATGGAAAGGAAGAGAAGACTAGGTGGTGATGGAAAGACATGATATAATTAAAAATATACCAAAAAAGGGTCAAAATTAAGGACAAGTTCTGCCATCTTAAGTACTTACCCAAATGAAGATAGAACAACTTTGTTTTTCTATTTACTATCTCCCATTTTGCTTAGTAATGGAGTAGTGACCAAACAAAGTGAGCAGCCCTGGAGGAACATGTAGTCTTTTGCCAATTGGTCTCCACACAGGACAAATTGAGGTGAAGAGAGCTGAATTCTTTATGGGCAAGCTGTCTACTGAAGATTCCTCTTAAATCAAGCTCACAGCAATTCAGGTCTAGTTGAAATAAATGATAAATATAAACAAAGTAGGGCTGTGTGTATTCCTGAAGGTTTCTGCACTCTGCACTCCCTAAAGTCACCAGTTTTATTACTTCCAAGTCTTTTGAATCATCAACAGAAATCACTGAATAGACAGACTTTATTATTTAATCTGCAAATATTTAAATCCAAGATTGCTTTTATATACATGAAAAATATCTTTAATAGTTAAAAAAGTTTTAAGAAATCAAGATAAATACAGCAAGGTTAGAGCAGCAGCTACTTCTATTATTTGAGGTGGAAGAAGAATTTGCATCTGCTAAAATCCCAGTATTAAACCAGCATCTATGCTTGATGTCTCAAAATTAGAACTTCTAAATAAGAGTTTAAGCTAGCATAAGGAAAGCCTCACTTTAACATCTGCATCTTAACACAAAGCAGGTATTGAATTTGGAACTGAATGCTTTGGCAAGGTTGAAGACAGTCAAAACACTATTCCAGCATTGAGAGAAAGCTGCAGGCTCAGCTGCTCCCCTCCCCTCCTGCTCTTAGGTGGAAGTTTAGCTTCATGTGGCTCAAAGCCCTTCCTTTCCCCCGAGGCCAGCAAGGGAGCAGTGCCCCCAAGGCTGACTGCTCCCTTCTGAGGGGTACAGGACAGGCTTTCCATGGAGCACAGAGCTACCAGAGTGACAGGGAATTACTCACAGTACTCCCCCAACTGTCCTGTTAGACATACACACAGCTGGAGCCTGCATGGAGATTTAGCACATAAGGGCTCCAAGAGCAGCTATTTTGATGCATTTTTCACTACAGTTGGTGCTTTCTGGTTTTGATTTAGCATATTTTTCTTTCTAGCCCCTTAGAAAGCTGATGGTGGGACCATTCAAACAGTGCCAGCAGCACTAGTCACAGTATCTGCTCTGTCAGAATGAGATGTTTTTTCACATTTACAGGATACATTTGTCCAAGTAAAGGCTGGCACAGCTCTGCTGTGATACACTGTATCTAGGAATATACAATACTGAAGCTGGGGGATTTTCAGGTGCTAGAATATAGGAAAAGTACATTTAATAACAGGCAGGAATATTTTTTACAATTTGCTTTTAATTTTAAAGCATTTCACTCTAGGAAGTCATCCAGACCAGTTTCATATATTTCTGCATCAGGATCTGAGCAGGAAACATTTCAGACACTCATCACACTTCAGATAATGTTTTACTTTAGATTTGCTCAAGGTGCAAGGGTCTGATTGGTCCTGTGTTTCCCACTCAGACTTAAATTACCTTTGGAGGAACACCATCTCAGAATACTGAGAAAGCTGAGAGAGCCTCATGTTCATTGTCAAGTATTTAACATCCTTCTAGGGCACATGTTTAGAAGCTTTGTAAACTGTGCACCCTCCTCTGTTTCAGCAGGTCATGGAAACCAGATCCTTGTGTAAAAGTAAAAATAAAAGTAACTTCACATGGAGCTTGTATTCTACTGCTCTTTGTACCAGCGAATCCAAGGCCATGGTCCAGTATCAGAAGGCGGGAAATTCCATCATGTTATGGACAATGCTTCTTACAAAGACATTAGATGGGATATGCGAATTCCAAGTTCCAGATATTACAGAAGATATCAAAACACAATCTATGTCACCTGGGACTGAGAGGTGTTTTCAGATGATTGTCCACATTACATGACAGAACAGCTGGGATCTTCAGTTTGCTGCAGAGAGAAAACATGAAAATGTTAGGCTAATTAGCTATGTGTAAAAACGGGGTATTTCTTGCTGGTTACCTACTTGATCCTCATGTAAGCAGGTAGAGTTTTTAGCACTTTGTAGATTTACTTACTTATTAATAAAACAAAGCAGCTTTTCAAGAGAGGCAGTACATGAACTGTACTACACAAGTCTTTAAGAATTTGAGTCCATGTAATACATGAGCCTGTGCCTTCCTTAATGAAAGGCAATCAAACTACTCATCGCTACCTCAGTTAAGCATCAGAACTTAAGTGGCATACAGGTACATGCTGCCCTCATTAGGAAAGTTAAAGTAGATGCAAAACACCATGGAAACCCTACCTTCCTTTAAAGCACAGCATGCATTCTTCCCGTTATTTTACTGCATGCAACAAGTTAACTTTTGTTTACTAAGCAGCCATTTCAGTACTATCAATGCAGCAGAAGCATACAGGTACTAATGTCAAAAGTTTGATAAGACTTCAGCAAACAGGAATGACATTAAAATTTGATTGGAAGTATTAGAATGATTCTTACCATAAATGGTATACAACTGTACTGTAAATTTGCTGATAAAACAAATTAGAAGTGTAAGGAAAAGAGTTACTTTTGCTTTCCATCATTGATAACCAAACAAGCCAGATTAGTGAACTCAAAAAAATGCCTTTTAAAATAAAAAGAAGCCATAGTTGAGGAGAAGCCCTACTCTGAATATGAAAAGAAACTTGTATCACTAAGAGCCCAAAGGGCAGAACAGCATTACAGACCTTCTCAGTAGCCTATTTAACAGGGTCTCACCATCCTTCAGTGAGACACTGAAAATATTACAAGAATGCACATGCAAGCCAGGAGAATGATAAACATCCTTTAAGCCACATCGTGTTGTAGTAACATTTACCCAGATTTCTGTTTGAAAGGCCAAAAAAGTGAAGTGGGAGGCAGTAACTGCCTGTTTAGATACATTTTATTCGAAAAAGACAGTACTAAGGTACTTTAAAGTTAGTTTCCAGACAGATACATTATGAAAGTATCTAGGAAATGGTGGTGGGAGCTTTAACATCTAGTGCAGTATGATGCAACTCCTCCTTGTAACTATGTAGGATCAGTTTTAGGAAGAGCTGTGGCAGCTATGGCAGTTTAGGAAGAACATGTGTCAGCAGGAAGAGAATTTTTAGCGAGGCACCCCTTTGCTCTTAGGCTTTGGAGCTTATACCAGCAAAGGGTACCGTGCTATTTCAGGTCAAGACACAAACCGATTTGAGTCAAGTACAATCTATAATTGTTTGGTTATGACCAACTTAAAGCCCTCATATTAGTTGGTTTAGACTATTTCAGCAATTAATGATTGCTGAGTACTAGTATATCAAAGTACAATAAGAGCATCCAATATACATGAATTCAGACTTGTATTATGGTCAGTCAAAAGCCATTTGAAGAGGCTGGAGAGTCTTGCACAGGGTATTACAACATGCAAGTTTGTAGCCAAAAGTTTGTAAGAGTATTGACCTTAAATTAACATTGAAGTCATCCTTAAAGCAAGCCAGGGACACTGGAGTGTCGAATATGTCACTTCATCCCACAGGAATAGCTAGTGTTTGCATTCTGTTCTTGGAACAGCAGCTTTTAAATTAATTCACAGTCAGACATTTAGATGAAAAAGACATTAAAGGCTGTACTTTTCAGTGTGTCAGTAATAGGATATCAAATAATTAATGGTACTGTTTGATCATACTCAGAAAATATGCAAAACGTCAGTTGCATTTCTGATGCAAAGCCATGCAAGCTACATCCTACAAGGGACAAGAGACTGCAGCACAACTGATGAAGCAAGTTTTCTATGAGATGAAAAGCATGATTCTCACCATCTCACCTGCTTAAGGATGCTCACAGGAACCACTATCATGAAACCAAACAACATTTCTTTTTTCTTCTTCTTTTAGTCTGACATCAAGAAAAACATTAAGAGTTGCGGGATATGAATAATACTTGAAGTAGTATTTTCATTTAGTAAGGAAGAGAAATGCCCGTTTAATGACTCTGCTGACAGCACATATTTAAATTTCAGGCAGCTTACCTGAGATGCAAACTCTGCTTCACTTCCAGTTATTTCTTCATAATCATCATCTTGCTCACTTTCTTCTCCTCTGGGTACAAGCATTATCTTCCTCTCCGCGAGTTCCTACAATACAATTGAATTGCCACCAAGACCCCTCAGGAATTAAGCACAAACAAGTTTTGCATTAAGACAGTAGAAGCTTTTTAGTATTTTACTCACCTCACCATCATCTGTGATAAGTGTAACACCAATATTATCCCCAGTTCCCCAAGACTTCTGAGACTTCCAGACCAGATCACTAGGACCTGGGCTTACACCAGCAGCTGCACCCCAGATCTGCAACAGATTTAGAGTGAGCTTCTGAAGAATCTTTTCTGTAGTGAGATTAGGATTCAGTCTAACATAAATAATTAAGTATTTTAATGCCAAAGATGTCCAGTAGAAGAAACTGAACCACTGTAATCCCTGGCAAGTTAGTTCTTTTCAGGACCACCAAGAGTAGTAAGTCTTTCTAGCTGAAGACTAAAACAGTGCAGAAAAAGCTGTTAACAGCTTCTACCCAATATAGAGGTAGCCCTGCTTGCCCATGCAGAACACTGGAGTCACAGAGCCAAGCCACAGTCACAGACATGCTCAGGGCAGCAATTTTTGTGTACAAGAGCCTCTCACCTGGGGTCATTCACAGATCTATTGAACAAGCTCCTCCACAGTTTGGTGTAGCAAATATACAGTTCAGCTCTTTGGTCACCATCTACATGTAGTTATAGTATGATTTTAGAGCTAATATTTAGCTTTGTACTACCTGAGCTGGAGTAGGCTAAAGATTTTAGTAAGAGTGTGAATCTCTGCATAACTTTTATCAAGTCACAGGAACATGGGGAACCCTAAGAAAAAACTAGAATACAATTATTCTGTTTCCAGTTAGAGCACACTGCAGTCTGGGATGATCCAAGTTCAGTCCAGGCTTTAAAGGAAATTTAATTAGCATTTCAGATCAAGTTGCTGCAAGGATTTTTCCCATATCCATCTCCACATAAAATAAGAACTTTAGTTCTTTAGACACTTGCAGTATCCATCTAGTTTTCCACATTACAGGAGTATCTACTGATATCTAACATAAAAACAGAGCTCTGGGGAAGTTTTACAAACCCAATACCTACTGTAACTCCTTGGCCTGCCTGAAGAGTGAACCGTGAAGGAAACTTATAAGTAACATCTGCCACAGTTCCAATATGCCGTCTCAACACCCAGCCATGTAGAGGTTGATCCTGTGGGACAAGAAATTTCTCACAGCATTACAGACCAATTTCATATAATTCAAATACAAGGTTCTTTCCAGACTCATGGGCTAGTTTTAATCTCACTGTTGTAGCATACAAGTATCTGACAGTTTTGAGAAAGCCGCCACATTTCCATCAAAGCCTCCCTATACTTCAGGATTAATCTTAGTTCCACAGGTTAAGCCGCACCTATTCTTACCTTCCATTAAAGGGTGGTCATGATGCTTTTTACCAAGGAGCATGATAAATGAAGTTTGCCATGGCCACCTACTAACTATTTATATTTATTAAAACACCTTAAAACTTCACAGGTCACTGTGTATCATAGGCTGACATGGCTAAACCACAAGGCACATGTTTTGAAGTACTGACGATGAATTCTAGTTTAGTTTGCAAATCCAGCACTACTAATCAAAGACTTAGCTAATTGGTCAGATAAACCCTCTGCATGGATTAGATATGAACTCTATTCAACCTTTTAGCTGTTTTAAGTATTTTTTACTAATAAGAAGCTGTCTTTATCCAATTTACTAAAGCACCCTATTTAGTTCACCAAGGATAAGTAATACTTCAGATAGTGCTAGCCTGAATGTAATGATGAACAGATGAAGGCGTTACATTTCTGCATAATAGAACCCCCTGCACCTCCACCCAAAAGCACCTCACAGACAGCCCTGGGAACAAAACACCTGCAGTACCAAAAGGTCAGTCTCTAGTCTGTCACTAAGCTAAAGCCATCCCCAAGCAGTCAGACTTTGCAATGCAGACTTGAAAATGAAAGTACCTCATTAGAGTAGTTTTTAAGCCTGACAAATTTCCCATCTGCATCGATCTCTTCAATAGATATATTTCCAGTAGCTGAAACATGCTGAATAGTCTTAAATGCAGCAGTGTGCTCCCTCTTTTTAACTTCTTTGAGTTTCCTTTTCTTCCCATGCAGGAACCGTCGCCCCTGACTTGTTGCTTGAGTTGCTGTGCTGTGGGAAGGTGGACTAGGTGACAGCTTTAGCCTAGAAGAGAATCAGATAACATTCACCTGAATATCTGATGTGCTTTGTTTCTTCTCACTCCTACCTTCCCACTATATCCAAGCCTAACAACTTCCTATATCCAAGCTTTCCATAGGGTCTTGGATACAAAGTTTTATTTTTATTGGCAAGAGTAGCTAAGTGTTAAGTTTGGAAGACAGCCCCAGAGTTCAGAGCAAGCTTATATTGGTAAGAGAAGATTCACAACTGCATTATTCCTTTAGTATATTCCTTTAAAGTCTTGACAGACACAATCTTCACTGAAAGTAATTTTAAGTTTTTGACCCTTCTTAGTATGTATTGAGAGCTCATGTTCTCACCAGGCATGCAAGATATCATGTCTGCATAGACAGGAGTTGATCCAAGTTCCCAGTTTCATTCATGGAACTTGAGTGCTCTTTAATGTATCTCCAAGATGTGGCACAAAAATTAGAGAGTTGAGGAATGTTTAACGGACCTTTGAATTTCATCAGGTGGGTTTATGAAGTTACTTCATCTTACTATACCATGTGGTAGATGTGGGATATAAATACCATTTACAGAAGATGATGCTTCAATAACTGAATTACTGCACTAATGATGTGCTTAATGTTTGTGTCTTGTCTCCCACATTCTGACAGATAAAAAGTTAGCGCAGAAGTCTTGAATGAAGCAAGTTCTCAAATGAAGATCTTGTCATAGCCTACCTCTGTTCCTCTCCTTCCAGCATCTTTCTGTACGCATTTATTTCCAAATCTAGAGCCAGTTTCACATCTAAGAGATGCTCATATTCTTCCAGCTGTTCTTGTGCATGCTTCTGAGCTTGTGCCATTTCTTCCTCCTTTTCAGCCATACGCCTGCGGTGGAGATCACGATCATAATCCAGCAAATTCTGTAGCTCCTTTATTCTGCTCTCCAAAGCAACATTCTAAAATTAGGGGATGGGGAAAAAAAAAAAAATAAAAAAAAAAAAAAATCACTCAAACCATAAGTGAAAAGGCCAGTATTTTGAATTAAGAGTAAATTAAAATAATTATAAGGTTATAAAAAGAGCACCTGGCTTTGATATTGATTAATTTGAGATACTAGAGTATCAACTCTCTTCTGCGTTTCCATCAACTCCTCCCGAGCAGCATTGGCAAACTCACTGTTTCTTGCTGCAGTTAGCTGGGCATTCTCCATCTGTGGATAAGTCACTGTTAGTAATGAGTTGCATATTACCATGTATTTTAAATAAGGAAGGAAGACCAAATAATTATCACCTCTTACACCTGGAAATAGTTATGTTTTACTGAAGTGTGCAGATACCAATGAAGTCCAGGTCAGAAAGTTTTGTATTGCTTTCCAGGAAGATGTACACAAGTTTGGCATTTATGTCAGAAAAAGTCAGCAATAATCAGGTAGTAAAAATAGTTGGATTAGGCTATTTCAGTTAGTGATGCATGAGAATTTTGTATAGATATTAAGTAAATTGATTCTCCAGAAGACCAATGGAGAATATCTTTAGAAGCTGCTTGTTAGCATAGGGCTGCAGGATATTGGGTGTACAAATCAAATTATTATCATTCTTCCCCAAAAGGTCTATTATCAAACAGTTCCTGCACAATTTTAAGCAGCATTGAATTGCTCTACAAATAGCTCAATCTTGAGATGTCCCAAGAAAGGATAAAGTGCTCCCACAAGAGGCACTTACAGAATTTCCAGTGGAAATTCACGCATAAATACAGGCAGTGTGTAGGAGAAGTTAGGTTTTATTCAAGACTGAAACTGCTTAATACAAATATAACACATCTTGGTCCTGAATCTGTCAAAAGTCTGAAATATGATCAACTTTTCCTAATCACTCTCTGTATTTATGCTTGAACCAGTTTTGTTTGGGATCAGATGTTTGCAGAAATCCTACTGTGAAATTTGACACTGCTTTGAAATTCTGTAACAACTTATGCCAAGAAGCTCTGCAGTGAATGCAAGGGCTCCATCAGTCAGCTGTCTATGCCTGTGTGACCTTAATTATGTCAAGATGCAGAGAACTTCAGCTTTCTTTTACTGTCATCTTTTACATACTCACCTTTGCACTGAATGTTCGTTCCATCTCCTCTTTATATCCTTGAATTTGTTCTTCATGTTGTTTTCTAAGCCCCTGCAGAGCATCTGAGAGCTTACTCTCAAATTCTCTTTGACGGCCAAATTCTACTTCTGCTATCCTGCCCTCATGGACTCTTTTTGTCTCCTTGAGCTCCTAGGAAAAGAAGAAATTCGTTAGAGAATAAACAATCCAATGCAGTTTGAAACTGGATTTAGTGTACCAGCTTTACAAGTCCCTCATTATTGAAGCAGATTTATCCTTGAGTACACAGTAATTCATCTTTATGCATATCTTATCCATTAAATCTGGCACATCCACCTTGCTGCATCACTATTGTTTTTCTACCTCACATTGCTTAAACTAATAAATGTAGTAAATATTTAGTTTGTAAAACTAATTCTTTGAACTAGACAGATTCTGGTTGGTTGTTTTTTCTTTACCTTAGAACACATGCATATACACTTCAATTTCTTTCAGCACTGTTACTTCACCATTCTTGTTTTATTCAAAAAGTAATAGAAGTTGGTTAGAAAAATTAGAATTCCCTATCACTTAAACCACCTACTTTGAGATTCCTACCAGGGAGAAGGAAGCTGGTTTACAGTCATATGTAAACTATTCATTTAGTTGTATGTAGTGACTTCTCTCACAAAGGTTACCAGACACCTTTGAGAACTTTTAAGGAAGTCGGGAACAAGTTGCTTAAAGGAGATTTAACTTCTTCAGTTACCTTAGGCTTCAAGTAAACACCTGAAATCATTTAACAGTAATTAATATATGCACTTTTGCTTACACAATGTAATATATGGGGATTTCAGTTATCTTTAGAAGAGCAGCCTAAGAAAATTCTCATATTCCAGATACCTACTGGTACCATCCCAGTTAACATGAGGTTGTGCACTTTCTTGAACCTTCCTAGTTAGGTGGATTTTATTAGCTGATGGGCTGCCATAGGTTGCTAGTTACCTTTTTAGAGATAAAAGTAATGTTAAGATGGGCTTTAAGTGCATCCAGGGTTCATGGACACCTAAAAAGACTCCTTGTTAATAAGCTAAAACATACATCTTCATGAAGGCGCTTCTGGAACGTCATTTCTTCCTGCAAAGTTTTCATATGATTTTCTAGGTCCACCCTCCTCAACATTTCACTGTGGAGATGCTTTTTAGTATCCTCTAATGATAGATTCAGCTAGAAAAGACAGACAAGAGGGTCATCAAAATTAAGAGGTATTTTTTCAAATTAAGGCAGCCAGTTTGTTACAGGTCATTCAACTTCATTTCCACAGCAATCAAAACACACTGGTTGAGTGAAGTGGATTACTCTGTGTAAATTCTTATTTCAGTGGGATCCAGAATATCAGCAACAGATAGAGTCCTATCTAATTGTTATGTAGACCAGATTTCCCACAAGACAAATCTAGAGCAGCCCTTGATCCCACTAGCTAAATTTGACTTCTCAAAGTAGATTTCTGATCAATCAATTGTACTGTCTAAATACACTCCTCCCCTTTACAACTGTAATTATTCCAAACTTCTTGCTAAATTCTACTATAATTTTTTGACACTTAATGAATCAAATAATCCAAATACAGTCTATGTTGACAAACCATTATACACTTCCAATATTATATGCTTCCCTGATGCATTAGAGAATGCTACAGGCACTACAGCAGTACATTTCATCTTGATTTGACTTTAGAACAAGAAACATTACGTCCTATGATCACAGAATTAAAGGAGCCTACAACAGGTGGAAGTTTTAAGGAACCCACCACCAGCAGCATTTGCTTTCAGCAAGACTGTGGAAATCTTTTTGTCTACCTATCACTGTCACAGTCAACGGGCTTTCTCTGCTTTTAAATACCAATAACTAACTGGGGGAAAACAAGCAAAAACTACAGGAGCAAAAGCAAAGTTTAGATTCCAATAGCAAGCCTTACACTGAGTACTTGATCTTTTAATTCACGGAGCTCGTTCTCCAAAGTCCGGTTCTCATTCAGGGCTGTTGCTAAGTCAGCTTCCTTTGCATTCAGCTGGGCATCGAGGTCTCTGACACGAGCCTGGGCCAAGTTTAAATCACTTTCTTTTTTTGAATTCCTACAAGTGAGAGTTTTACACTGTTAAGCGCAGCTGGTGAGGGAGGGTTTGTTTTCAACGTGTGTCCCTTTAAAGGGGTCTCTGGCTAAACACAGGAGAGGTTAGTCAGGCTCACAGTGAGAGCATAAAACAAACCAGACAGGCCCCTCCGATAAACATCATTTGTTATACTTGAGAAATTCCTGACCCATTTTCCAGCTCGTTCTGCGTAAAGCCCATGCGGAAGCCAACTGTTTTCCACGGCATTCCCAACCGGAGAGGGAACGGACGGTGCAGACCCCCGGCCCCACGCAGTGGGATGGTGACACAGCGCCCGGAGTGGGACAAGCCTTCAGGGCAGCCCCCGCAGCAAAGGCAGCCCCAGCCCCGCGGGAGGCGCCTCACGGCACCCGGGGCTCCTAGGGCCGGGGAGGCCAGGCCGGGCCGTGACGGCAGCCCGGTGCCGGTGGGGCCGGTCCCTCACGAGGCGGAGTGCGGCCGTGGCTGTGGGCGGTGCCGCTCCTCCTCCCCGCCCCCGGACGTCCTGCCCACAGCACACAGGCAGCTTTGTCCCCCGGAAACCACCGGCCAGCTGGGGGAGCTGCCCCGCAGGGGCTCTGCCTGCTGCAGTCTCTCAGCCACCGCCACGAGCGACTGCCTGCCCTCCCTCACACCTCGGTGGAGTCACAGGGTGAGGGCAGCTTTACTTTCCGACAAAAGACATCTCCAGACCAATACCGAGGCATTGCAACGCAGGTCCCACCTGGATAGCCAACACACTTCAGTTGCCATTGGCACCACAGTGAAGTGCAAGAAGGGCCCACAGCGAGTTACTGTCACTGAAGAACTCAGTGATAATTCCCCAGACTGCTCTAACTTTGAAAATCCTTGCTGTTGTCCACTACCCAGAGTCACTGCTCAAAACACAGATTTGACATTACAAAGAATAAAGGAAGTCCTCAATTTATTTTGGCAACATCTGTTCTGTCAAGTGGCAAAGTTGCGTTAATTCATACAATGAGTTTTCCAGCAGATAACTGAGACCAATTGGCAAGATTCCAAAGTAATTCTGCAGGATTAATCAGCTCTAGAAAGCTTGGACTGTCAGGAAAGATTGGAAAAAACTAAGGGTTGTTTAGTCTAGAAAAGCAAAAAGTGACAAGAGACAGAACAGTTTTTAAATATATGAAGGACTGCTGCATAGAGATAGAGAGAATCTGTTTTCCATATCTGTTGAGGAAAAGACAGGAAGCTCCAGGCTTAAATTGCAGGGAGGAATATGTGGATTAGGTGTCAGGGAGAGGAAACTAACAGTTCACCACTGAAGCACAGTGCCTGGGGGGATATTCTGGAATCTTCATCGCCTGGAATTTAAAATAAGGGTTACACAAAATCTGCTGGAAGGGATGCAGGTATAGCTGGTTCCTGCACAGGCCTGGGGCATGTGGCTACATCAGGTGCTTGCTCAAGGCCTTTTCCAGCCCTGCTCTTCAGAGATGTGATTGTGTTGGGCTAGCAGAAGTTATTTACTCTTTACTCAGACTATAGGAGAAAAGTAGCTCTACTGACAGTGGAAAACGAGATAATACACTGTAGTTTTAGTATTTACAGGTTTCTTTCTTTTCTAGGTATTGATTACTCACTTTCCTTTTGGGGTCTCTGCTACCACTACCACTTACTGTATTAGATATAATATTAAGTAGTGTTATTGACCTATTTGACTGTTTCATCCTACAATAATAAAAAGTTCATTCTGCAAACAAAGTGTGCACAAAACTGAAATTCCATTAGTATCTGTTTTAACAGTCCATTTTCCAATGTAAGCATCTGACAGCCAGGCTCAGGTTTCCTGGATTCTTTCCTGAAAAATATTATTTTAATATAACCCTTTTAATCCAAGTTTGGAGTTCAGAACACCACTTTACACCCCTGTGCAGCAAGCAGTGACAGTTACAGTACTCTGCAACATTCCATATACCAACCATGCTTGAGCTAAGTGTGGCCTACAGACTATCAATTACAAGCAAAAATTTTGAGGCATTGCCAATCACATTCCTTGTAAATCAAGACGTCACATATGCTTGATCTGGAGAATTTAAATAATTTTACCAAAATATTTCAGGTATGTTTGAAACAGACTCCAGTTTGTCAAGACCAGAGGATGTCAGCAGCACATACAGAATTCATTCTTACAACCTCAGCTGCTACACTGTGTATGATTCAGGCAGGTTCAGCAGCAAAATGCACGTCCATACTCTGGTGCAGAAAGGAACTGGTCTTGTCTTTCTCTACTGTGTTACTGCAGTTGTTTTGACCTTCCTCAGGCTCTGAATTCAACCAATATGCTTATCTACAGCTTCTCCTCCCCAAACATCTTTGGCCTACGTCCAGTCACCATTGTTTAAGTAGTAAGAAAAACACAAATGCAATCAGTTTATTTTTGACAAAAACTTTGAGTCTCTTAATCAGTGATTAATAAAAGCCAATAGTTAATGCTTTTGGAAAATTATCTGGTGACATTTCATTCTATAAGAGTTAAACAGCCACCAGGTTATTTAAAGGGTGTATATATAAGGACACAATACCCTCAAACTTTGTTCCAAGTCATCTGAGGCATTTACAGTTAGGCAGCCCAGATACAACACACTATTACTATACTATAATATTAGGACTTCAGTCTAGTCCTTTGAGAAACCAATATGTATCAGGTATCATTTCCCATGGGCTGTAAGTTTAACCACTTCTAAGACCTAGTTACAGTAAAGGAAAAAAAATGCAAACTAACACTCTAGAGGACTGCACACCTGCCAAGTCTAAAGCTTTACAAACAAAGCCAGAGTTATACGAACACCAAGAGCAGCAGAAAACTCTTAGAGCAGGCATTACTCCTCTCCTCACTATCCACTCAAATGGCTGGTTAGATGTATGAAACACATCTGTGAGTCAAAACCCAGACTAAGACAACAACTATGCAGCTGAAAACAGAAGCTTACAGTAAACATGTTTTATTCCCAACTAGAACAGCTACTTGAGTCCTACTGAGCCTATGAAGATGTAGTACTTCCTCCATACAGGCATTAAAAAAAAATCTGGTGCCTGTATTTGCTCTGATACAGGTTTATAACAAGATGTAGGGGGCCTGTGGACATCCAAATGGTTACAAGTTTGTAATTGATTTAGTGGTACAGTGGAGCATTACAGTAACTAGCAGTGCTAGTAGGGTGTAAATTTTCATAAAGGAAGCTTGTTGGGATTGGACACTTGCTCACAGACCTCTTCCTCCTTCAAGAGGATGGGATAGCACTTACATTGCCTTTGTTCCAGGCTTGGTGAGCCTGGACAAAAAGATGATTCCAGGCTCAGGATACACAGCTTACAAGAAAGTCAAGCTAAGTCTTAGACTTAAAAGACAAGGAAAACTTCTGTGCAGTACCAACCTGGACTAGGTAAGCCATATCGCTCTGAGAACTATCTTCTCTCTGTATTCCCCTCTGGGCAATATCTGAGATAAACAGCCCAAAAAAGATGCACACTGACTCCATACAAACACTTCTACCACTGCTCCATAACTTTCTAGATACTTTCCAGCACCTTGAGTATTTGTAAACACAGGTGTGGTGCCAAACCCATGCAGCTATGCATTCATAGCGCAGAAGGGCATCCTGCACCCCACATTCTGCAAGAGCCCCATGCCCATCTCAGGCAGGTGCTGAAGCGATCCCATAGCATTGGAGGTACTCAGTCGTGTCTCTACAGCACACCTTCAGAACAGGCATCCGGATGTCTCTTAACCCAAGACACTCCGACCCCAGAGGGCAACACCATCGGGGTTGGCACGCCCGCACGATCCAGAAACGCAACATCACTGCGCACTCCTACAACCCACAGGCTCTTGCCAGAAGCATCCCCTTCCCCTCAGCCTGCAGGAGCCCAACGCGGCGGCTCCCCGGGGTGTCCCCGGGCAGGGAGGCCTGCTCGGGGCCGGAGCACTGACCTGATGTGCAGTTGCCGGTGCTCCTCGCCGATCTTGCCCAGCTCCACCTGCAGCGTGGCCCGCTCGATGGCAACGTCGTCCAGCGCCCGGCGGGCGTCGGCCAGCTCCGCCTCGTAGCGGAGCCGCAGGCAGCCCAGCTCCCGATCGCTGCCCGCCTGCTGCTCGCTCAGCCGCTGCTGCAACGCCGACTTGTCGGCCTCCAGTGCCCGGACCCGCTCGATGTAGGCGGCCAGGCGGTCATTGAGCTGCCGCAGCTCCTCCTTCTCCTGCAGCCGGCTCAACCGCGCCGGGCTCAGCGGGGACTCGGCGGCGCGGCTGACGGAGCGGCTCCCGCTGGCCGGCGTGGGGGGCAGAGCTGTGGCCATGACAGCCTCCGCTGCGGGCCCCGCCGCCGCCAGGACCGCCCCGCGCAGGACACCGAGCGCCCGCCGCCCCCCCGGTATAAATAGCCGCCAGCTGCTGCCGGCCCGCGCCGAGGGTGGGTAGCTTAAAGGGCTCGGACGGCGCCCCACAGCCGCCCCGGCCGAGCCCTGTAGAAAGCATCTTTTTTTTTTTTTTTTCCCCTTTTTTTTTTTTTTTCCTTCTTCTCCTCCTCCCCTCCTCGCTCTCCTTCCTCTGCCCTTCCTTCTTTCTCTGCTTTATCTTTCACATGTGCCTTGCTGCATCTCATCACTCCAATGGTGCTGCCCGGAGAGAGCAAGGACGGAGAAACCTACAACAGCCCTGCTTTCTCACACACTGGTACAAGGCGTCTGGGCGAAAACAAAATCCCACCTTTAGGAAGGTGCATGACAGCTGTAGTGATGCTCACACTCCAGCACGCTGCTGCGGCAGTGCTCTGCCTGTTGTGTCTGGGGTTTTTTTTGCAAATTGTTCAGCTGATGAAAATAATCGGTTTTGTTCAGCTCTTTGTGGGCGTTTTCAGCTTTCATGTCAGCCATCCCACTTATATAGCGTTCTGGTTAAAAGCTGATGTTGTGTGAGCAAAAGGAAGAACGGAGGTGGAAAGAGAACCTGCATGAAGACAAATGTGTAAAGCAGTCTGTAAAGCCTTACGCTAATTACATTTTGTAAAAATCAGTGTTTAGTAAGAAGGTTGCTTCAGCACTTCTTTAGAAGTGATGTGAACAGTGATAATTGTCAGTTTTCTCCAGTATCTAATTAATTTACTCTTTTTAAACTTACATTTTGAGAGCAGATGCTGTAGGAAGCTAATTCAGTATAAGCATAAAAATCTCTGAACATAACTGTTAATTATGATGTTTCTTGTAACAGTTACAAGAAACGTCAATTCAGATCTTAGCTTAAGTTGCTATTTCCTACACAGAAAAATAATCTTGGCATCCTCTTAGAGATTTTTAAATGTGAAGACAGATTTTATGAATATTGCAGGCATAAATTCAAGCTTTTCTTTATAGGTCAACAGTCAAGTAACATAGGAAAATTACATAGCTGGCCCCAAGAGTGTAGCTGGGGCGTTTAAAATTAAGTTATGTATATCTCTGGACACAAGATTACAGAGTAGATAAGGATGAAGAAGAAGGTATGAATCCTCATCAAATTTTTTTTTTTTCCTGAGCATCTTTACACATTTTTATAAAACCCCAAAACATAATTAAAGGTTCTAAAGCTACGTGCAGCATGGCAGTGACACAGAGCCAGACTGAGCTCCTCTGGTTCTCGTCTGAGTAACACCACCAGGAAATTCTTTCCTGCAGAGCAGTTCCAGTGTTTTATTTTGATATAATGAGTACTTGTTTGTCCTTCACTGCCAATAGAAAGCTCAATTCATGAAAAATAAAAACTATGGTTTAAATCTGAACATGTACCTCTAAGACCGAGATGTGTACATCCGATGGTTTTTTTCAGCTTTGAAACCTCAGTCCTCTACAAAGAACACTGTGATCGTATGTCATTGCCATGCTTGATCATTGCATGTTACTGGCCAGCTGTTCAAATACATTGTATGGTTTTGGAATAGATGCAGAACAAAGCAAGGAATCTGCTATTCTAAGAATATTTTCCTTGCCTGCCAAAGCTTTGTAATTGTGCAAACAAAAACAGCTGAAAGAAATAGTTCAAAAATAGTCTGAGCTAGTTTTATCTTTTGTGTTCTTTACCTACTCTCTCTGTGTGAGAACAAGAGACAACTTAAAAAGAGCATAATGGAAGTCTGTTGCTCATTCTTTTCTTCATGACATTTTTTCTGACTTCTTTGATAGTCTGTATTGCTTAGTCCACAAATATAGCTGAGGAATTCCTGCAGAGATAAGCCTGTGCCATCCTTTCCTTCTGTTTCCAGTTTAAAGATATTAGGAATGTTCCAGGATTAAGAGATAGGGAGAGTATCAGGAAAAATTGTGGGAAAAGGTACATATCCCAGACTAAATCACAGTAAAAACTATTCTACAAATAGTCCTTTTGCAGTAAAATATAGATGTGGGAGATTTAGACAGTATTAGCAGATACCACAACATTGGAATAAAGAGAATTTGTAGATTTTTTCAAGTATCTTAAGCCCCTGATCTCGAGTTGATGAAATTAGGTAAAAAAAAGAATACAGCAATGCAGTAATACAATGAAAAGCATGCAGGGAAAAAATCAAGCAAACTTTTTGTTATCCTTTTCTATAGATTTCTTCTAACTGATTCCAGCCAAGTGTAAGCAATGTGTCCCAGTGCACTAACAGCCTTCACGACCTTGACCAGCCTCAGCTGAGGCTTCTGCCCACACTGCTATCCAGGGCTGCTGGAGCTCCATTTAAGCTCTGGCCTGGCCCTCAACTCTCCTTTGAGCTCCCTTATGATTTTCCTGAGCTGTGGACTCTGGTGGCCTATGAACTGATTTTCTGGCTTGGCTTTGGACCTGCCTGGTTGCTGTAACTTTGCCTGGGCTCTCTGCATTCCTGGCTGTTCTCTCTAGCCCCTTGTGTAGCTTACCTAGGAGCAATGAGACAGGGCCATAGCTTGTGTGGCTTCTGCCCTACAGCCAGGCTACCTGACTGGGCGCTCTGTCCATTAGGAAGCAACTGGACTTCACCACTCCTTGGATGACAGTTTGTTAGAGCAATGACTGCAAAATACTTCACTAAGGTGAAGTTTTTGATAATAATGTATCTTTTTAGACTTCTTTTGTGGCCCACTACAAAATGCTTGAATTCATATCTACTTTTCAAGGGTTAAATGCAGTTGAGGCTCTACATAGTGAGTAGTCAGCCTTGAATACTGTGACAATATTGTGCTGACAAATATAGGCATAGTTGCAGAATCAGCATAAAAATTGGACATTTTTATAGCATTTTAGTGTTTTTCTTTGGATATTGTTCTTCTCTGTAAGTCATGAGGGTTTCTTCCTAAATACCCTTTGGAAACAAGTCAAGGTATCATTGGACAGCCTTTATAATACTTTAAGGAGCCCCATATTTAGCAGTAATACTGTTTCAAATGGTGTCACTCTGATACATTGGAATGCGTTAATAAAAACTCTCCTAAGCAGTCTGTTTACAGACAACTGTTAGTGACTCACACATGACCAGAGCTAATTAAGACAAATTGAGTTCTGTTGGCCTGATAATGGTTTACACAGCACTAGAGTAGGTATGGGGTCTTCATGATAGAACTAGAGATCATCCACCAGAAAGGTTAAAGGGCAGTTTCTGTGTCATTGGTGGTAGTACTCAGAGATGGGAAAAGGCTTTACAGAACACATCACTGTACAAGTGATAGTTCTCTGCAGTACTCCAGCCTATGCCTCTACTTTTGTGGTTAAAATAAGCAGTACAAGTCAGTTGATTTGCAGTGGCTTTTGTCTGCTTTGGAATAATAGCCTTCTCTAAGTTGGTAATAGGGGAAAAAATTAATTTATTTGTGGCCTTACCAGATGCAAAAGTAAACAATAGATTTTTGTTTGGTAGAATATGAAATGTAGAAAATACTTTTGATAACAGCATTTTGTAGGTGACACTGGGCAAGTTTTTTGCTTAGGCTGTCCTGGTTCCAGCTGCCAGTGACCAAATTCTGTTCTCAGCTACAAACACAGAAACTGTTGTTATGCATAGTTTATTGGAACTGCTGTGCCCAGCACCTGGCTTGCTGTGTGAAGGTGCAGAGTGAAGTGGGCATTAATCTTCTCTTTTTGTAACCTCATTGTGTGTGTCACTAGTATTCATCCCAATGATGTATCATGTATTTCTTCCAACCTTTTATTTTTTTTTTAATTCCTTATCCCTGTTTACTGCTTATCTTCTCTTCCATTTCCATACTGGTGTGCATCTTGGTGGATGCTCATGTAGTGACATGCACAAGTCATCTTGTGAAACACAGGCCACCTACTTTGCTCTTGCGCTTTCTCAGTGAGCCATTACAGTGAGGGCAGGTTCTGCTGACCTTTGTCTGTTGCTCATGACTTAAAATATAATTGATTTCCTCAGAACCCCTGTTTATTCACCAAATATTGCCTCCCCCACATAGCACTCAATAACATTTTATTTTTAACAATCCCAGAAGTGAGGGCCATCCCAGAATGAGGAAAACAGATTATCGGCACTGTTGCATGAGAAGAAAATGGCAGACAAGTTCAGGAATTCAACATGCCATATCTATAGTCTCAGTGGGGTTATTTTGCAAGATAGAAAGAATATCTGTTAACATAAATCTGTGTGTAGATAAACTGAAATTATTTTACCTCTGCAATAAATTTTTCATTTTGCCTTATCTGCATTCAACCTTTGTCTATACAAGTTCGTATTTTCTAATTATGCCCAACATAATTACCTTAATCCTTTGAAAATATATTTTGCAAACCCACAAAAGGATCATGTAAGTCTATTATAAGTTTATCTCAAAATGTTGATTCTAACGTTTTAGTTAAGGCTGTGAACTGTAAACTAGAAGGAAAAGTAAGTTTGTGCCATTTGAAGGTGTGTTTGTTTTGCTCCTGCTGTATAGGATCATAAACATGCAAATGAGCCACAAATTGTTTTGCTTAAGCACCAAAAGGAATTTGAGAAACAAGAAAGGACAAATATTTATTCAAATACTTGAAACAGTGGCCGTTTGAATATACTGTTTTTGTTAATTCTAAGTCATTTCAACACAAACTGAGAGGAAGACAGTAGTTTTCTATAATACTTAGGTCTATATGTAAGTAGTTTTTCTTCCTGTAACTCTCAAGACTTTTTTTTCTGCTTGCTATATCAATGGAGCTGTTTCCAAAGCCCAGGGCAAGGATCTACATGGAATGCAATGGGTTCCATAACACCAAGAAGTGAAAGACAGGGTGCTTTGGCTGAACTTTGTACCTTTATACTAATAGAGGCTCTACTCTTTATAGGGTAGAACATACTTGTGAAGTGTGACAGTGTGTGATTGCTCTCTGCCCTGGCAAGCTTCTTATTTCAGGGTAAACAAGCACCCTGTGCACAATACAATGCAGGACCAAAGAAATTATTAGGCTGTGTTGGGGTTCTCATTACTCTAGTTATAGGAAATTTAACATTTTGCTTTCATTAATCAGTCAGGCGCGGTTCTATTACTGGTAACTTTGAGATGGTAAACCAAAATGCAGTTTCTGCATGGGGTCTCTAAAGGATACTTCCACTTTTGCAATATGTTAGTAACAATGCTGATTTATGAGCCAAATGCTCTTCTGCACTGTTTCAATGGATTTTAAACTTGTAGTTTAGCCAAACATTTTCTCTTGAGTAGTAAAGACTTTTGTTGTGGTGAAAGAATGGCCTTCATGATCATCAGATTTGCTTAGCTGAACTCGTTTTGGGGAAATAATTATATATAAGTGGAACTGTTGAAGAAGTGTGTCTACCTGCATTTAAGGACAAAGCTAAATAGAGAAGTGTGGGGTTTCTCTTTTAAATATGACCATTTTCTATTAATGTTCAGAGAGTGAAATTTGGTGGTCATCATGTGATTTAACAGAGGTTTTTTGTTTGCCAGATCAGAGATTTAATTTTTTTTCAGTTTGGCCCTTAGCTATATCTTGCAGAATCTTTTTTCTCTGCCACTTCTGCCTGCACTGTTGAGTGTAAGTTGAAATTTTCTGTTACAATTGAACATAAATCAAGAAATTACAAAATATTTCACGGTTATGTTTGATAATGAAGACACGTGGTCTTAAGTCTGTGTAGAACAAAGAATAAGACCATCATATTTCCAGCCATCTTCCTCATGAGAGCCCATGCAAGCTGTACAGATGGATGAGATTGTCATAATGTGTTCAATAAAATAATAAGTACAAACGTCCATATTTCACAATTTTGTGAACAGTAAGGGCTTTAGCGTTATAATTTTTAATGTAAATTACACATGTTTTAGAGACCAGCAAAACCAAAGCACATGTGGAATAAAAAAAGCATTGCTAAAAGCAAGGGACAAACACATCTGAACTGAGTGTTAAAAGCATTGCTATAGTTTGTTATTCAAAAATCTTATACCAACTCTGCTGAGGTAATATGGCATGAGTGGGATTTAAAACACTGCGTGGTAAAAACTGCTACTAAGGTAATACCTAACGCACTTGGCACTGGATCAGGGATGTGCAAACGTAATGTAATAGGCAAAGAACAGAAGTTCCTGCCTTGAAAAGTTTATAATCCATACAGACAAGACAGAGTGAGCAGAAGGGAAGTCAAATGTTTCCTTAGAAAATAATGTTTTATTTTAAACTTGAATGGTCAATTAGTTTTTGCAGAATTGCTGACAAACTTCTCCAGGGATGAAAATGAGGCAACCAGAACCTCTAAGTTTGTGGCTCTTTAAACTTTAGGGTGTGTGTTAAGAAGTCTGCTATGGACCTGCAGGTGCTGTGAATTTTGAAGTGCTTGTTTACAATCACATCTTGCCTGAACACCTGAGTTTCATTCAGTTTTTGCTTGGCTCAGCGGAAGGGGTTGTAGAGACCTCTAACAGGAGTTAAAATTTCAAAGCTTGCAGATTCACTGGAAGTCTAGAGACAAAAGAGTAAAGTGGCAGGAGTGTAGAGTGATGCTGAAGTGAAGAAATTAAATTGGATAAAGGAGAACACAAATCAACATTCAAGGAAAGTGAGATTCACATAGGAAAATGCCCTGTTTCCACAGGAAAGTGCTGTCCAAAACCCTCTGTAGTTTCTAGTAGTAGGCTAAGGCTGTTTTTATGCACCAAGTACTGTTATTTTCTGTGTGCTCATCTTCCTTGTAAAAAGGATGATTTCAGTGTAACAAAACCAGACCATGAATTGTGGTGGAGAATGAGATTGACAAGTTTTAAGTAATTTCAGCAGCTAGGGCAAGATGTGCTGCTCATTGCTACTTTCTGAGGTAGGTACCACAAGGTACTTGTGTTGTTTACTGTAATGCTGTTTTCTGAAATGTTCCTGGGGGTTAATGCTTGTGGGTGCTTATCTTCTTTTTCTTATGTGCTGTAAAAATTCAGACATAGAATCTCTAACCTGGGACCAGGATCACATGAGGAATTAAGTGTGTGTGTAAACAGCAGTCTCACTTGAATTGCTAAATCTGATGTGAGCTAATCTAGGCTGCTTTCTAGTACACAATTTTTCTGCACTGAAATTTATTGCAGATGAGCAAATGTTTTTAACATTTGCATATATCAATTAGAAGAGATATTCTAAGTCAGGATAGTGCCAGCTGTGTTCATTCCTAACTAGATGGCAGGTCTTGAGGGTCAGCTTCATCGACATGATTTTGGGACAGGGAAATGTATTTTCTGCATTAGATGGTCTAATGGCTAAATTCTAGCTTTAAAATCACCTGTGATCAAGTCTGAAGTATATGCTATCAGCATGGGTATATCATTTTGGAAGATAACAATTGCAGGGGTATAACTGAAGTCATAGTGAAAGGACTATTTAAGTAACTCTGGCAACTGAAATGGATGGAAAGCCAAGCTTTCCAGAAAACTGATACACTTTCAGCTAAGCGGTATTACAAAAATAGAAGATCGGGTCCTTAGCAGCACTCTTGCCTGTTACACAGCCTATTATCATAATGTACAGACTGGGAAGAAGAGCTTGCCTCAGGTGTCAGGGTGCACCTGAGTCAGAGCAGCTTGTGAGTTCCAGGCGCACAGCTAGCGCAGCTCTACTTCCTTTGCGCTGCTCCCGGCCGGAGTACCGCTCTCCCGCCAGCTGTCGGCGCCGGGCTCTTGCAGGCTGGTTTCAGCAGAGGGCACTCTGTTCCTAACGATAGAGGAGGCGCCTTCCCGTGCTGGTGAGAAACCTAAACAGATTGGAAAAGTTTCCAGTGCAACATATTTGAACAAACTCTTCATCGGTTATGTTTAGTTCGCTGGAGCATATTTTTAACTTCAGTGGCAGGGATCAGAGCCCTTTCTCTACGTGCTGCTCTTAGCGGACTCGACGAAAGCTTGGAACATCAGTGGAAGCCGTAATGCAAAGGTAGAGGATTTTGGCGTTCCTGTTTAGCAGCTTGAAGCTCAGAGGCAAAACAAGACCAAAGCTGTCGTACGAGACACACTCGTCAGATTTACAGTAGGAAACCTAAAAATATTGTAGAGGGCAGCAAGATTAAAGACCTACTCGCTGTGCGAGCAGATTTGCAGCAGTATTGTGAGAGTTACTTGGAGATGAGACACGGGATCGTTGTGGTTTTGGAAGCTGCTTTGCATCAGATTCGGGGGCTGACTTCACGGTAGCTTTTGCCCCTCGGGGGAAGACGAACCGCTTGGTCCCGGGCTGCTGGGGTCTCGGCCCCCGACATCGGAGCGTCGCCAGTGCCTCCACAGCCGGGGAGGGACAGGCCCGCTTGGCCGCCCGCCCGCTCTCTCTGGCCAGGGAGGCCGAGGTTGCGCGGGGGGTGCCGAGCAAGCCTCGGCGGCGGAGCGGGAGCCGGGCCGCGGCTCCGCGCCGCAGGTGGAGGCGCCTGGGCGCCTACGGCCGGGGCCGGGTTGTGGGGGCGGCCCGCTGCCAGCAGCCTGTAGGACCTTGGCTGAGGCGCGGCGGCGGGCTGGAGCCTGGCGTGAGGGAGGGGCCGCCGCTGGCGGGGCAGGATGCTGCATCCCGGTGCCGTGACAGGCGAGGCTCTCCCGTGCGCCGGCCGTGCCCGGCCCGTTCCTCTGCACGCTCCCCGCCGCGCCGCACCAGGTAGGTGAGCTCGGCGGCCGCCCCAGGCAGGGCAAGGCGGTCTCCGGGCAGGGCAGCCCCGGCCATCTGCCCCGAGCGGGCTTCCTCGGCCAGGGCTGAGGGAGCCGCCGGCCCGAGCTTGGGCGGCTGCGGTACTGGGCGAGGGTCGCTCGAGAGGAGGCTCCGGGAGGGCACAACAGCGCGAATGTTTGTCCAACCCTCAGGGAGCCCAGGCACTGGCACCTGGGAAATACCGCAGCCTGCTGTGTTTGGCCAGTGGGGGCTCTCAGCAGTGCCTGACGGGGGAGGGGGAATAAGAAGTCTTGCTTCTTTTATTGATCGTTTTGAATGACAAAAGTATCCAGGAGTGCTAAAGATTTTGTGAGGGAGGGAAACTTAAAGATGTTTTTGGAGGGAGGGAGTAAAACGCTTCTTTCTGTAAGGAATTTTAATTATGTTCAGTTGACAGGTGCAAGAACTGTTTGGATAGATGGTTCTCCTTTGGGATGCCTGACTTTTTAAAAGGAGTACTTTATTGAATGAGAAGTTTGCATTCACTGTGGGGCATGGCAAGCTAGTGGAGTGGTGGCTGAGGGGAGGGGGGCTATTTATGTGTGTGTATCGGGGGTGCATGAAACTTACACTGTTTTGAGATCACTCTGGTAATGTATAGTCTAAGGCAATAAGGTGCATTGAAACAAGAAATTAACAGAATTAGTAGTATTATTAAATGATGATTTTTTTTTTTTT
>VZRN01005348.1:103186-139115 GCA_013397935.1 Dasyornis broadbenti
TTTTTTGGCAATTTTAAATTGACGACTACATGTTGGCCTTGTAATTCTGATGATACCTAAATGGATGGATTTTTCCCCCCTAACTTTAAGCCCTGATTGTTAGGCTCGGAGCTGTTATGATCAGAGGCAGTGCAAATGACTGCTGAAATCCTGGGGATGGGCTCTCATCTTTGAGTGGGTGAAAGTGCTGGAAAGTACATCAAAAATTCTATGCTCCTTGGAGTTTACCTTCTAGAGATCAAGACAGGAGGGATTCCCAATTTGATAAATTCTCCTACATTCAGGAGATAATCAAGCTTGTCCACTATTGCCAGCTTCCCCAAACCTCTCATTTTGGTCCTTTTCTGTTCCCTAATTGGAGCTGCCTTACCCTGCAGGCTGTGCTCATGGCATGTGCTACGCCTGCTGGTGTGGCCAGCACAGCACTCTAGTGTTTGCATTGCACTGCTTCCAGCGGCCAGCCCAGTGTGCTTTAGTCATTGAAATTCTGGCGGAGCCCACTTGATTTTGTTTGTAACTTGAAACAATTTCTCTCAGCAGAGCCCCAAGGCATGAGCATGGCCAGCTTTAAAGCCACTGGGCTCTCCTGGGAGATCACTTGGCTTGCTTTTGCTCTCTGCGCTCATCTACAGGTAGGTAATGAACTTGTTGCTGTTGTCATTCCTGGTCCTGTATCAGGTGATCTTGCTGCACACTTTACATTACTGTTTTTAAACAGAAAACTACTGAAGGAACTACACTGTAGTTAAAAGACCCCCAATGAGATGGTTTTCTTTTCACCAAACTTTCAAAGCCATTCATGTGGGAAATGAATATTCTCTCTTGCTCAATGTATTGTACCTGACTTTACCAAAGAGGGACCAAAGGGAGATCTTGCCAGATGTGTAATGCCATGGGTCTTTCCAGGCAGCAGAGCCTTTGCTCCTGGGAGTTTACACACCTTATAAATGTTAAGATACTGTAAGTGATGAGAGTTATAGAAATACCTGGGTCGAAACATCTAAAGCACTTGGAAGTCGGAAGGCAGGAAAAGTGGCCCAAAAAGGTCTTTGCTCCAAGTGTTCAATGAGTACAGGAACCATGGAGGAAAACCATAGCTGCCATCTGATCTATTGCCTGACACATGAGCCTAATCACTTCCAACAAGTGAGTATTTCAAGAAATATGGTGTGCTGGTGTGCCACAGAGATGTTGTTATAGTATGTCATTCTCTATACTAATAGTTCCCACAGCACAAAATGTTTCAAGCATTCTTCAGTCTTAAATATATAGAAATCCTTAGAAAAGGATGGCTAAATAAACTGAGATTTACTTTTTTTTTTAATAAATAGGAACTCTTTTTTTAAGCATTGTAGTAGTTTTCCACAAAAAAGTAAAATCTTTAAATAATATCAGTGTTGTTGTGTACTGTTTGTACTATTGCAATGCTGAAAACTGGACCCTGATGTACTGGGCAATATATAAACACACATCCTGAAGAATTTTGAACTGAAGAACAGCACAGCAAGGAAAAGTAAAATCAAAAGGAGTATGAAGAATTGAGGAGGCTGTACTAGATAGCTGAGTAAGCTATGATCAATTTAGGATGTACTTTCAGGTTCAAGGTATTGGGAATGGGGCTCCAATGCATCCTCAGTAGCACTGCTGAGTGCTCTGTGTGCTGTGAGTTATTTGGCAGCTGGTGAACACCTCCTCTCTGTGGATTAGGGTTGCAGCTAACCAGTACACTGGTTACTTGAGTAAAGAACTCACCATTCAAGTAAAAATTTACATTTGTTTTGATTGTGCAGTAAAATATAGTGCATTCAACACATCTGAGCAGATAGGGCTGTAGTGGGATCTACTTTTTGCTGCATGTTTCTTATGCAAGTACAAAAATATTACAGGTTTGCTATGTCTATTCAGCTTGTGTTTTCGTGTGCAAGCAGTTGAGTGATACTGTAACAACCGGCCCTATAAAGCACTCAGAAAGTAGTTTATGAAGTCCCCTTAATAGTTCTGTTCAAGATGAGAATAGAAACTCAGAGAAGAGAAATATCAATTTAATTTTGGGGCTTTTGGTTATGAAGGGACCATTTTTTGCTTTTACTTGTATTTATTTTTCTTGTATTTTTTATTTCATATTTTTTTTTATTGCAGAGCTGGAGCTAGTAATGACATAGTTTCCTCTTTTCCGCTAATGGTTTGGCATAGCTTCACTTGTCTCTTTATAATAAAAACAACCCAAACACACTGTAGTAATCAGTTGGCTATTGTGAGTAGCTTTATGAACATTTCAATCCAGGTCAAATTTTATGGTCTTGTTTGTCCTTTAAAATACTGTAATCTGTTTGGCGTATTTGAGTCATTAGCACTTAACCCCAATCTTGTAGGAGGCCATTTTGCTCCTAAGTTTTAGCTGTTTTATCACAATTTGAGGCACAATAAAGATATTTTATATTATTTAACATAACATTTTTGGTATCCAATAACCATTAATTCTTTAATTGGTTGCTTGGGGCCATACTATATGGACCACACACAGTCTTTTTACCCTAATATTATATCATAACTTCCACTTCTGTTGTTCTTGGCTATTAAAGTGCTTATGTCTGGAGCTAATCAATTAGAAACAATTGGATGCAGGGCAAGGTCACAAGTCTATGTCATATCACTTATGTGCAATTGATTAATTTCATCCTGCTTGAGGCAGGTACAAAATAAAATAATGACCATTTAAAAAGAATGTGGTGGGAATGTGGTATGAATGTAATGCAAAGAAAACTTTTAACATGAGAAGTTGTGAAAAAGAGGTAGCTGTTCCTGAGAAGCAATGGAACTTAACTTTGGTTGTGGGAGTCCTCTCTGATTCTTCACAGCATGGTAATAAGCAGTGTGGTGTTTAGCTGGGCTCCAAAATTATCTCTGCCATTGCAGATGTGCTGTGTCTCAAATTTGACAAAATTTTTTCAATGGCAGATTAGTTACTGTACTAGTAGGTAAATTAGGTTTCCTAGGATAACCCAGGGAATAGTTTACCCCTGAGCATTGCTGAGCTGCCTGATTGTTCAATCTGCTCTGTGACCAAGAGCAGTGACATAAATCACTCAGGAAGAGATCACTTATGGGTAAGCCTTGGCCATGTTCTTTTGCGAGTATAGAGCTGATCTTTTCTTGTATGTGTGAATGTAAATGAAATTAATGTAACTGTGTTAGTCTAAAGCCAATGGTAATACAAGCAAATTACATATGTATGTTTTTCTTGAAAACAAGATACTCCTCTATCAAATGGTAGCAGCAACGTGGAATAATTAATTGTTTCTAAAGATTTAAATGATTACTCTATCCAAAGAAGTTACTGTATTCTACAGATTATATGTATTTGGGAATGTTAACTATATCCCTAGCCTTGCATTTGTTGCTAAATATTGTGTAAAAGGCTCCTCATTTTTCCTCACATTGTAGCAGGAGAGCTATTAATGCTATAGATTTTAGGAGATGGTTAAGCTAACAAAAGTATAAGTGTCCAAGCCCAGTTCTGCTGTTTTGAAGTGATCTCTTGAGTACGTATTGCTTCATATTGGTAATTGAAAAGGCAGGATGTTCAGCCTAGTCTTTCTTAACCTTGTGATGATACTTTATTACAGCATTCAGCTAGATGCCGTTATATTTGTTATGAAATGTATAGAGGACTGTAAATCTTTATAGTCTTACTAATGGATTACTGGCAGGAAGAAATGATGGCTAACAGATTTGTGTGGGCAAATATATATCATAAAGATTTTTATACATGGATTCATTTTAGATTTTTTCTCTGGTATGTTGTTTTCAAATCAGGAATACACTGATATTTTCTTAAGTTTCTACAGTCCAAATTAAACCCTCTACAAGTCAGTATATTTTGCCTCCAAAGACCATGGGGTTGCTAATGTGTGCAGAGGGAATAACAGCAAAGACACCATGTCTGGATATTTAAGAAGCATTAGGTCTTTGTTTCTATGGAAGGGAAAGTTTCGTAGTTCATATATTCATTCTATAAACTGTTGGTTGCTTCCATGATTTATGTTCCTGCAATCCCTGCCTGTATTATGGTCTTTTTAAACTATCTATGATATTTTGGAAATGAAGGATATACATGCTGAAAACATTATTGTCTTCAAAATGATTCTGCCATAACCAATCTGCCAAAAACTACCAACGTAGTAAATGTCTTTAAGGCTTAGCTTTGAAAGGCCAAAAATCTGATGTCCATTATATGACATAGTGGACTTGGAGACCATCTTAGTGGAAAACCTTTGGATTATTGTTTTACAGTCACTGAATGTATTGCACACTGATGTCTAGAAAATAGATTATGAACTACATGCCATACAACATTCTTAAGTCTCCAGTAACTTTGATCAGAAATATCAAGATGAGATTGGCAAGTCCTGAGTTAAATCTGAAGCAGTTTTCTGTTTCCGTAGGCAGGTGGCAATTCTGCACCCATCTGGAGTTTAGCCATCAGCCTCAAAAGGCCTGTGGTTTTGTTCTTAGTATGAAGATTGAGATGCTGCTTCTAAAGACAAATAACACATCTGAGATTCTGTACAAGTATTCTGACTTAAAATATTCATTGCTATTGACAAGGTTGCAACTCAATGACTGCATTACCAGAAAACTTATGTTTAAGTTTTTGAATGTGCTTTAAATTTATAACTGGTAATGATTGCTCAGCCAGCGCTCAAAAAATCTGAACTGCTCTTACCCCCAGTTTACAATCCAAGAGTGGAATTGCCTGAAAAATTGATGCAAGTGTCTTGTGACTGGAGACACAAATTATGTATGAATACTTACTTTTTAAAAAGTACTCATAAAAAATTAAAATCAGCTATGGGAGATGAGCAAGAGTACAGATGTCATCAATGAAAGCACCCCTTTACTATCTAAGTTATTTGTTACTATGGTAATTTCTCATGAAGTTACACTGAAAGATGGACAGAAATTCTCAGATTAGTTGTGTGTAGAGCTGCAAACTGTTCTTTCCAAAACCAGATATCCAACAGTCTGGCACTTTTAGAGAAGCCTCAAGAATAGGAATAATCTCTAACAACTATCAGTGGCTTCTAATTTCTCTTGAAAGAGTAGTCCAGAAATGAAGGAATGGCTGTAGGATGATCTTTGATTTTAGAAGATACTTGAATGCTTAGTCACCAGTAATTACTCATTCAGGTCTGCTTCGTGCAGCTGGATCCTTCATATTCCTTAACAAATTGCATAAACTGCATTGAAGTGGCTCAATGCATAAACTGCATTGAGGTGGCTGTTTTGCACAGTGCTCCAAATTCTATTCCTGCCTTTGCATCACAGCAAATATATAGGATTGTACTGATATTAAAGATCCATTCAGAATTTAAGAATTAGCCATCCAAAAGAAATGCATTTTGCTTCAAAAGAACATACATTTCAAAATCGGAGTCCTTTTTATTTGCTGTTATTTCTAGAACTTGTGGGGTTCTCATATTTATCTTGATCTTCAGGTTTTGGACTTGAAGCTTTTCTTTAAGCATTTCTCCATGTTCACCTGAATCTGCAGGAACTCTAATGTGGCTTGTAATGAAGTAGTAAAGTATATTAATTTCAGTGATACTAGGAACAGATTTATAATTGTGGCTCTATACTGGTTGGTATTGTAAATCTATGCAAGGAATCTCAGGTATAAGTCATATCAAATTGTGCAAATGTTGTATTTTACTGTCAAGTTTGTGTTTTATTAGAATTTCATACAGTTGATAATACTGATGATAATTTTGTGGCTGAGAACTGTCCAAAACAGTCACACTTGAATAATTCCAGTGTAATTCTTATTAGGCAAAATCTCTGGAAAGCAGAGGGAGTTTGTACATGGTAAAAGAATGGATTTGTTTTTGAAGTGCAGTTTGATAGTGACCACAACAGTCCAGAAAAGACATTGGATGTAGCCTTGGCAACTCTGGAGAGACTACTAAGACCCACATAGGAACTGTAGAGCACTGCAGTTCTGATATGCTCTATGCACTCACTTTATTGTCAGTGATAGACAATAAGTCCTTCAGGTTTTGAAATCATGCACGTAACTTTCTTGCCCATAAGGGGAGAACTTGGTATTAGCTGAAGTCTATAGACTGTCAAGTGCTCTTGCATTTAAGGGTCAGATTTTCAAAATGTCCTTGCTAACTTGTAGGGAGAAGGACAGTTCTGTGAACTCCCTTTTGGATGACCACGGCCACACAAGAGTGCTGAATTAATGCAAATAAAGCAGTATTTTCAGAAGGGCTTGTGGAGTCTTTGTTTTGATGACTTTTAGTGAGACTTGAGACATTAAACATAAACACTGCTAAGTACTCAATTTCATTGGTAAGTGCTTAGCTGGATTTTTCCAAACAAGTAGCAAGGTGAATTTCAATTAATCTAATGGGAGCCAGGCATTAGGTGCCTTAGGCACTTCTAAACAGTCTGGCTGAGTATTTTTAATCATATTTAGCTCATTAAATGGAAACTTTCACCCTTGAAATTCTTTTGAAATAATAGGTTTCTGGTGTGTAGATTCTAGTACTTGAGTGCATATTTGATAATATTTGAGAAGTGCAAGTACAAGCATCACGTGTTTATAAAGGGAGGGCCATTTTTGAGAGCTTGGCCTAATAAATCACTTCCAGACAGTATATTACATAAAGTGTTTAGAAACGTTATTTCTGTTTCTAATTTTGTAATTATTAGATTTAACGTCGTTATGGAGGGAAAATGGAAACAATATTTTCAGTCTGTTATGAGAAATGTGGTTTCCAAGAATTGTCAGTTTGTTATGCTTCTGGATGTAGTAGAAACACAGTGAATACAAGTCAGCTAAACGAAATCGTGAAATAATATTAATTGTTACTAGATTGTTGTTGTATGCTAACTGTTGTCATTGGTGTCCTGGTGGGAGGTCCCAACTGGTTAATGAAGCTTTGTAGCATTAAATAAGTGGAACATTTGTTTATATGTACAATAATGTATTTCTGTGTTTACGTAATAGTGGTTTTTTTCTGTCATCAGATGCTTTGCCAAAAATTGAAGTTGCTTAAAATTTGTAGGATACAGTCTCCTACTAGTGCATACAAGCGAAACAGGATAACATTTACAGTGTATATATGTGAAAGGAGCTATGGAGGTTCACTGCATAGTAAATCAAGGTGTAAAGAGGAGAGTTTTAGCTGCCTGATCTCCTGCCTTTTAGAGTCATAGAAATAAGATGACATGGACACGCCTGCACTGCTACAGAATGCAAAGAGTAAGGGATTGTGTTTTCTCAGTCTCCAGCAATAAGTATTGCCTGGCCTGCACCTTGCTGAAGCTCTGAGAAGATTGCAGGACCTGGCTTTAATTCCCAGCTGGCTGATTCAGCAAGAAATTAACTAGCTCCAACCCCCCTGGTTTTGTTGCAATTTCCCTGCTTGTATACGTGGCTGTTCCAGGCCATCTACTGGGATGAAGAAATGTGAAAGGACAATACTAGTTCCAATAAATTCAGATTTGCCTCTTCTGATGGACATTTTCTTTATTTTCTGACCTACTGCAGCCTCTTGTGGTTTAGGAGTGGTGTGGAAGCAGAAGGCTTAACAAGCTCAGTATTCTCTGTAGATGTATAACAAATGAAATATGCTAATATATGATTTGGCTTCATCTCCTGAGAGTCTTCTCTTATTAGATGTTTTCAAGGTCTTGTTACTCATTTGGTGTTTTGTTTTCCTGAGTATTCAAATACTTTTAAACTGTTCCCTGGTTGAGCAATATGGATATTGGATGAAAAACCAAATAGCACGGTAGTATCTTGAGTGTTGTCTGCTTGGTAGGTGATATCCTAGTTGTAAACTGCCAGGTACTTGTGACATATTATGGATTCTTTCAGCTGATCTCATCAACACTTTTGTTGAAAGCAGGAGAGAGAATACATCTATCCCTGGAGAGATGGGCTGTGTCTGTTGTATGCTATGTAGGGGATTTTGCTAAAGTCACTAACTGATAAGACTGCTTGAACAAGCTCTGGTTTTGTCCCCTGATTTTATAACTTTATTTATAAGAATATAAGGTGGTTTATGTGACTACCAATTACATGTTTCCTCTAAACTGGTGATTCTTAGGTTAGTCTTTTCATAGAACAGCAGTTAACAGTGCTAATTGAATGGTAGTAAATTATATGTAAGTGTAAGGCAAAGCAAAGAGTATCATCCTTTCACTGTATGAATTCCTGATTTGCCTATGCTGGTGTCCTGTATAGAGTTTACATCTGTTAATGAATGGGGCGGAAAGGCTGGGCAGGAATCAGCTGGTAACTTTTTTTCAGTGTAAGAACTGAGTGCCGTAAAATAAAACTACTAGGAGGAAGATTGAAAACAGTTAAAGGGACTTTCTTCTGTGTAATGATATTTGGCGCTCCTTCCCTACTTTTGAGTAGAAGGTTACATGGATTTCAGGGGAGATAGGATGAGTACTGGGGAGTTCCACTTCATAGTACTACACAGATGAACCACAGCAGGCTGGGAAGAGTGACTCCAGGAATGTATTCCAGCATTCTTACTCTGGACATGATTTTTGAGTGTCCGATTGTTGGCTGCCATTGGAAGCTGACAGACTAGATGGTTCCTTGGTCTGAACCAGTTCAGCTGTTCTTACTTAGGTCCTTATGGTGTTCCTTGGGGCTACACTTGAGGATCATTGAACTCAAACCAATTCTAGACCTACTGTCACTTATGACTCATCATTTAAAAATTAACAAAGAAATATATTCTCCAAATTCCAGGAGTATCTGGAGGATTGTCCTGGACACATAAGAACTTCCTCTAAACCTACATACGTGCCTACATTCTGAACTTCTTTGTGCCTGTCTGGAATATTTTTTTATTCTTACATGGTTATTAATTTTTTTTCATGCAAACATTTTTAGGATGTTTCTGGTGTATTTTCAAATTTTTGAATTTTAGAATGATTTTTAAAGTATGCAAGAAAATTTGGGCTTAATTGCTGGAATAGCTTCTGGTTTTTAAACAAACAGTAGTATCTCCTTGAACAAGATAAATAGGAAAACAACTTCTGATATTTTACTAAATATAGTTTGGCTTAAGTTCCACTTTCATCATGTAATCAGTCCTTCTGTGAAACACAAATATTCCAGACATTTTCCCTGCATGACAGAGCTCTTGCTTTCCCCTCAGTGTGAAACTGCACACCCAAATGCTTTTCCCATTTCCTTTTCCTCCCTCTTCCAGTTAAATTTGGAACACAATAGGTTCATTAAAACTATAAGGAAAACCTCCAGAATGCTATCTTAATGTATGAGGTTTTACCATGCAGCTGTTTATCTTCTGCTAGGAGGAAACTGTAAATGTATTTTTAATGCCAGGAGCTGGGCTTAAAATGCCATTAGTTATCTGGTGGGAATAGATTTGAAAATTAGTAAGCAATTAGATCAGTGGGCAGATACATTTTACTTAATGTTGTAAGTCTCATGGGCCTTTCAAATATCCTGTAAGCATCACCTGTTCTTAACACTCAAACTTTTAAAGCTTTTTCCTTAAGCAGTGTATCAATGAAAGGGAAAATTTTGTTTATATTATTAATTTCTATTTATGAGTTAATTTTAATTTAAAACCCCTCAACTTGCACAGTTTCTTCAAAGGAAACAGAGATGTTCTCGGAACACTAAGCTTTTCTTGGAGAAAATGTCTTCCTGTAGATAACCATCTTGAGAAGAGCCTTAATTGGGATAACAGAACATGTAGGTTTTTTTCTGATCTTTTGAGCTTCCTTGAGTTATGTCCTTAGTAGACACCAGTGATGTATTTGTTTGTAATTACTTATTGCTGAATTTAGACCTCTGTGAGCCATCTGTAATGTGTTGCATAGATGCTACTATTTAGAAGTGAGGAAATGTAGGAATTATAAATCTTCTTTTTCACTATTTCAAATATTAAGGCCAGTCCTGAGGACACTAAGGAAAAGACCTAGTCCTTTTCAAATGTACTGTTGAGTGTCCCATCATTCCTTGTCTGCCAAAAGCTCACCTTTAATTAGTGATAGTATGAGGGCTCTTGTACTCCAAGCACTACAAGATCTCAGTTCTGAAAAAAGATCCTTCATGAAGTTGTTGTGCCATAAGTGAGACCTTACTTTGTAAACTCAGGCTTTCTACTTCAATAGTACAGCATTCTGTACTTGAGTAACAGGTGAAGTCTGCAGGTACTTCGCCTGAGACATCAGTGGGAATTTTTCTGGAGTAAGACCTGCCCATAGGAAGCAAACAGAGGTTGAATTTTATTATTGCTAACTAGTTGGCTATCATATTTCCTGTTGTGTGGTGTGAATCAGTCCTTCTCTTTATCATATAACTGCTAATGACAGATGCCATTTAAAGTATTGTCTGGAGCTATTTTCTTGAAAAATGGCTGTATTTGTCTCTCTGGGAAGAAAAAGCAGAGATAATAACGATAATTTGCCTGTTGCTTATAAACCTTGCAGAAGTTGAAGTGATTTCTATTTTTTTACTTGTCACTTTTTTATTGTGTGTCACTGAAGACCATTTTATCAGGTGTTACAGTCCATCCCTGTTGGCAGGAATTCCTCTGAACTGCTGTGGAGGGAAACATCAAAACTGGTTCTTAGAGCATGTGCATTGTTTTTCAGGAGAACTGAAGCAGAGCATGGAAACTCACTTTTTAAAAATCAATGTGGCTTTTTGCCAGAATTATTATATTCAGAAGATGTCTCTGAACCTTTTAAGGGATTGCACTCTCCACTGCATGGTGCTGTTCTGAGAGTGAAAAGAGGGAAAGCTGAGCACACCACCAGTGAGGAGGACAGAGCTAATTTCTACATGAAGCAGCATTTTGTCTGTGCATATTAAAATTGACATCATGGTATAGGAATGTTGACCGTGTTTTGCATTTTGCTAGCTGCACTTACTGGAAAGCATGTGTTTCAAAGGGAGTCTTCAATTTTTATAAGCCTTTGCTTCCATAATAGCCCAGTCTTATTTTGAATGTAGACTTGAGCTATGAATAAAATTTAACTTGTGGAGTAAGATTCCTCTGGCACAAAATATGAATGAATTATGCAAACATTAACCAGTAATGTGCATATCTGGGTCAGAGTAGTCAAAGCCAACCTTTAGGTTCCACTGTTACCACTCAACATTGTCTTATTCTGTTCAAGAGTGGCTTACTCTGAGAGTAACAAAGCTGAGTTCAGATGATCTCTCAATAAAAGCTGCAATAAGTGTGGAGAAAGCTTATCTGGCTGCACAAAACCCTTCGGTTGGGGGAAATTTCCACTAATGTGCTTTCTTAGCTCCTGATGGGTCTGTGAAAGAAGGGAGCTGAGAAGTGAAGGAAAAAGACTAGCAGCAATGAAAAAGTTGCACTAGCTCTTCATCTGGAGAGTAATCATTCAGATAAAGTTGGCAAAATTCAATTAGATTATCTTCCAATAATGGGCTGGCCTCTCTCTTTGACCTTTATAATCCAATTAATTTTCCCAGAGTTATATACTATGTAGAAAGTTGGCAACCCAAGTTTCCCATGTCATCAACTCTATCCAGTCTCCTGAGAAAGTTTTCTAAGTCTAACTTGCACCTGCTAGTTTCTTCCCCAGCTCTTCCCAAAGTCAGACTGCTCTGAACATCTTCATGAATTTATTCCATGTTACTGAAGCAATTTACTGACTATAATAATGGGATTCCCCAGCTGATAGGAGACAGGTCCAGTTCCATTAATCTGTTCTTGCGACGAAAGACCCAATTCTTTTATCAGTGTCTAGGATAGATGGATTTGAAAGAGTAAGACATCTGTATTTTTCTGAGAAATTACATCTGCATCTTTAAGTGAAATCAAAAGTATCTGTCAAAGAGCCTATGCCTTTGTCCACAGACAGTGAAACATAGCAATTTTTCCACAAGAAGCATATAACAACCCTAGCAAAATGTAATTCTCTTTTCAGGGATGGTGTGCTATGTCTCAGTGCTGAAATCTTAAACTTTGTTCCTGTGTGTATGCTATATGGTACTACGTGCAAGTGTAGCATATGTAATTGCACTAACAAAGTCTCAGGTGAAATGAGATTGGCTTTAGTTGAGTTTTAGTCTGAATTAAGTGTTAGATAGCTGCAGGTTCCTGGTGGACTCTTCCCTATATGTAAGTTACAGGGCTGCTGCATAAAACAATGATTTACCCTAGCATTGGTTTTGAGAAATTAGACACAACCAGAGCTTTTTGCACAGCTAAATGAGAATATGGATTGAGAAAAATGAGGAATGATGATTCATGTTGAAGGGTGATGCGTTTTGCTAGGCTGACCTAGCAAAATATACCTAGGTGCTCTGGGGCTTGCAGTGGCATGACTGGTTTTTATAAAATAGACACCTGCTTGCATGATCTCTTTTTTTTTCTGTTGGAATTGACTCTTTTAATAAAGTAGCTTAGAAAAAAATCCTGTTTAAAGCTTCATAATTAACATCAGTTAGGTCAGAAATAATATATGGAGCACCTGAGTAGAAATAAAATTTAGATGTATGGGGACATTCTTGATTATAATGGATCTTGCTTTCAGAAACTTATTACTCTGTGCAGCTATTTGTGTTGAAACTTGTCAGGTTCTGTTCATTGATACTTGGTTAAGTTCTGTTCAGCTTTTAAAATGCTGGTGTAGCTCATTTGTGTCCATTCCTCTTTCTGGAGAGCTGCCCTGGCCAGTGCAGTTTCTCTGGGCTGTCAGTACTGGAGAACCTCTGCTGCAGAAGGGATTTTTCCCTCCATGGATTTGCTTGAGGGTTGATGTGGTACTCAGCTCTTCGCTGAGGCTCTGGAACTGCAAAGGCCTCTCGGTGGGATCAGTCGTGGCTGCTATGAAAGGAGCATAAGAGCTTGTGTTTTGCAGAGACATGTAAGCTGAATTGCAAGGCTCTCACTTGGCTGTTATTTTCCTGCATATTTTTTTCATTTACCAACAGCAAAAAATTTAATGATTATTTTTAATATTTCATCAGAACATTTCCACATAACCAGCTATATTTCAAATATATCTCAAATATTCAATTATTAATTGTCATGATACCTATCTATGACTTTTATTGTTTATTTCTAGAATCTGATTTCAAGTATAGCAAGAAGGGTACAACCTTTACTGTTAGGGATGAAATTTAAACTTTACTGGGATTAAGTGTTTAATAGTATAATTTGCTGCATATGTTGCAAATACAAGCTGCTATGAATAGATCCTCTGTAAAAAAAAAAAAAAAGATATGTTATTTATGGACTTGAATCCAATATTTTGTTCTCTTTAACTAAAGCAAATTATAAACAGAGATTTACAGAGAAGGGTTTATTCTATTAACTTTAATTTATTTAAAACTTCTCTCAATTGAAGGTGAATTTGGTTTCTGTATTTTGATTTTGTTTAAAATGTTTTGTACATAACTTCCTCTGTTCCTTGAATATTATTCTGAAAATAGTACAAATTGGCTGTTTTTCATTTACATGAGAAGAGAAAAATATAATTAGTAGCAGTAGATGGATTATTTATTTAAGTGGGGTGCCCTGATTTTCTATTTGTCCACTCACAATAGACTTGAGGATTTAAGTGCAAGGTTTCCTGTTACATTACTAGATTTTTAAAAAGTAATTTCTGTACCTTGTAAAGAACTGGGAGGGAGACTTTCCCTTTCCTACACGTCTTTGGCCTCCAGCCTCCAAGGAAGTAGTAGTACAGAACACATTGATGTAGAGTAAGAATTGGTTTGGATTCTTATGACTTTTAGGCAATTTGGAATGATTCTGTGCTTGTAAATGGCAGAAATCAAGAGTTTTGGTCTACTTTGAGATTCAGAGACCATATTAAATCTTCTTGGCATAGAACTTTTGACTTGGAGATTTAATTATTGTCCCATACTTCCTTTTAAAGTGTGTAGCTGCTTCTTTGAGGGTTTTATATAAGTAGGTAATCAGGCTTTTTTTTTTTTTTTTTTGAGGAATTGGTTGTATTTTTTGATAGAACAATTTGCAGTCGATACTTTTGTTATTAAAGCTGGAGAACAAAAAATGAGGGAAAGTGCTGCATGCATTATCTGAACTCTGAGAAGGAAAAAAGCCTGTAGGGAAGGGACAGGTCTCAAAGGCCTGTAGGGAAGGGACAGGGCAAAAAATTTTAGACCTTGTGCGATGTGTAGGATTTCCTTCAGCCTTTCCACCAGGAACTATAAAAAGGTTGTATAAAGATGTAGAATAATTACAGCCTGAGTCAGGCCAGCAAGTTGGCTTTTTTCATTATAATCACTATAAAAGAACATCTTTCTTGGCCAAAAGGACTGGGCTCTGAAATAGAGATATTCTAGACTGATAATTCCAAGTACAGCCAATCTTGCAGAGAATTACACAGGTTAAGATTTATATTTGAATCTTGTTATTTAAAATGAATGCTGTTTAGGCTTTTTATAACAGCATTTTACTCTGTGTAAGGTGCAGAGGAAACCAGGCCTATAAAAAGTGCAAATGATAATAGGAATACTGCCTCAGATAACTGCACCGTGGCTTAACAGTGAGAGTGAGACTCTTGCTGTTTGCAATCTGCAAAGCAGTGGAGAATGTGAAGAAATGTTGAATTATGCAGGATAAGAATAGTTCAACCAAATCCATAAGATCACAGTATTTCACACCACTGCATGTTCACCAGATTTTGAAGGTTCCAGCTTCAGTAGTTTCTAGTGTTGTGGTTGTCTTTAGTCTAAGAAGTCAAAGATGCATAGGGCAAAAGGAATCTTCTGCAATTAAAGGGCAGATGAATTTATTTCCTTCCCTTTGCACAGTCCATTGTTCTTGGATTCTGTCTGTATTTTGAAAAGTCTTAGAATGCTAAAGACAAACATGTGAGAATCTGGAACCATGCTAAAGCTTTAGATACTGAACTGTTAGGGTTGGCCTCCAAGCTCACATTAGCTTGTACTGGCAAACTAAAAGCTGACTGCGAATAAGAAAATTAAGGGGAGGTTGTTGCCACAGATCCTTCCAAAAGTGCTCCGGAATAGTTGAAAAGTATTCTGTAGGAATAGTGTCCCTCTGTAAATCTTTAAAATTAAACTGTGCTGTCAAGAATTCTGTTTAACCTCAGGTGCAAATGGTAGTGGTAAAAAAGCAGCTGCTAGATATACAAGAGTTGATGATTTTGCACCATTGGTTTGACATGAGGCATGTATTGGGGGCTCCACATTTCCCCTTGCTGGTTTTAAAAGTAGTGAGCAGAGTATCCCATGTGCTACAAGATGCATGACAGTTTTTCAAAAGACAAGATCAAGGGGAAAAAACAAGATTATGTGTACTCTTTTAGAATTCAGTAAATAAAAGCTGCTTTTGAAAAGCTTTTCCTTAGTAGCCATCCTACTTCTGAGAAAAATAGTGGTGTCTTCCACTTGGCTGGAGCAGGAGAGGCCAAATAACTTGCCTTCTAAAGGATGTCCATGGCACTTAGAGCTGATTTCTCATTTTGTACGCAAGACAAATGTGTTAAGAGATTGGATTGTACCAGCAGCAGCAATAAGAGACAGTCCCTCCACAACCTCTCCTGTACTAGTCAAAGCAAGAGGGTTTTTCAGTAGCTTAACTACAGTCTCTGCTTCGTGTTCACTTGCTTATCTCTAAGGTTTAGTTGCTGGTAGATTCAGTGAAATGTTAGTGACTTGGTACCTGCTGTAAAGTTATCACCTCCTCCAGTTAGCTTCTTCAAATTGCTGGTAAAGAGAAGAAAACAAGACCATTTATCCTACTATCCATCTGCTATGCTATCATAAACTCCAGTGTTATATTCTGGAGTGAAATTATTCTGTTGAATTTCCTGTAGAAAGATAATCATAATTGGAAAACAGTGCATGACTTAAGATATGTCTCAGTTCATCTGTCCTGGGAACTATCCATTGTACATACACATCTGCTGCTGTACACCCACACAGGATGGGAAGATATTCCTCCACAGGAAGGTCTTCCGTTCCCTCCGAATGCAGGTGGTATGTATTGGCATATCACGTATTGTGGATGTGGGGGCCAAGTTCTCAGAGTCATGCACACGCAGTGAAGCAATTCATTCAACTTAGCTGCTTGAATGAGAATAAAAGATGAGTGAGTAGGAATACAATCACATGGCCCACCTTTCAGTATTCCTTCTCTGATAAATGTTTTACTCACTTACACTTGCTGCTTGTTGCATTTGAAATATTGACCATTAGAAGACTAAAAATGCTATGTAATGAGATCAGTCACAAGGAAGACACTTGATGCTTAAAATAGTTAAAGAAAATACAGAGCATTTAATAGGGCATCATACATTGTTAAATTCCGAAACTCTAGACAATGTCTTGCCTTTGAATTACAGATGTTATTAAGTGCTGTCCATTTTTATCCCTTTTTTACATCAAATGCCTTTTTGTAATCACCTGGATAATTTTAAAATTGCTTAATGAAATTTCTTTGCTGGACATTGGAAGATGGGGTGATAAAGTCGTAGTGTTGAAACTATCCTGATTAGAGCAGGCACCATGTTCTGAATTAGCAGTTTCTATTTTCATTTTATGTCTGACTTGCTCAGCTGTGTCTTTTAACATTTTAGCAATTCTGGTTCATTCAGAGGATTTATTTAATTCTTCCCAGCAGCCTGGGCCTGTGTTTATCTTTTGTCACCTTAGGAAGAGCCCTTTCCCCTTCACCATATCAGTCCTCCAGCATTACTGAACACATTGTAGGGAAGAACAAAAATAAGTCATTAAACTAATGACCATTTGTCTTAATAGTTATCGGTGAACAGATGCCTGCAGTGCCTGTCATGTGAGCTTTAATTGCTCTGGGATTTGCTACTAAAGCAGAGTAATCTAAGTAGTGGCTTATTAGTGATTGTACATGTTAAATGCTGTCAGTTAATGATGGCAAATGAGTTGTGACCAGGAAGGGAACAATCTTCAGATTAATAGTATGTCCTCTTACATAGTTGCATTGTTTGCTTCCTGTTCAGTTATTGAACCTTTTTCTAATTAGCATTTAATTTTTAATGCTGGATAGTGTGTCTGGCTCAGTACAACACACAGTTAAAACTTTGCCCTGCTTGAGATGCTTTCACTGGCAAGAGAGAAAGACGAAACACACTTGAACAACCACCCTTTCTCCCTTGCAAAAACTGAGAGGGAACTGAAAAATGGATGGATCATAAATATCAAGACTGGCATCACTGGGCTGAGGGAATAGTTAAGCTGAGCTTTAAATGTAGCTAAATTTGAGTGCTTGGAGAAGTGAGTTGCAGTGTTTGAACAGTGGGTCTCAGTCTGGGAAACCATTTCAGCAGTAGCACATCAAGTGGGAATGATGAAGATACTGAATGTCCCTGTCAGTAATCTCAGTGGCAGATGAATGATAAGACAAAAGTAATCTCTTAGGGAAAAATGATTTACTATGAAGTAGCATGCTTTGTCTGGTGGCAAAAAGCACAAAAATCTTAAAACCTCTTGAGTATTTGCAAAAATGCATTTGAGATTCAGAGACTGTGTGCTATTAACAGTTTCTTTTGGGAGTTTCTTTTTAAAATAGTGCAGAAACAGGTGTGCACACGTGGAGGGCGCTTGGCTGATAGGTATTCACCTCATGTGCCTTATAAATAGCCTTAGACCAACATTCCTACAGCAGAACCATGACCATTTAACTGCTTCCTTATTGTGAAAATGTGCCTGACCAACTCAATGTGCAAGGCTGCTCAGTCCATAAACCCTGCAAAGGGACTTACTGCAATGGAGAAAGAAGAGTAGACAAAGAACTGGGTTAATATCACTAAAATTATCAGAAGTAGTGGAAAACCAACAGTGGAAAAATCACGTTTTCCTCACCATGTGTTAAACTCATTTGTGTACTTAGCTGTTGGAAATCCTAACTGAGCCTGTGAGTGAACATCTGGCTGGAGCATTTCTCTACAGTCTGGTTTCTTCCAGGTGAGAGAGGATTCATCAGCTAGAGGCAACAGGGAGGAGACCCATTTTGATTTTTTGCACTCTTATTCAGGTTGGTCTGTATTTGCAAGTAGAATTTTGGGATACACCCCCCTCCCCAGCCCCTCTTTAAAGAAAAGATGGGAGCAGGGACTCTTGGTGCTCTGTCAGAAAAGGTAGATGAAGAGAAGTGTTAGCCCAAGCTCTTCTATGGTACTTACAGGACTACTCAGTCATTGAGAAGCTTTGTGATGGTAGATATTGATTATCAGAAGCTTTCTGTCTTCCTGGTCTGTCAAAGTTGTGTAGTTGCATGCCATTTGGGTTCTCCTGCTTGAGTTTTGGGCTATTTGATCTTCAAAAGAGTTGCACCAAAGATGTATTTTCCTGCTGAGAAATTATTCCAGTTCTTGTGGCTGAGAGTTTGCCTATTTCCATGTCAATTTCTATGATGAGAATTTGTAGTAATTTACAGTAGCAAAGCAATTCCATCCATTTCATCTACCTGTTTAGTTCATGATAAACACCACACTGTTGTTGATGACAGCACTGTATAAACAGTATGCAATGAAGAAAAATTACTAGTGCTAGGGCAGCCTTTTTGGGGGGCTGAATAATTGCAAATTTTTCCCTGCCACCTGAATCAGAAGCTGATGAACAGACATTGAGGGCAGGTAGAAAACTCCCTGTCATTAGCATTGAAAGGTATGGCAGTGCCTTGCAATATATGATAGAGTCACTGTTCAACTTTCCTCACATGACAAAATCTCTGGTTTTAATAGCACTTGAGAACAACTTCAATGTCAAAATCTTCAGCATTATCTCTGAAGTGTATAGTGATTTAGGATTCTTTTTGCTCCCCTAAGTGCCGTGGTTTTAATACCATTCCATCACCTCACACATTTCCCTTCTTTGTGTTTTCATTATGCAACAGGAATTCTCTTAAAAATCTGGATCTGCCACTAGTTCTAGCAGGTGTTTGGCTTCTGAGTGCCAGGTTTTTTTTTTTCCATGCAGCTTATGGATGAGAATTTCAGTGCCCTCAGGCACAATTTCAACTGAAGTATATGAAAAGCATGTTACTGTGTCAGTTCAAATTATATCACTATTAAAGAAAAAACTCAAAAGGAAATTAAATATAAATAATCATACTAACATAGCATTAGTAACATTAAGGCTGTAATTTATATTAAAAAGAATTGGGAAAATCTGAGTCAGAAGTCACAGACTCTTCTGAGAGCAGCCATTGTAAATGAGGATAATGACAACTTTGAGTCACACAAGATCTCTTGATGTACTATAAGCTAAGTGTATTTTTTAGTTCTGTATAATATACCATATGGGAACTAAGTATTGTGTGAAGTCTTGTATCCTGCTTTCCCTCATCATTATCCTGTTTATCTGATGGTGGCTAAGACTTTTTTGCAGTACCGTACATTGTCATAGGTCTCATTTTGCTCACATAGAAATATACAAATTGCTACCACCTGTATTGCCTTCCTTGGGGTGTTTAGACCTAAATGTAGAGAAGTTTGCTCATATGTAATGGAGGGTGTTTTTTTCCTTAAATCCTGAATCCTGTGGTCACACCACTGTGGGCATGTCACTGTGGCCAGGTGAAAACAAAGAGGCATTTTATAAGTACGTGCAGAATTGTTAACAAAATGATGCCATGACGTTTCACCTGCCCAGAATTTTTGCTTTATTTTAATTTTCAGGAGGATTTTTATTTAGCTGCAACTTTTGGTTACCTGGGAACACTCACACTTTCTTGTAACCTTTCTTCAACATTCTTAATTATCCAGTCTGGATACTGGGGATATCCACTATCCCCAGTATCCAGAGGATGAAGAGGATGAGAAGGAAGTAATTTATTAGAAAAGGGTGATGTTGGTCTTGCAAGAAAATTGGATGTGATCTATCTCACTAGGAAAGGATTAGACTGCTACACCTCTGTTTCATCTCATGAGGCCTCTATTCATCAATTTTTGTGGTGTTATTAAATATTGAAGTCTGTGTTAATGCATGGTCTGCCAAAGCTACCATAGTGTCTTGGCCCTTCATGGTGGAGGCTTCTTCCACTCAGTAAAGGAATGACCCTATATCCTTTCTCAGTTCATTTTATTCTTTCTTTTGCTCCTCTTAAGCAGTGTGAGTCTTCATTCAGTGTGTGTATTGATTTGTTGGGCTTTATAATCCAGCTGCCTCTGACAGTGATCCTACATAGCCTTAAACTAACTTTCTGACAATAATTGGAAGTGAACTGCTCTGGGGTTGTCTTGTCTGGATGCTGAATTTTTCCCCTTGGCTCATATTTATACAAAACTAAAGAGAATTGAGTAAGCAGTATTATTCACAGACCTAATATAAGCATTGTATTGCAAGGAATGTTGCCCTGCTGCAGATGGATTTGGGCCTTGGTTCTGTAAGGATGTTCCTGGGAACTTTGCCACTGATATCACTGGGAGCAACCTCAGTCTGCTAGTGCTGCTCTTTTTAGAGCAAATTTTAGGCTCATCCTATCAATTCTTTGGAAAGAAGGTTGAGTCTGCCTAACAAAGAGTTTAGGAGAAGCTTCATTGGAAGAAATATGAACCCTGAAGTTTTCTTTCTTTTAGAAATATGAAGCAGAGTCAATATTTAAATTGGGGTTTGTAAGTAATTGAAGTTTTGGCTAAATACTACTACAGCCTTTCAGTGAAATGTTTAATCTTTTAGCCAGACAATAGCAAGAGAAAACATAAGTATTTATTGATAAATATCCAAAAGCTTAATCACTAATATAAATTTTAGAGGGTGCAGAAAAAGATTTCAAAATGTGTTGATCTCAGTCTGCAGCCCAAGCTATGCCAAAGAAAATGCATTTACATTTAATCAAGAAAAATGATGGTAAAAATGTCCTTTTGAAAGGCCTGAAAGATAGTATCTTAATTTAAAACTAAGTGATCTCCATTTTTCTTTCTGTTTCAGTGTTGGCTTAAAGCCATACAAACTGACAGCCTGAAGAAAGGTTTAGGCTGAGCACTTTTGTTCTGGTGACGTGATCTTAAGCACATTCCAGTCACTGGAATGACTCCGAGTGCTTGAATGGGTGCAGGATGATTGGAGCAGCAGAGATGATGTAGGGAGCTGCTTTCTTGCAGCTGTGAATATGATTATACTTACAGCTTAGATTCAATTTTCAATGATAGACACTATTCAAGCATTTTCTAAGTTGCTTGCTGACAGCATTTTATTGTGTTGAAAAAAGGTGGCTTATCCAAAATAGTTAAGAATTGTCTTTTGCTTATCTTTCTTTGTATCTTCAACTTAGAGGCACATTTTTCCAAGATTGTTTTTTTTTCTTCCTGTTCAAACAGGCCTAGAATGAGAGATGGGAGGAAAAATCATTAGATTTGGACTTTAGAATCTAATCATTAGATTAGACATGTCTGATTAGAGACACGTCTTAAGTCTGCTTTTAACTAATACAGAGCATGCAACAAGGAAGAACAATCCTTGAGTCTCTCAGTCTAGTTCTGTCCCTGGAAGAGCTTTTGACTCAGCCTTTCAGATTGTCTCATTTTCTCAGCTGTGATTTCCCTGATGAAATCTGACAGCCAAGTTCTTCCAGGGTTCTTCTATGAAGAAGTGCTTGACTTCAGTTCAGCCTAGTCCTCTTTGATTTTTCTAGGAGAAATGACATTTATACTTTAATTCTGATTTGAAATGCAGGCCTCTTAGTTTAATATTAATAATTAAATAATTGGCCTGGTCTGCAGAAATACTGGGCTGCTGGCAGCTTCTGTGGAAACTCAGTTCGCTTGCAGGGTCTTTAAATGTTTCAGAGTGTCTAGCATTAGGAAGCTGTTTCTGTAGATTTTGGCCATGACAAAAGCTAATCTGACTCTTAGTAGATATTTATTCATCAGGATTGCTTGCTCTGGAGATATCTGAAGTTCTGAACTGTTAATGTGACATTGTTTATCTGCAAGTACACTTTTTCATGTTATGATGAAGCTGGAGTGCTGTGCTCTAACGTTTTTGTATTGGAGTCCTTGAAAATCCATTAAACTAAACTGCTACTTAGCTGGTATATTACTTCCCTGGGGCATAAATCAAATGCTGCAGCAGCTTAGGAGACAGTTACTTAACTTGAATTAAATGGGAATACACACATTTTGGTACATGATTTGACTTGCTGTACATATTAATCTGACAAACATGTATTTACAAGTCATTAAGAATGCAGCTAAATTTTGTCATTTTGCTTTTCCCATCTTTTTTTTTCCCCTAAAACAATGATTTTGGAAATGAACACTGCCCATTTTCCACTTCCAACAAGAACTAATAAAAGAACCACAGAACTGTGGAAAGCAAACTGCCTTCACTGTTATTTGTCTTTTCTTTAGAAAATTTACTTTGGGCAGGGTAGTGCAGTTGTGCATAACTGTAAAGTTCTAGTTGACCGGACCTTTTACCTTTTGTCTGTGTTTTTTTTAAAAAGCAAGATATTGAGGCAGTTTCAGGAAGAACATGGTATTTGTAATTTTCAGCATTTTAAATAGATGATTTTTAAGCTGTCGCCTACATAACTCCAGTTTGCTCAGATTATGCTCACCAATTTTAGCAAGAACACAGGTTAGGGAATGACTGATTTAGTCTAGGTAATGTTTATATGTGTTAAGTGTAAATAACAGCAGAATTCTTACTTTCCTCTTAATGTGGTTCTTCATGCCAAAAAACTCTAAAATTAAAAATTCCTCTGTACCCAAAATATTTTTATTTCTAATTATATTCAAGTAATTTCTTTGAGACATTACATCTCTGTTTTCTCATGTTCTTGATCTTCACAGCTCAGATTTAGTAGAAAGCTCTCTTTCTAAAGCTGCTGTTGTACATATATAAATATGGAACAATTACTTTCAAGTCTCCTGGTGGCTATAATTAAGTAGAATAATAGCATGCTATTACAAGATTTTGTTGAGCTTTGTCTTGACCTTAGTATCACTTTATCTCCAAGAACTGTAGACTAAACTAGATCTTTAAATGTATCTGAAATTACAATAGCAGTTTAAATCCTTGGATGAAATTGTTACTCTCTAACTTGTAAGGAATTACCAATGATTAATATTTATAATTTTTTAGTAATAGGAAAACTCTACGCTTTAGTGATTGCCCTGATTTGATAATTATAAGTGAGCTAGATGGCAATAGTTAACATGAATCCTGGGTATCAAGGAAAAAAAAGAGCAGTTAAAGTAATTTGCATTGTGTGGTGGTTTCAGAATGTGCCAGTAGGATTCCTTTTGGGTCAAACAGAACCAAAAGGTGTCCCAGCAGCACCTCCTGTGCTCAGTCACTGGGAGATGCTCAGTCCATCGGATCAACTAAAGCTGGTTTAAAATAAGCCCCTCTCCTTCACATTGCTGTGTGTAGGCATTCAGTCCTTCTCAGCCATGCTCTTTGCTAATGGCAATATTGGCTGGGAAACACTCAGTGACCATTCCTCTTACTCTCACTAAAAAAATAAAATCCTCAAATCCAGCAACTTGGGTAGATGCTTCTAGTCAGTGTTATTCAGAGCAATGAAACTGGGCAGCAATAAAAACAAAGTGCAGCTCTTGGTGGAAGGAGATCTAAAAACCAGAGGCTTGAATACAGGCCATTTTTTGTGTCTTCTGCAATTGAAAGTGGAAGAGTAATTTGGTCTTTCAGCACTCAGGTAGGGAGTGGTGAGTGAGGAAGCAACCACAGTCTGAGATCCAAGCTGTGCTCCAGCATAAGACTTGAATAAAGCCAGTGCCATTTCACACTTCCCAGGACCTACATACATTATCTGCTGATCAGGATAGTTCTCCTTTATCACAGAGACAGAAGAATGTAGCATAGAAGACCTTATTTTTTTCAGTTTCTGACTAATAAATGACATAAATCAACTAGAAAGATTTTCAAACACTGATCTGTTTCCAACTTCTAAATTTTCTTTTTTGTCAGTAAGTAGTACATTCTTTCTTGCTACATGATATATTGATTTCAATTAATTTTATGTAGTGATTAGTATTATATCTGGTTTGGCTACATTATCACCTTCTACTGTCTTCATATGCTTACAATCTTAAAAGCTGGTTTAAATCTTAAGTGTACTTGTAACTTGACACATTTAATTTAAAGCTATTGAGATTAAACTGGCCATTAAACAGACCTAAAACACTAGTGTGAAATGTAATTGTTTTCTGAAACTTGCGCTTATAGTCTTTACTTTAAAACATGAGTTTATATCAGATTAGCTAAGTCATTCAGAGATGATCCCAAATATACTATACTGTTGAAATTCGAATCATGTTTAAGCCAAAGTGCCCATAGAAATATAAAAGCCTCATAAGGAGCATTGGGCAGATTCCTCAGTGGGGAATAAAATGGACTAAGTGGAAACATTATATTTTGTGTTCAGTACAATGTATGAATAAAAGTTCATTGGGAACATGCAGCTGATTTGAAGGTACCTACATCTAGAAGGTAAAAATGTTCTTCTGCTACTTCAGTGAGTGAATACAAAAGAATTCTTTGAATATTTGAAGATTGATTTTTTTTTTTTTTTTTTTCTTTTTTTTTTAAAAATATCTCCATTTGGGTAGTTTATCAGATGTAATTCCTTGGTTTCAATATCTGGTTGCCATGACAGCTCATAGTGTGTTCTTAGTGTTGTGGGGGTTTTATTTGTTTTTTTTTTTTTTGTGGGTTTTTTCCCCCCCCCTTGATTAATTGCTTTGCTGCATTCTTCCTTACTTGAATTATACTAGACAGGTAGCAGTACCTATTGCTGCAGCTGACAGATCAGTTTCCATTGTAACCTCCTGTGTAACCTTATAAAATACCTGCCTTTTACACTGAATTTTTCCATGCTTGGAAGCCAGATTTTGCTTGCCTGAATCTAGCAAGCATTCCTCTGCTTCTCAAGTGCCTAGCTGCTCACTAGCTTTCAACAAGAAAATTGAATGTGTGTTAGAAGCCCCTAGCTTTTCTATTTATGTTTAACAAATTGCTATTTCAGCTTCAAATAATGGCATGTTTTAAATTCAAAACTGATTAATGCCCAAAGACTTTATATTTTAAATATTTAACTTACAAAGATGTGACATACAAGCAAGTTTATTGCTACATATCCTACTGACAAATATGTTTATGAGAAATTAGGCAACAGTGTGATATATACAATTAGCTAAGAAGTATGGTGGGATAATTTTGATTCTCTTCTGCCTGTAAATCAGAGAGGTCTTCCAAAAATATTGTTATAAATCACAAGCACTTAACAGTATTCTTTTCCAAAGTATTCTACAAATATAAACTAAACTTAACAATACACCATTAACATAGGTCAGTAAGTGTTGTAATTGTTTTCCACCGGGCAAAACTGAGGTGGAAATGATACGTGCTTTAACTCAGGCCACTTGAGATTTAGAATGCATATCGCTTATCCATTAGTCCTGTGCTGAAATCAAAGGATTACATCATTGCCATATTCCCTCACACAGGATCTATTGATAGCCCATTGAAACCAGTGGGGAAAAATGCCAGATTATGTCAGACCGTTCCATGTCTGGGTTGTGCTTCACATGTCAAGGCTTGCGTGGGCTGCAGCCAGCTCGGATTCAGCACTCTTTTGGTGGCCTTATGGGGAAACCGTTGCTATCAAAAGTAGATTTGTTCTTCATATTTTATTACTTAATTATGCATAAATAAAGTCAGTTGACTAAAGTGTAAAAGTGAGAGCTCTGCTGCAATAAGCTTTACAGAAATGTCATGATAATATGGTGTGAATGTGAATTACTCTTATATAGGCCTGATGAAAAAAATCCTCTTTACAATCTTGTTCAGTCTTGCATACTGAAATATGACCTTTACCCTAGTCTAGACATGTCCTTTTCAAGCTATTTCTAGTTTTATATGAAGACTGCTTGATTTAAACCAAGTATGTTAATCTGATGCTGTCATGACTGATGGGGTTTTCAGTCTGAGAAGCTGACAGCTCACAACAGAGTAAGCAAAGCACTGTAAGCTTCTCCAGACCATCCTGCAAACACCATCTGCTTTTTATAAGTTGTGAGCTTCAGAAAGTGAACTTACTGCAAGAGAGAAAGTGCAGTAGGTCTTACCTTCCTTTTCCACCACAAACTTGGTAAATTATGTCAATTACTTTTGAAATCTCTACTTGTCTGGCACCCATATTTGGTACAGTTCTAGCCAAGAGTCTAGAAACTGGGCGATGGCAACTGCCAGCTTTCATGTAAAATTACTGTGTAAATGTCAAAATATACAGTTTAATTACACCTCTATTTATTAAGTTTATTCATTGATAAATGTCTACAAATAGCTTGTACATGTCAGGCCTTTTTTTCTTCCCTGAAGTGTTTCAACCTTTTGCAAGGTAAAGTTCATTTCCTTGTCCTGTCCTCCCTAGCACATCTGAACTCAGTATTCTGCATTGAAAAGATGATTGCTTCTTTTCTCTAGTATGCAAACCAGTTCTCAGGGCAGTGTTAAATGCAGGAGGAACAAGGGCAGAAGTGTCTGTGCAAAACATTTGCTTCATATCTGGGTTGCTTGAGCCCTAAAGTGCAATGACGTGGTGTTGGCCCAGCATGTGTTCAGCATGTTGAACACGTTTCAGGTGTTGTGATTACTGACCAGGCACAGGTCCTCTAAGCAAAAGCTGTTACTCTAATCAGGGCCCAGGTGTCAGACAGACCAGCTGGAGGTACCAACTATGATTCTGATAAAATTAGTAGCTTGAAATGAGCCATTTTTTCTTTCCCAGCATGTTCTCACATGCCTTTCCTCAACTGTGAATAGCACCCTGAACTAATATGGAGCACTGCCTGTGTTCACTCCAGTCATTCTCACTCCCTTCATATTTCTTCTTTGCAGTAATATCTTTGAGCAAGATAGGAAAGTAATTCCTAGTGTCATGGCTTCATAGGTTACCCTGTGGGACTAGATGAGCCCTCAAGATACCTTCTCAACTGAGTTAGTCTATGATTCTGTCTTTGTTTCTTCCTGTAAAAATAAATATACTGTGTTTAACCAAAAGCCTGTTACCTGCAGTAGCCACTTCTCTAGTGAAGTGTATAAGGATAAAGAAAGTGTAATGTTGCTTTTTGAATGCCTTTGAGCAGTGATGGCTGATAAGCCAGAGATGGTCTCCTTTGGTTTAGTAGATTATTCTGCTATTGAGGAATCTTGTTTTGGTTTCCACCTCTGTAGGTGTTTAGCATGTCTCCATCACAGCAAAATATTCCCCCAGAAATACTGTGCCTGAAAGCACAACACGTTTGGTTTTTTTTCCTCCAGAAGTTCATGTGTAGATTTTGTAATTATATGCATTGTTTTTGCTAAAAAATTACTTGTGTTTGTAGTAGGTGTAATGTGACCTTTCTGAATTTCTTACAGACAAGAGCAGAGCAATCCCAAGGTGCATACTTCTTGCCTGAGTTTGCACTTTCTCCACAGGGGAGTTTTCTTGAGGATACCACGGGGGAGCAGTTCCTCACTTACCGTTACGATGACCAGGTCAGTGTGCCACATCTGAAAATTACAGAGATTGTCACATTCATGTAACTCTGAGATATAAATTACTGTGAAACTGATTAAGATACTGAGGGTGTGTTATCTTTTGAAGGCGCATCAAACTTACAGCAAGCTGAATGACAATGCACTACACAAAATGAAAATTAAGGCACTTAGTTGCATAAATAATAAGTAAAACCACTTTTGGAAAATATTAATAGGATGTAATGGAGAGAAAAGCAGCAATATTTCAGTGATGTGTTAATAGATGTTTACAGTTATATCTGCAAATGTGCAAAATCAGAGGTGATTTTCCTTTCTGTGAATTGACTTAGCCTAATTTTTTATTTAATGGGAGAGTAAGTGTTAGGCAGATCTTGCATTTTCCAGCTTTTGAGAAGTCAGTACATTGTATTAGTTCATGAAGTTTTTGTAACGGAATGGATCATAAAGAAACAAATGGGAAGTGTAATAATGGATAGAGCAGTGTTTAGAAAGAAACAAATTATTTTTTTCTACGTTAAAAATCTCTAATGCTTTCTCCAGACCCATAGAAACATTATGTTAAACATGGAATATAGATATAAATGTAAAGAAAGCAACATGAAAGTAATGCTGTTAATCTTGGCAAAAGATCTGAAGTAAACCTAGGAAATATGTGGTGTGCTGTGGAAATTTACTCATAACACAATGTGTTCCAGGAGTCAGTTGAATTTCACATCACAACTGTCTGAATTACATTAATAGACACTTACAGTACGTTTCTTAATGTAAAAGGAGAGAATTTGTTAGGAAACACTCCATGTAGAAGTGAGAGAAGAGACAACCTTTCCATGCATCACAAGGTATGGTTCTGTCAGTGATGGGCAGTTTTATTTTGAAAAACTATCTCCTTGCAGGAGCTACTTGAAGAGAATACTTTGCTTATCACTATTCTAAAGAAAGAACTGAAGTGAGATTTTTAAGCTTTAAACTGTGAGAATCTTTTTAAGCAGACAAAAGGATACAGAAAAGATACAATCGAAAGTATGCTGAGCCACTGTGAACTATTTGAAGTTAGATTAAATGTTTACAATAATTCATACTTTTCTTCCCTAGAGGGTCTTGATTATCAACAGAAAAGGTATTTGGATAAGATGTTCCTTGGCCAAACACCTGGGAAAGCAATAACTTTCAGGACAGTAAAATGCAGCTGCAACTCAGGCTGCATTTAATGACAGTAGTTGAAAAACACTATAAAGTTTATACACTTTGATCAAAATAGTTTCCATTTAATGGAGCACATTTTAGAGAAGATGATAAATCAAATATAACAGAGGCTTAGTCTGAGTCTTTGACTAGACTGTTTGGACTATGTGAATAATATAGCTGATTAAAAAACAAACAAAATCAATCCCCTCAAAAAACCCTCAAATACCAGCATAGCTCTATACAGAAGCCAGTTCCAAGCTCAGTTCCATTTCATGGAAAGAATTCCATTTGAGGGAAAGTTTTCCATTAATTCCACTGAGATCTGAATTGGATCTAGGATATGGCCAGCTTCTGTTCTTTCATAAATGTGATTTAGTTTTGAAGCCTGCTCTTCCCAGCAACTTAGCAGTATGAAATTAAGTTTGAATTCCTGGAACTGAAAATGGTGCTGAAACATCAAAATGATGAAAATAAAAGCAACTGTATTAGCAGTAGTTTCTTTTGAATGAAAATTCAGTCCCTAAGCATTATTTATTAAAAATTGTAAATACGTTGAATGCAGATGGGAACTGATCTGTATCTCTAGCTTTACCTTCCTGTAAGTAAACCAGGATTTTTTTGGTGAATAGAAAGATTTTCCTTGATTTTCTAGGAAATAAATAATAGATTCGTAATAATATACAGTTATAATTGTACTTTTCCTGAAATGTTAATACAAAACTCAGTTGTTTTGTTCTGAACACCAGAATTGTCCTGTGGACTTCCCTAGAGAGTCCTGGTGTTCCTATACATCCTAAGTTAGATTAATGTTGTTGAAAATAGGAAAAGTGAAATAACCTTGTGCACTTGACTTCAACAAAACAAGAGATCACTCTAATCTGTTCTGCTGTGGAGGTCATTCCTCCTTCTGTGTCCATGGAAGGGAGCAGTATAGATAAAAGGGATGAGAGGTTCCTGAGACCATGGCATGGGGGTGGAGAAGAAGGTGGCTCACAATCTCTGTTCTTTTGGCTAACCAGTGTTGAGGCACTTGCAGAAAGACTGACTATTCCTGTCTTCCCAAGTGTGCCCTTTTCTCCCTTGCACTGCTCCTTATATCCAGGCCAGTGAAATTTCCAGGGATAGATGGATAATGTTTTTATATAGCAGCATTGTCATTGTCATGATCCAAGATTAGTTTCCTTACATCCTCCAAACACAGGAATGTTTCAAAGGGGTTTTCTTTGGCTGTTGTGTGTGATATTTTTCAAGCAGGGAGCCAGTTTAATCAGAATTATTCATTCCTTTGTTAGTAAGTAATCTCAGTAAAATAGAACTAGCTGTTACTTAAATATTCAAAAGTATTTGCTATCTGAAATGACAAGCTTACAGTTTGAAAAGAAAGATGAGTAAATATTAATAGGAACACACTGTGCTCTGCTCTAGCCCAGCAGAATTACATATGAATTCATGTTGTACATGCAAGATAGTACAGTCCTGTACAAAAATGAGAGCAGAGTCCTGCCAGATTAAACCAGAACAAAATGTACTAACTCCTTTGCGTATTTCGTTGCTATATGTGTATTTAAGATTTACATGTAGATGAAATTCTTTGGCTAAATATTTTCAAAATTCAGTGAATATCTTTTTTACTGCTTCTATGACTATAGAAGAAAATACCTTTTAAGATATGATTAGATACTGCCACCCTGATTCACTGGGGTGACATCTGCATAGAGTGGAACATGGTAGTTTTGACACATTTAGTTCTTTATCTTCAGGGAAAAAACAGTGATTCAGAGCAAATACTTTTGAGGGATCCCAAAGGACAGAAATGTAGAAATGTTTAAACATTTTCTAACGGCTCCTATATTGTTCTCCAAGTGATAGCTTGTATCAGTGCATTGCATCCTGCATTTCTGAAAATCTGCTTAGTCAATGCAATTTAAATCTAACTTGGTACCAAATAGATTTTGATGCATAGCCAAAGACTTCAACTGCTGTTAGAAATTTGAGATTGAAAAAAAATATACCCCTCTCCTACCATTCATGGAAATAATTACATACATGAACAAGTATATGAACATAAATGAAATTATGAAATAAATATATAAGTAATAACCCTTTCTCCAACTTTTAGATACATGTTGAACTATTCCATAAGGAATAGTTTCCTAGTTTTCTTTCTGATTTCTTTTGGCTTTTCACCTTTTAATCTACTACAAGGAATTTTTTTTCTTTTCCAAAATACTAGTAGTACTGGAAAGCTTTCTTGCAGAAATAAAATGTTCTTATTTTCTGACACTTAAGGTATTGCTTCCAAGTATTAAAACCATTCCATATGACGGACCACCAAGAAGGACAGCAGTGAAAACTTGCTTGGGCTGAATGTGTTTGAAGTACATTTCCACTTTGGGTGGCTGAAAAGAGAGCTGTCTTGGGGGTGTGGGTAAAAAACAGGAAAGAAAAAAGAAAATAAATTTATCTTTCAAGTGAGAAAATGCTTGCTTGACCAGTTTGCTTTCTAGTTGACCTTGCTTCTTCTGAATTTTATGATGTTTACCAGTTTAAACTCACAACAAGGATAGCCTGATTCTGAAATTAGATATTTGGCTCTAAGTAGTCCAGTCTTGTCAAAGAAATCTAATGTTTCTAAACAAATATTAATGAACTATCAGACTTGTGTTTAGCTATGTGAGATAAGGTAGAAACCAGTGAATCTGTTCTCATCTACACGTGCAAATTGTAACACACCGGCTGCAGCTGCTCCAGTTCATTTAATAACTAGGCTTTATTTGGATTTGCTATAAAGTGAATGCCACAATTGGGAAAACAAGTATTCTCATTAAAGCCTTGTCTTCCACAAATAGAAATAGTCTATCTTAGCTTCTGTTTTTTTAGGGGGGAAGGGAGCATGACATTTAAAATACTAATTTTAAAAAAGGCAGTTGAACCCAGGATCTGAATTTCTTCAAAAATTAATATTGAAATAAACTGATGCAACCTATTATTCCACCTTTTTATTTGTAGTCCAGCAGCAATTACTGTTTGTGCTTGTTCTGTAAGTTTTTCATATTATACCAAGTAAACCCTCATGTGGACAGAAGTTGTCTTATGGGTCCCAATGGGCTGACAGCCATTTTTCCACAATTTCTTTCATCTCTTTCCTCATTCCACCTGCTACTGGTTGCCATCTTCCGTGCTCTGCCTCTGGAACAGTACCTGAGTCACAGCCTGGTTCTGAGTATCAGCTGCTTGCTGCCTCCTGCTCCCAGTCTGAGCCTTTTTATTCCGTTGCCAGCTAGTGTGCATCTAAATTACCAGTGAAATGGAGCAACAGTTTTCAGGCCTGGAGATGAGTCATGTAAGGGACATTACTGCAAATTAACACATCAGTGAAGACAAGCTCTAATCCCGAGAAGTGAGTAAGATTTGTAGTTAGTGGCTCGTTACCCAAATACATAAAGCTCCAGTACTCTTGATTTGAGAAAGAGCCTGAAATTTGTGTTATTCTCTGATGAGCCATTTTTGTTGATACCCTGCAAAAGCACTCAGAACTGTTAAAAAGACTTAACGTTTTGAATCTCGGTGTCTAGCTCTTCATTTAGAGATTCTTTTTTTGAATAAACAAACTGTTTTCAAGTGGCCGCAAACTATTTCAGGCGTTTTTCTGTAACGAAAACATTCCACTAAGGAACACTTGGTGTTTTCATTTGTGTATTTGAAGAGTGAACTGATAAACCTAATTTTATCCACGCACCAGAATTGCAACTGCTAATACATGGCTGTGGGAATTTCAGCTTTGCGCTAGAAATACTGCTCTTCTGCTGTGTAGAGGACTGACCTTGCACTCCTCACTCAGCCAGTCTGCTAATTAGAATAACACTGATTTCACTGCAATCCTGCAATTAGTTCCATTCTCTTAGCTGGGACAACTTGTGCAAGTAACAAATTACTAGGTCAGGTTTGTGGTACGCCATACTAATCCTACAGATGTTCGTAACAAGTTTTAAATCGTATTTACAGTCATGTATTTGTAAGGCTGTGTGAATATAAAAAGTGTCCTTTGGTGTTTCTCTGAAAATTTAACTGAAGGTGATGTTAGGTGTTCACCAAATTTTAAATTCTGTTCCTTTTTTTTATATATATATACCTTTATTTTTTTGTTCATGGGTTTAATTCTGGCCTCTTTATTTGTAAGGGCATGTTTTTTGGTTGGTTTTTTTTTGGGTATGGAAATTAGCTCCATAATCAAGTGAAATGTGTTTCTGATTTGGAGTGGAAGGGAGGAAAAGGAGGCAAGGATTATGAGAAAATGAAAACCACTTACAAATTCAGGCAAAACTACTCTTACAGAGACTGGTACTGCATAAGTCAGGCATGATCCTATTCAAACAATACTTTTTGTTTAGGCTAACTGCTGACTGGAACTGTGTGAGAAGCATATGCATGAGTAATTATATCATTACTTGTGTGTGATAGGTTGCTTAGTGAACTACAAACTGTTTGTAAATACTTTTGTTTATTGGGAAACTGAATGGGGAACTGGCACTTTTAAAAAGACCAACTACCATTTTAAGCTCAGGGTTTTGTTGTTCAGAGAAAACAGTGGAAGTGCTGCGTGCAGTCCATGTTTCTTTGTGCACTAAGAATTACAGAGTTTCTTGTTTTCTATTACACCTTAGTACCAAACCCTGCCAAAGGTCTCTGTGTGTAAATCATACTTACAGAAGCCAGTAGGTCTTCACCTTATGCAGTAAAACAGCCTTCACAGGGAATCTGTAATAACACAGTTTCTGCAGAATACACATTTTATATCGTTTCAATTTGGATCAAATACATTCTACAAGGCTGTAATCCTATACCACCAAATTCTGTGGTGAAACTCATAGGCCTGGGTTCTTAGTCCTTCTGTGGCTGTGATAATACTGACCTCAGCAGCTGGCAGAGGATTCCCAGTTAGCAGGAGGGACCCCTCATTTGCAGGGTCATCCCCCAGAATGATTTCTCAAGGTAAAAAGGAGAATGGGCCTAAATTTTCAGTTGTTTCTCTTATTCTTGCTCCCTCAGATGCTGGACAGATACTGAGGCTGCTCCAGGGTATGATAAAAGGCTATGCAGGGCTTCAGGTTTTCTTCCTTTTTTTCATAGATATACCTTTGGGGCCACAAATTCATGTTTATTCAGTTTGAGGTTGAGTTATATATAAAAAAATAACTTTGATGCTAAATGCCTCACTTTTGTAGCATCTCTACTATGCACATTTTTCATAGAAGACCGAAGTTTTATGCTTACATTCAGTATTTCATGGTCTAATGTTTACAATTCCAAGTTTTCCCAAATACATTTTATAGTTTCTATAAACAGATTTAAAGTGGTGGGGTTTTTTTGTTGGTTTTTTTTGGTTTTTGGTTTTTGGTTTTTGTTTTTTTTTTTTTTACCTTTCATTCTCCAAGGAGCAGACAGAAGAATGTGTGCTTGGGCAAATATTCTACTGTAAAATCTTTAACTGAGTTCTGCTTCATTGGACTAGTAACAAGACACCTGATGAATTAACATTTTACAAACTAGATGCTCATTTGACATTTTTTAGAGGAGACCGATGCTTAAATTGTGAGACATTGATACAATGCAATGCGAATTTCCCACTGACCTCCTAATGCCCCTACCGCACCCCCACAAGTTGGCACATGTACTTGTCCAAGAATTTTGACATTGATAAAGGCTTAGGTTCAGCCTTCTAAATTAAGACTGAAAGGTCTGGAGGTAACAGAAATAATCCCATTCTTACACAGCTCTGACATAGAGCTGCTATCATCTATGAATAAGAGTTCATTGAGATACAGTAGAGAAGTGCTTCTAAATCAAAAAGATGTATTTCAAGTACTGTGGGAAATGCAGTGCTTGGAACTGGAAAGTCATTCTTCAGAAATGTATGGATGAGAGGATATTTTAGGCTGATAAAGCCTAACGGTGCATTAATCACTTTGTGTACACAGCACAAATACATTTTGAAATGATGTCTTTTCACTGGTCTTAGTCAAAAAAAAGAACATATTTTATTTAGTGTTTTGATAATTCAGCTAAAGTTATTGAACTTCTTGAGCTGTTTAAACACCTGTTAAATTTTGCACAAATGAGAAGATAAAATTGTATTGCTGAATTTTCCTGAAGGATGAATGTGATCAATTTGATTTTTTTTTTTCCTTTCTGTGTCATTTCTGCCACAGATAACATTTAAAGATGTATGAGACTTTATAGCAGCTTCTCCCTTTTAACATGGAAAGCCGTGGTGAAAAAATGAAAGAAGTTTCAGTCTTCTGTCCCTAGAAAAATGGTTAGTAAAATGCTTGCTTGATAAAATGATTCGTCCTGTGTAAGGTGTTTCTGATAGAATTACATTGTTTTGCAAGGCAGTAGGTAATTTAAATGGAATTTATATTGTTGAGCATGTGGTTAATACCCTTCACATCCTTAACAGTCATCCTTTGAGGCCTGTCCAGCATGGGAAAATTATTTATAGGAGAGACTGGATTGTCACAGTGACCCTTTTAGTAGAGATGTACTTGAATCTAAATTTCTTCCAATTTGTATGCCACTAAGGTGGAAGATTAAACGAAAAATCTTCTTTTCAAAATCTGCATATTTTGGCTTTGTTTCTAGAAATAGTTAAAATGGTTCTTGATGTCATTAACACTTGCATAATGAACCTGTCTCGGGACAACTAAAGAATAATCTCTTTACTACTTCCAACAGCTATTTCACTCTGTGCTGTTTCAAAATAACTGTGAGCATTGCCATGTAAACCTAATTTATTTCTGCTTAGACTTTAAAAGCTATTTGCTTACAAGGAAGAAGATTACATACATTAATTATCAATTTTGGCAATAACACCAAAAATGGTAAATGTAGGTTCATTGAGAGGATCACTGCCAGCGACTGTATTTTTCATTTTTAGACCTTAGAATGTTGTGGGACTGTAGGATCTGAGGCATTTCAATTGTCCTAATGTGAAACATCCTGGTGCTGTGTGTGTCAGGTGCAGGTGTAGCTTCCCACCAGCACTGTTGCTGAGCCTTAGCTTGGAGGCTTAGGGTACAGAGAGTGTCCATGATTTTCAGAAACAGAACCTGGAGACTTTTGATTAAAAAAAAACAAACAAAAAACAACGAAAAACCAGCAAAACTATATGGAAATTGTTATTAATTTTTTCATGTTAGAGAGGGTCCGATT
>VZRN01005348.1:139145-202128 GCA_013397935.1 Dasyornis broadbenti
CTTGCTTTTCTGTTTGGACAATAACCTATTGCTATTTTCTAATCCTTTAAACCATTACTCCCAAAAAACCACTAAAATTTTGGCTGCAACTTCCATTGTGCAGGATGTCCTGTGAATGTCCATAGCTTTTTTGCCTGTCTGAAACTATTTACAGAAATAAATGCTTGCATGTGATTTGAGGCAATAGTTGAAGGTGCTCAGTACTTTGAGTGTTTAGCATGGTCTTTGGTAAAGCGTAATGCTATATTTGAGCATTAGCCTTAAGTACATTAAAGTACTTGACACAAATTGTAGGTTCCACATTTTGTGGGATGATTGGCAAATCAAACATTCCTTTTTCTCTGTGGTTCCTCCCTCCCCTCCCCCCACTTTCCTATAGACAGGCAACTATTATGCTGATTCTTGATCTGGAAAGTAAGGCAGTCAGACCTCTGAGAACTGGAAACAATCTGGAGTTTTTAAAATAATCTATAAAACCTGACCTCTTTCCACTTAAGCTGATGTGATCTAGCTTTATAAAATTATCTCATTGGTAGTAAATTTTTTTGTTTGTTTGTGTTATCATGTTATAAGATATTTTTGTGCTTTGATGGTATAAGCCTTTCTTCAGTTAGCATTTTTATGTTTCATGAGAGAAAAAGGACTTTTAAAATGGCACAAAACATTTAACTGATTTCCAGGTTCATGAAGCAGACTAGAGTATTTGCACATGGGTGAGAAAAATTAGTAGCAATAGGCTGCTGTATGATGTGGGATGCTTTTGTAGTTTTTAAAATAGCCCTTGGGAGGTGGTTGCAATTGTAAATACAAGATAAGTTCTCCTTTACCTGATTATTTAGGCTTTGGCCCAAAAATCATAGTAATTTCAGTAGACTTTGGACCAGCCCTTCATTTTTTAATACAAGAGGAGATCTGCCATTGATTTCAGGCAGATTGCATTCAGGTACCCCCAAAAAAATACTATAGACTGTTTGACTAGGGAATTACTGGAAAATGGGATAGATACTGCAAAACACAAGCATCACTGCAGCCTCCATATTCTGCAAAGAGACAAGTTCAGTGGTTTTTGTTTGTTTCTTTCAAATCTGGTGTCCAAATGATGACCAAAGACTTGTTGCATAGTAAACTTGGTTAATTTGATCCAGCTTCTGGATTTGGTGAGGATCACAGAATTTTCTGTTATTTATACAAGCAAAACTATTTACACACCATGAATGCTGAAATGAATCCTGTGTTCAAAGTATTTGATCTGTTTCAGTAATTATGTTGTACTCAAATCAACTATGAAATACTGACAAAATGTAGTTTACTACTCCATTCTTATGCACAATCTTTACTAAAAATATATATATTTGCTGATATGTGTTGCATATAGGTCAGTGATCTTCCTTTGTCTAAGTAATATGATTGTATAAGGTATAAATCTGAAGAAACAAGCTGTGGTCTTTGAGACAGCTCACATAATGTCTCATAACATCAACGCAACTTATGGCAAAATGCCTTTTTTTTTTACTGTTAGTAAAAAAAAAAAATTGGAATGCATCAGTTTTACTTAAATGTAGTGTATTGGCTTGAATGTTTTTTGATATTATTAGTATATGATGTAAAATATGTTCAAATATCAGACTATAAACCATGAAATTTTACCACCTTTGAGTGCTGGCTCCAGCAGTAACTATTCAGGGCAATATTGCATTCTAATTTATGAATCAGAATTATATCCTAAGTCTCTTATTAACATGCTAGGGCTAAGTTTTAAACTTGTCCTGCCCTTTTTATTCCATTTTAAAAAGATTTTGGTTTTTTGGGGTTTTTTTTTGCAGGTATTTTTATACTTTACAGTCAACTTGCCAGTTAATGTTCATTCTTCTCCTGCTTCTTCAATATTGAGGCTATTGGATAGTCTGTGTTTCTCATACTATCAGTTCTGCATTCTAATGAATGTGAGGCAAAGAAAATGAGGGTGAAAATATTTCTTATGAATAGTCCTTTTTCTATGCAGTTAAGTGACTTCCTTTAAATGAAAGCTATTGCCCCAAAATTAATTTTAAAAAAGATGACTTTAGCATGTCAAAAGAGATTATCATCCTTTTAAGGTATAATTATAATGGAAATGATCTGTACTTTGCTGTATGAGAGACCAAGGTCCTGCTTATTGAAGGGAGGCTCTGCTGGCAGCATCATGAGGACTTTCTGAGAATTGGTTCTGCATATGTTTGTTAATATTCTGGTGTGTGTGGACAGGAGATTTGGAACACTGTCTAGAGCAGATAAGATAGATGACCTCTTGCACAGACCTCAGAGTCTACAGCCCAAGCACTTATGTACATGCATAACTTAATTCTTGTGAGGACTCCCATGTACGTCAGAACTACCCACTTAAGTAAAGATGCACATGTTCCAATGTGTTGGCAGGATCAGGACTTTGTTTCCAGCCCTGATCTTTGAAATTCCATGCTTAAACTCCTGCAAGGACCCCAAAGAGAGACAGCACCTCTTGGGAAGACCTGAACATCTCCTATTCATATTGCAGTGAGTGGAAGTTGAAATAATTTGTTGTAATATGATGGGGCCAACAGGTCTTCTTCTTTCATAGCTCAGATGTGTACTGATTTAATAACTCCCTTTACTCCAACCTTGTCATAAAGCTTACCATGAATTGCAATCAATTTTGTTTACATTTTAACCATTATTTTCGTAATTGAGGGACTTGAAACCATTTTTGCAGATTAATGACATCAGAAGACTTTCCAGCTTAATGAAAAAATCCAAATAACAACATAATATTTTCAAAGAACAGACTGATGGAGGCTGGCCTGTTGTCAGAAAAATAGTGTAAGAATTAACTCTGCTACATTGTGATTTAATTTAAAATTAACTTGTGGTTTGTTGACAACATTCATATTTCATAGAATAGGTGTAGGGTGCAAGTTTTCTGTATTTCCTACCTTGAAGAAAAAAAGAAAAAACATTAACTCTGACATCTGTTTTTAGTACTTTCCTTCATATTTTTGGATGAATGCCTGGCAAAAGCTGGAAAGTGACTGAGAGATCAACCAAAGATGGCCTAAGGGCCTGTTCCCAGCTGGTATGACATCTGGAACATTATATATAGTGGATAAATTCAGAGTTGTAGTTTAATATGATTGGTATTCAAGCATTCGGCCTACAGCAAAGGAAAGGACAGTGAAGCTGACAGCATGTATGGTACATAATATGTCAAGGTGTCTGAAATATAATTTGCTGGGTTTTCACTTTCATTTTGGCAGATCTCTTATGCTTATATATAAACTTTCATCTAGTATTGTTTTGAACCCTTAAAAAAATAAAAGGTGAAGTCATATTGATATTATATCCAGAATCTTATCTTTTCACTAAGCTTAGAGTATGTCTGGGTTTCTTTCTTTCTTCTTAGGAAAAAAGTGCTAAAGACAGATTTTTATGAGCTGACTAGAAATAACTTAAGCAGCTACCTTTGCAAATTTCAAGTATATGCAGTCTTTTACAGTGAAAGTTTTACAGAATCATAAACTATTCAGGAATCTGGACTTGTGCTCTATGGAACCATATTTGCAAGATTTATGTCTCAGAAGGCCTGGAGGTTTTTTTTTCTATTTAGAGTGTAGTTAATCTTTGGACTGTCTGATCTCCAAACTGTAATTGAATGTGTTGCTAGACAGACCCAACAAAGTTGCAGGCAGGGATCAGGACAGAGCCACCTGCTTAGAGCAGCCCTGAGCATGGCAATGCTGGGTTTGAAAATTAGCTGAAGGTGAGTTCTGTGTGCAGCCCTGTAACTGTGCCAGTCACGCAGAGTGCTTGCAAGTCCCTCTACTTTCAGGCTGCCTTTGTGTGTCCCAAGATAAGGTTAAACCTTGCACGTTTTGTAGTGCAGTCCAGGAGAGGATAGAGGCTGTGTGCCATGTTCTGCAATGGGCAGACCAGTTCAGGTGGCTGGGGACAGGCTGTGGTGGGAGGCTGCAGCTGGGACAGAGTTTGCTGAAGCATCTCTGGGTGGGGCTGTGCTGTTCTGCATATGATCCCTTTCTGTTTTGTGACACTATGGGCTTCTCCCTCTGATCTGCTTCTTTCCTGTGGGATGCTGGAACAGGGGAAGTCTGTGAAACTGCACTTTTGTTCTGAGAGTGACAGGATGGGCAAGGGAGTATGCAGTGGAGGAGGACATAGGGTGTAAATTGTGACTGAGCTGTAGTTGATGGAGAGGGGTGTAATCTAAGGTCTTATTTCTCCTTTTTTTTTTTTTTTTAGTACTTGGTTGGTAATTCCTCAGCACACTGTTGTCATTTCTTTATTATTTATTTACTGCTATGCAAGATCTTGTAGGTGAAGACAAACAACTTGGATATGACTTGGCAGGGGACTAACAGAAACCAGGAGATGGACCTAAAGAGGGAGGAGCAATGACTTCTCCAGCTGCGCTTTGGTAGCAGTTTGGATTTGGAGGTAGAAAGGCCAGATCTGAAATTACTCCAGCTGTCAAGGAGAAAGCTGATTTGTCTGCAGGGCAGTGTCACAAATTGTTGTTTAGCTGGTGGGGATGACAACAAAATCTTACTATAAAGTCATATGTGTGGTGCAAGTGTCTGTGCATGTGGTGCAACTGAAGCTTAAGAGGCTGCAATCATACAGAACAAGAACAGCATAGCCTTCATTCCTTGATAGTACTAACACTATAGAAATATTTAATTGTTGTAAGCAGGAGAACACAGAAAAAAGAATGATTACCTTGCAAATCTTATGATTGTCTCCTTCTTACCCTTTCTTGTGCCCAGTCAAACTTGCTCTTTCTTAGTGAGCTTGGGGATTGCCAGTGAAATTCCTATTGATATTTGCTGCTTTACTCTGGTGTGTGAAATAATAGTAAAAAAAAAAATCTAATTCTAAGTACTACTTACAAAGTTATCATTCTTGAAAAGAACAGATATTCTTATGAGAGTAACTTAGTACATCTTGTCACAGGATGTGATTATTTCTACTTTTTTCTTTTCTCTTTGGTTTGATTTCACTTCTGTAATATCTGCCATTACAATACTTTGTATCTAGTAGTGCTCTGAGGAGATCAAGTCTCCATGGATTATTAGCCAACCTGCTCACTTTTCACTTCTTTCCCTATATATTGGTTATAGAATATTAACAGCTGACTCAAAGTTCTTCAGACTGAATTTCTTGAATACTACTTTGCCTTTGGAGTTGCTGCCATTGTCTGGTTTGATATTAATTTTTCCCCGATTCTTCTGCCTAGACTGTGCCATGTGTTTCGCAGGCAAGTCTCCAGACACTCCAGTAGTCTGATGGGTCCTCCCAATCACAGACAGCTGTTTTCCTACTAGAATAATTTTCACTTTTTTCAGACTATAAGTAATGCATATTTAGAACAACAGAGTGTCCACCTGAACCAAATATTATGTTAATATGAAGCATGATGTTAGCACCACAGTCTTGGTGATTTGTACAGTAACATGTTGCCCAGTCCCACACTGCTGTAAATTTAAGAATGGAATATGATGGAAACAAGCAAACAAAAATGTCAAAAACAAGGAGCAACTCTTATTTTTGTGTAAAAATAAAAGTAATTTATTAAAAGGAAAAATCAATCGCAATAAAAAAAATAAAGGAAAAAGAAAACTGGGAACGCGGGGATCAGAGACCCTTTTAGCCGATATGGCAATAGACCCAGGGCAGAGATCCACAGCGCTGGTCTTGCTCCACCTATTCCAGAGCAAAAATTTTTTGTCGTGTCTCTAAGTAGAGAGATAAGCCTAGGACCACAGCACTGGGCTCTCCCGTGGCTAGTCCAGATCCCAAAACGCCAGGAAAAGGTGCGAAAGAGCAGCTCCGGACTGTCTGGCCTTTTTATAACCCTCTGGCCCCTCCCCTGACCGCCCACTGTCCAGCCCCCATGGTCCAAAATGATTGGCCAAGTCCGAGATTAGGTAAGAGCTCAGCCACCAATGGCTCACTGTTGTCTAGGGTGCAGCCTTTTGGTGGTGTCACTGGGTCTAGTGGCGGGAAAAAGTCCTCATTGAAATTCACGTCTGCAGAATAACGGTCAGGTTCTGTTTTTAGCTCAGGAATCACTTGTCAGATCTTCTGGGTCTGTGGGGATTCAAACTTGAACAAGGATTAATGGCTTTTCCAGAACAATAAAAAGTCATTCTAAACTGGGGAACACACAAAACCATTGGGGTTTAACAGGGAATGAGACTCCTAACTGGGGAAACTTCCAATATTTAACAATTAACTCAATTAACTTTAACAACTCTAACTTTAACAACTCTTAATTTTAGGTCTTAGGTGGTTAATTACGCAAAAGCCAATTACCTGATTTTCATTTATGACAAAAAATATAATGGGAAAAGGGAGAGGTAGTCTAACTGATAAATCTTTAAATATAAGACTGCTAGCTGTCTGCATAAACCATTGTTTGTTTGGGGATCTGATCCTGTGCTTGTACTGCAGACCAAACTTGCTATGTCCCTGTTATCTGTTCAGTTATGGATTAAGTGAATTAAGTTGGGAGGAACTGTCAACAGAGATGATTATGAGAACAGTATGATAATAACTGGATGACCTGGAAGATGTGAGTAGTAAGATGAAGTACATTGTCATGCACCAGGGGCCACCAGGAAATATTTATTTTTGAGGCTAATAAATGGAAACAAGATAATGTAGAACTTAGTTTTAGCTTACTCGTACTGCTGAGTTCTAGTACGGAAAATAACATTCAGAAAATAACAGAGAAAGTTTCTCAGCCTAAGTGGGGAATGAACAGTTTCTTTTTAAACAGGTTCATTTCTTTATAGTGGCTGAGGAGAGGTACTGATGACATGATTGCTGCCTGTCTGCTGTCTGAGACTGGGAAAGGAGAAACAGTACTATTTCAAAGCTCTGTGGGCACACCAATAGGTGTATTGGCCTTCAGTTCATCTTAGTGTGGGAATTAGAGAGAGGGTTTCTAGCCACAGTTTGAGTAAAGTTCTGGAGTAGCTGCCCAACAGCAGTATTGAGGGGGAAACAAACTGATGTCCTTCATTATGATACACAATCATTTATAGAAACATAATGCTGTCACAAGTCTGTGTTTGGAGCCTCAGGAGCTCCATTCCTGCACTGCATTTTCTGGAGTACCAGTTGTGACGAAATACATGCTACGCTGGTCATCCACACATATTTGAGTTGTTTTACACGTTGGCAGTCAGAAATGGTATCTCCAATGTTTACTTAGTTTGTGCATTTTATTTTGTGTGCTTTAATGAATATTTAGCATCTAATGTATGAAATTACCAGTAGTAGATTCAGGGACCTCCCTACTGTATTACTTGCTGAAGTATTTGTTCATCGCTCATTTGGATTTTTTCCTTTTTACAATAATTTTTCTTAGCAACCTTTATTGTTATTAACCTCTTTGTTTGAAATAAAATTCCTTCCATTAACCCAGCATTTAATGGATGACATGCATAGATGAAGAAAATTTCCAGCCGTTTTTTGCCAGTGAGCTGGAATGCAAATGCATCCATATACTATTCAAGCTGGTTTGGCAATACCTCTGTAACTTTGTAGGTTTATATGCTTACACTAGGATGGTTTCTGCTGTTTTAAGTATTGTCCAGAGGATATAATTTCTTAAATGAAAATTTCTTGAAGCCATTAATTTTTTGTGCGACAAGTGAAGGTGTCAATTACTTTCTCTTATTCCCTGCATGGAATAGGAAATGTTAATAAAACTCAACTTCTCAACCTCCTGATTGGTAAATTCTTGACCACCATATTTAAAAATCATTGTTGTGGATCAGGAAAATGCTTATTTTACTCTTTAAAGGCCACACACAGGACACAAAAATGGGTGAGCAATAAAAAGGAGAAGGTATTGAGAATACATATAGCTTATTAAAATTCTAATTTTCATTGAATATGGTATTATGGCATAACTACCCACTCCCTCCTTTTCTCCATCTCTGTTTTTTTGTCTGGCCTTATGTTTTCTGCCTAAGAATTAGGTCCCAAACTATTGAAAGCAAAAGCATTGGGATGTCACTGTGGAAATCCTTCTGCTGACTTCAATGAGTTTCATTTTAAATCATGGAACAGTTTCCTCTTTCTTTACACAAAGGTGTGGCATTTTACAGCTTGTACTTTGAAGGTTGTTGCACTGCAACTTTGATATGTGAAGTGGTGTCTTGGTTTGAAAGACTGGTGTCTGCTAAAGAGGTGGGAACCTCCCTTAGAATAGAGAATATGACCCCCCTTCTCTCTGAATTGTTACAACTTTGAAATCAAGGGCTCTCAGGCAAAGATATGGGGAAAGGAATAACAGTTCTTTACTCGTATCTATAACAAGGAAAACAAGCAACAACAGTAGCAATAACAAATAAACAAACCAGAAACGTGGTGGCGGCTTTCTCTGGGCTGCCACCCCTTACGCCTTTGGTGCAGTTCCAGTCACGGCCGGCAGGGGAACTCTTGGGCTCCCATGCAGCTGCAGGGGGCGCTGTAGCACGAGCTCAGGTCCCCTCCTGACGTGAATAATGGCGGACAGGCTGGATGGCAGGAGGGCTGGATGGCAAGAGGAACTGCAGCGGGAAACCTTGGAGCAGCAAGCTGGAAGGCAGGGCTGACTCACCTGGGCTGGCAAACAAAAGGTGGCAGAAACTCTGCAGTGGTGGCAGAAGCCACAGTGCATCCCGTCAGACAGTGGGTGCAGGTCAGCAACAACCAGGTTCCTCTGCAGCAGCTGCTGGACCCAGTCAGGGAGACATGCACTCCTGGAGGGAGGAAGAGGGTCGGGATCCCGTGCTTTCCCAAACAAAAGCTCACCCAGCAAGGAAGAAAAAGGCAGTGCAGAGCTGGGGTCCTGCGGTCGCAGCGAAAGGAAAACAAAGCAGCTCCATCGTCCCTCTCCGATGCCCCAAGAGCAAGTGAAGCTACCAACGGCCGGTTGCTTTTCCTCCCGTCGCCACATTCAGCCACATCTTTTGTCTCTTAAGTACCCAGCCTTTAGGGTTGCTTATCAACGGAATGGGGAAAAATTCCCCCAATCTCCAACAAGTGGTTACAGAATTGTGCCCTTAGGAGGAGTCTAGAAAAGCAGAGGGTTGAGTGTACATCCATTTGGACTCAATTCTGCATCTGAGACTGGATGCTGAAGAGTTTCCAGTGCAATTAGACTCCTTTTACACATACTTTTTGACCTGCTTAGTATCATGAAAGGTTTATATCAGGTATAAGCTGTGTATATGAAATCTGCCCCCATGTAATGTATGTTTGAATTTCATGTTTCCCTTAGGCCTAGGGTTTTTATCCAGAGAGTCTCCAGGCTTGTTTTTGTCTTTCTGAGATGCAGTTAAGCACCAGGTTTCAGGCAGAAGGGTGACAGCTCATAACCACGAGAAATTAAAGCTTAACTGTGTGTCAGCTGAACGTGACTTTTTGTGAAGAGTGATTAAAACTGTTCAAATATTTTTGCTGAGTTGAACTTGCTGGAGCATGGCTAATGGTTTTGTCTCCTAGAAAAAGCCTTTCTGTTCTTACTTTGGAGACAAATTTTGAACAGATTTTCTGTTCAGAGGTGGAAGAGGTCCTTGATAACACTGCAGGAAGACAGCATTAGGCATTAATTCAGAATTACCAGACAGGCATGTCTTGTGCCTGAGTTGTTACCTCTACTTTACCTGACAGTATTTTGGCCTAAAGTCATAACTAAGATAAAAGCAAGCACAGAAGCATGGAAGCAAAAGACTTTTTAAAATCTTTGATATATTGCTAGTGAGCTGCTCTCATGATTCTGACTACTTATGAGAGTGCTTTTGGTATTCCACATTTGTGCCAAGCAGCGAATCATATGAAAATAAGTAATTTTTGCTATTCTTAATGCTTTAATATAACTTTATAGTTGTTAACACTTGTAATTTTTTTAACTGGAAATACTTATATTTTTGTATCATTTGTTGACTGACTCAGAAACTTACTGATGTGCAACATTCACCTTAGGAAGAAAAAAGGGGTGATCCACTTGGCACAAGTAGCAGGGCTCCTCTGCTTAGAAGTCTTCACTTTGTAGATAAGATCATTTGAGGATATTGTGCGGTTGCTCACATTTGAGCAGAAATCACTATTAAGGCTGAGTTGAGATAAGAGTTTGCCAGCCATAAAATGGATGGCTTAAAAATTGGCCAGCTATTATGACTACTTTATGACCTGAACAAGGAGTATGTTTGAGACATCCTCTGTGTGTTTTCAGATAAATGCCCAGGACTTTCATAGGTGGTGGCTCTGAATGGACAAAGCATGTGATTCGCCCCAAACTGGGCCAAAAGGCACTTCTGAGACAGGGTCAAAGAAGCGGGTATTTGCCTTTATTCAGCACGCTGGGTGTGGGGGGTCGCTCCTCCGAACACACACACCAGGCACTTCTCACAATCCAATATTAAGGATACAAGTCATAAATATGCATCACATTCTTTGGGACAGGCGGGCTTATACAAATTATTTCTCAGAAATCATTAATATCGTTAGCATGCATGCCATGTGTGCAGTATTGTAAGCAAGTGGTCGTGTTGAGGTAGATTCCTGGCAGGTTTTTGGGCTGATCCTTGTCCCCTTTATCTTGACAAGATCAAGGCGACTTTGGCGTCTTAGGTTTTGTAATCAACATTTGCTGTCTCTTAATAGCTAACTGTGCTTACATGAGTTAACTATTGAGCACCCCCTTTTCACATGTTAGCTGGGTGTTCCTTTGCTGTTTGGGTCTGGGTGACTTCCATGGCTTTCAGTGTTTCACTGCTTAGATCTTTTTTGAGTCTGGTCCCTTACTCAGACTTCGTTTCCCTCATGTATTCAGCATGACTTGTCCCATGCATTGATGCAGAACTTTGATGGTTGGATCCTATATTACGTGAAAAATGCTAAGATTTCCAAATTCAGACACAGACAACTGTAAATTCTACTCCTCATGCTTTGGCCTTGCAGGGCTTTAGGTTAGGGGAGGGTTTGTTAATCCCTATCTCCTCTGTGTGATTAGATAGTGCTTTTTTAAAGTGCTGTGAGATCCTGGGCCAGGTAGTGCTTCACAAATTTAATAGATCTCTTACATTAATACAGAATACTTAAACCATTCTCTGAACACTACCCTTTGAAGACTTCTAGAGATGTATGCCCCATTAAACAAAAATAATGACAGTGGAACTGGTTTCTGTATGTTTGTTATTTTGGCATTATTTTAAGATTTTTAGTGGGCTATATCATGAGAGTAAAAACTTCAGTGTATATTGCTTATTATAAATCTGGAAGTGCTGTCCTTTCTAAATGGCAGGGTAATGGACTTGGGAGGTCTTTAACTTTTCTGAAACTGATATTTTAAAAGCTTCATACCTATTTGGATGGATTTTTTAATGAAATATATCAGATTGGTACTAGATATCAGTTGGAAACAGATGTGGCGTTTAACACCCCCCTGCCCTCCAGCCAAGGTATGATCTGATAAGCAAAGAATATAGGTAAAATTGAAAGGAATTAATGTCAATCTGCTTGGATACTAAGTTCAATTCAGGCTTGTGTTAGGAGTCCTTGATGAAAGACCAGAGGCAGTGTATATGTACATGTGTGTTTTCAGGGATTTACAGCCGTTTCAGTGACAAATGTTTTTGTATTGCTCTTTTAAATGCCCTTTTTTTAAAGGCCCATGTAGAAATGTAACCCATTGGCTGATCTGCAGGTAGTTTTTTAGAGCTACTTTCTGTCCTTGCCAGCTTGTCACTTCATGGCAAAATCAAATGGGGCTATCTTTTGTTGTTACTATATTTTCATAGTAGGAGGCCTTTATTGCATGTGTGGGATTATTGGGTAAGCTTTTGGGCATTTTTTAATGCAGTGTTACAAAGCGGAGAGTATATAATTGTTCATGATTTCTTTTTAAATGGCACATTTCTCTTATCTCTGTAATTTATTTTTAAAGCTATCTCTTGGAGATAGTCTGGCTTCACTGGAAAATAAGAATTTACTTCAAGGCAATAGTTGTTCATATATTTGTTCAAAACCACTCACTAATGGGCTTCAGTTTGATTTATAAACCAGCTCTCTCTTATCGTACAGACTTTAATAGTTAGCTTTTGTTCATGGAGAACTGAGTGAATGAAATCAGTTTTCACTGAGACAACACTACTGAAATAACAAAATGAACAAGCTATGACTGAAAAACCCTTAAACATAAATGTTATTGTGACAGGGCTAATGTTTGAATTTATAAAAGAATTTAGATAAGCAATATGATGTAATGCTTTCAGAATTTAAAAGAAAATAATTTTCTTTTTAGACCAAAGGATTCTGAGTAATTGGTTTGAATATGTGAATAAGAACATAGAAAGGTCATGTGAAAGAATTGTAGACCCCCATGTGGCAATTTGAAATGGTTGGGGAAATAGTCAGTACATATAGACTCAGGACATCCATAGTTAAGGGATTGTGCAACCTTTGGGGCTTTTGTGGTCATTGTGCATTTCTGGATGCACAGGTTATTTTCACTTGGCAGTGGGATTGCAATGGTTTTCAGTGGGACTGCAATGGTTTTCAGGTGTACACATCCCTGTACATGGATATACAATGCATGGAAGGTTCCAGGCTGACAATTTGATTTCTGGCATTTAATTTTCAAAGTCCTCATTCACAGGTTTGTAGGGGGAGGTTATAGTAGGCAACAGGTCTGATCCAGCAGTTGAGATCAGCTGCAATGCTGCTGTGGGCTGTACTGCATTTTATATGTTAAAGACCTGGGGGTTTCAGTGGAGAATTCTCAGTTACTTGTTTGCTTTGAAAAGTGTCTTGAAGCTTAGGGATAATCTCTATGTTAACTGGCTTGAGTAGGTTTCACTGGGTGATCCTATCAGCTTGAGCAGATGCATAAAACTTTTATATGTACATGGCATATATAGTAATCAAACCCCCACAAATAACATCTACGATAGTTACTGTTTTTCTGCTTTCATAAAAAACAGCTGAACACTGAAGTCCTTGGTACTAACCTTTGGAAAATCTGCCTTTGGTTGATTGTGAAAGTACTTTAAATAGCCACATTGACACACTAATAGTAAATGTTGTCATGATCGTAAAATTGGTCCTGGTATTTCCAGAGACAGCAACATATTTCTGCAAATTTCTAATTCAGTGGTAATTCCTCTGTGTAGCACAGGGTGTTACCAAAGACTTTGAAGTGAAAGGAGGGAGACATGGATCATTGAGCACTGGGGACTCTGTGTTTTTGGAATAATTAAAATTGTATGCAGTTATCCCTCCTTGGTCCAAGAAGAGGTTGAGTTCTTGCTCTTTGCAAACACAATGCTATTATCTACATTTCTGCTATAGTAGATGCTGAAATAAAGATTAATACAAGCAGGATGGAAACGTACTGTATGTGGCACCTCTTCCTGTAGGACAGGAATAGTGCTCCAGCAGTAGGACTGGGGACTGATACCGGGGTTCTCAGCCTAAAGGCTGAGTGTTGATTCCCCTGATGGAACAAAAATAGCCATTGAAATTAGTTGAAGCTCATATTAAAGATTGTAGGATACAGATCTATATTTTTTGTTTCAGCAGGGTGATAGGGTTTCCTGCAATGCAATATGAGAAGAAAGACAACACCATTCCTCTTCCAAAGGCCATTGACTATAGAGCTTGGAGAACTGTGCTGCTAGTATACCTATAAAAATGCATTGCAGGGAAATGAATCAAGATATAATCTTTAAAAAATGAGTAGGTTTTGTGGTACCTTTCAAAGGGGCAATGGAACAGACTGACAGGGAAAAATCCAAACCATGTATTGCACCTAACTGCTGAAAAATGTGGGATGGGATGACTCATAGTGATAAGGATTAGAGTCTTTTATTCCAGAATTATTGGTTCAAAGTGAGTAGAGATACTGTTTTTACCTGAAAGAATTGGAGGAGAATGAGATAGTATTTCTATCCCCTTAGATGCTAAAAAGAAGAATCAACACTATGTTTTATGTCATCTTAGAGTCTGTAGACTTCTAAGTTAAAATAAATATACATAAATAAGTATTCTGTTTGAAACTTGAATTTGCCAAGGTTCTTTAGGACCCTTTGCTCTTTTTGTTTTCCTTGTCTATGGTGAAGAGTGAGGTAACATAATTGACTTCAGTTTATGGAATCAAAATTTTCTCAGCTTATCTTTCCCTTTGGAGAAGAGTTTATAACTTGTGTGTTAGACTCACAGACATATAAAAATGCAGTGACACTTTTGGTTCACTTCACAGAGCACGTGCACTAATGGGCACACCCTTACTCTAACAGATATCTATAACAGATTTTCACTCTGGCTGCTGATTCCCACTGGGCGTAGGGATAATAGACCAGTACACTCATAATAAGTACATGTAGCAACAGAACAGAAGCAAGGCAAAAGAGCTTCTCACATCAGGTGATTCTGTGCATAGTGCGGCAAATTCTTGCGTATTTTTACTGTATGGAGAAAGGGCCTTTACTGCTATTCTGTCCTGGCTCACTAGAGTATCTCTGTTCAGAGGCCTGGCAGTAGGCAGGGCTGAATGCCTTCTCCAGATTCAGAGATGAAGTGCATTCATGTTTCACTCCTGTTTTATTCTTATATATGATGTTATGTGGCTTCATAGAGAAAAAAAGCAGGAACAATCCCTGAAAATCTTTTTTCTTTTTTTAAAAAAGCTTCATCCATGACATCATAATTCACTTCTTGGGAGGAAAAAAATTTAAAAAATAAGACTACCCTCAAAATGCCTTTTCTCATGTGTGAGCAGTGATGTAATGAGAGCATAGGGTTTTTAAAATAATTTATCATGTAGTAATTGTTATCATTCCCATGCTGCATTTTTCTCTATAAGATTAGGAAGCAATGGCATTCTTTATGCTTAATGGCACAAAGAATTACAGTACTGACTTGGCACTGGTTTGCTGCTTTGGCTGGCTCTGATGCTGCTGGTTTTTAAATTGGCTGCAAAGCAGCCTGTGGGACCGATGTATAATCAGTCGTCTGTTGGCACATAGTTCTGGATAATGTTTTCCCTTTGACTCATCTCTGATTGCAGGGAATTTGCTATTGGCTGGAGCATATTGGAGAGTGTGGCTGTATGCAAGTTCCTTATGAGCTATATGCAAAGTCCCTTTTATGGTAAAAGCAAATAGTTTCACATACAACAGGAAAATATGCACCATCCCAGTTTATTGTTTCATTGCTCCTTGGACTTTCTTTCTGAATTTAATATTATAAACTCTTTCTGATGTTCCAAGTTCAAAGTCTGTGTGACTGGGTTTTGCCAAATAGTGCTTCTGCTGTGCTTAGGCATTATGCTGTAGAAGTTGAGGCTGAACTGAGCTGAGCATCCTTTTTCTGTGGCTGAAATAACTTCAACTTCTGTAAGTGTTTCTTGGGGAACACAGTAAGAGCCCAAGCAAGGAAATAGGAGGAGACAGGCCAGATCATTAGTATCGTAGTGCATTCCTTTGTAGTATATTTATGGTTCCCCTTAGGCAGGGACCTTTGGGAGTTGGAGAGTGCATCAGTTTTGGCGATCACATTGACTTGGTAATGGCTCTAGTTGCTGGTGGAGTTATAGAGAAGTTCAGTGTTCCTATGTGACCATCTCAGAATATAAGTGCTGCTCCCTGAAGGGGGCATGGCTTTGGAAGCTTCTGGTAGACCAACATTTATACCCTTGAACTGTCTGTGTGTGATTACAAGCCACATCATGGCTTGTCACACCTGTACAAAGCATAGTGCAAATAATAATGTGTAGTAATACTTAAAGCGTAGTGAAAAATGCTGCTTATTTCTGCGCTGGAGGTATGGAGGGCTTATCTGTAATACATAGGGTTGAAGTCTGGGAATACTACACCCTGGCTTGGACAGCAGTATTCACACTTTGTCTTTTCTGAGGTAAAACTAAAAAATGTTATGCAGAATTGGAAAAAAAAAGGAACGAAAGATGCTAGCAGAGGCACAAATAATGTCTTTTCAGTTATAATTTTATTACTGTGCACTTTGACAGGATAACTCCCTTGATATTTCCTGCCCAAATGTGTGAAACTGACTTCATCTGAGAAGCAAAGCCTGCACACACCTATTGATGTACCAGGAAAAAACATCTCCTCTTCTGTTTCAGTGATCATCAACTTCAGTCAAGTTTTTTAAACCTTTAAAGAGCTGTTTATATGGTGGGAAAGATGGCCTTTTAGTTGTATTCACTAACTTATCAGCTTCTCCAAATACGTACCCACTTTTCCCTTTTTGAATTTTTGTTTGCCCTGATAACAGTGCTCTGCATTGATACTGGGCTTACCCATGAGGCTGGTTGCATTTTTTTTTTTCTCTTGCTGTCTGACTTCTGCTGTATTTAAAAATATCTTTTCACCAGTTTTAGGTGTTGAATTCTGTCCAGACTTAATGAGTCTTGTGTCAATATATTGTGTCATTTTTCAAAACTTGTAGAGGTTTTTGTAGTGAATGCTTACTGCAGATACAATTAAAACTGAGCAAGCAAAACCCTTTCAAATTTGAAGGACTATATACTATTAATTGTTTTCCAAGTTAATAATACTATATATTATTTTATGTTTGGAATAGCCTGACTGGTATTACAGAGTGAAAGTGGTTGAATCAATGTTATATTACAGTGTGTTTAGGCAACCACATAATGGCTGAGGAGGATCCGTGGGGTCTGCTGTATCCAGAACCGTTCAGGCTCTTTACATAGGGATGGCTATATTGAGCCATAATGATTCCAAAGCTGCAATTACTGCACAATAAAAACATAGCCCTTTAACTTATTTGGGTAGATACTTCTGGTAGATGCTCTGTGGACTGAGCTGTTACTACAGCCTGGAAGTTGTGACATGCTCCAGTGTTTAAACCATGCTGAGTATTAACCAGCTTATTGTATCCATTTTCTCCCAAGAGCAAGAGGAGCCAAGAAAACTTTCATTAAAGAAATGATCCTTCTAATTTTAGGTGGAATGAACTAGTGTGAGTAATAATTTGGCTTTGTTTTGCTTTACAGTAGCACTTCCTGGAATGACCTGCTGTCAGGTTGTGCTGGAGCTACCGGTGAACATGTGAGAAGTACTTTATTATAACTGAGTGGCAGTGATGGAAGAATCAGTGTTGCTAATGCATGCTTACTATTGTAACTTTCCAAGTGCCTTCCAGCATATTGGCTGTTTTTGGTGCTGTCACATTGCCCATTAGAGCAACAGCTCTTTAATGGTCTGAGTAGAAATCATTCTGCCAGTGTGGTGCCAGAGGAGATCTTGTTCAACATTGCTGTCTTCTTCACTCTCTGATGTGGTGGACCAATGCTTCATCTCAGTCAGAGATGTTTAAGATTTGAATAAGGTCAGGAAATTCTTGAAAACAAAATGCATGAAACCTTAATTTTTGCTTTTGAGACCAGAGATCATATTTCAGGGATTTTTTCTAAAATGAATATGCGTGAAGCATGTTGTTGCAGTTGCTTTCATGTTTGTAAATGATGGTATTTTCAGAAGACCACAAAATACTGAGGATACTGGAGGAGGAAGCCCTAGTTCATGTAAGATTTATTCCAAGTTACAGTGCCTCTTCCTGCTATAGCTGCTCCTAGCTCTGTCACCAGGCTGGGGTGCAAACTGCATGTGAGTGGAATAGGTGTGCACCACATCTTTTCTGCAAACACCTCCCATAACTCACTGGTAGCTGCTGAAATAGCTGGAGCAAAAGCTGCATCACTGCTGTGCTCAGGAAACTCTTGTTCCTTCTAGTGACCCCCATATTGCTCTTGTTGTAGAATTGACCCTGTATTTCTGTTTGTCCTTTCATCTGCAGTGTTTTCATCTTCTCTTGATGAAATGGCCTATAGCTGAAACTATATTTCTGTCTGGAATGCTATTTAATTAGAATAAATGTTTTAGTGTGTATGTACAGTTATTTTTCTTTAATAAATCTTTTCTCCATGTGTATATTCGATGACAAAACTAATTAGGAATGACAAACATGTAATTCAATAGGTTAGAGGGAAAAATTTGTAGTGCCTCATTTACTGCTTTTTGTGACCAAATTGTGGACACTGTGGTTCTTTGTTTGCTCTGTCACCTTGAAGTTCAGCTTACCAAATTTAGCTTGGCATTCTTGTGTTTTTGTAATTTGTGCTGTTCGCAATCTCAGGGTTCTTATTTCAATTACATTTTTATCTCAACGGTTCTTTTTTATTAACTTACCCTCCTTATAAAAGTTAATTTTAATTAACTCTAGTAATAAAGAAGTTATGGAAGCTGTAACTGAGATATGGTAACATAACTTTTCACTAAAATGTGCATTTAAAAGTAGAATAGAAAGTTTATTTCTCTTGCTATTTAATTAAAAATTAAGAATCAGAAATGCAAGCTGAGGAGGGGAAAAAATATAACATGCTTAATAGTTGAAATGAAATATCCTCTTCATAATTTTTTGGTTGGTGTGCTTGTTTTGTTTTTTGTTTTTTTTGCAAGTTATATAACTTTCCCCATCATGTTTTTCATTCTTGTCTGTCTGAAGTGATGCATCACACCTGCTTCTGAAGTCCAGAGACAGCTGTTTCTCATTTTTTTCCTTTTAAGAAACCAATGTTGCTATCATTGGAGTCAGTTGTGAAACTTGTAGGGACTTCCTGGTATAGGTTTAAGCTTTTGGGAATCTTAACCTGGCAACACCATCATTTTCCTGGGCCCTTCATGATTCCTGCAAGCTGTAACACTCACTGCCTTGCTGTGACATACTCTGACCCAGACATTCCCTGTCTCTTCTATAGAGAGTGAAGAGCTGTACTTGTTTACTATTTTAAACATCTGTTTTCTTTTTCATCTTCTCACCATTCACAATGGAAGATAGCTCAGTATTTTTTAAAATAAGCCTGATTTCCCTCTCTGTTGCTACATATCAGATAGAGTTAATGATAAGAATGACACTGGCACTGACATTTTCTAGCAGACAGATATGGTGTAGTGGTGAATGACCAGGAGGAGCCCAGTGTTGTAAAAGATGTTCTTTCTGCTCTGAAAGCTGCATTAGGCCAGAAGAGTTGCTTTGCCCTTGTGCCAGGATTGATAGTCTTCCCTCCTCTGGAGTTTCTTCAAGCCTTTCTTCTCTCTGCCGAGAGCACCTTTGTACGTTCCTCTGCAAGTACAGATGAGACCAAGATACCTTTCATGTTTGTTTCTAAGTTGGATCTACCTTAAAATCTCATGCAAGTAGTAAATCCTTTCAGCTACCCCAGTAAATTTCTCTGGAGAGAAGCCAAGGGAAGGAATTAACATGGTTTATAAACTTTCAAAATATATATTAAGTACTTTTTCCCTTAACTTGGTGATTTACTTCCATTCATTGTTAATAAGTTAATACAGAGAAACATTGGGTTTGGTGCCAAAAATCATCAGGAACATAACCCAGAGCAATTTTTAAGGGTACAGCTTTTAAACAAGCTTCTGGAAGAAGCATTATTTGACAGCACAAAAGTGAAAGGACCCAGTTTGTTATTTTAATCTCATATCTCCACTTCTGGTGTTCTGCCTTGGGGGTGATTTTTATTCAGCTGAGGCTATGGCTAATGGGTTACCATAAATGGCTCAAAACCAGATTGTTCCACTTATATAGAGCAACTTTTGTATGTAATTAGAACAAAGCCAGGCAACTTTCTGAAATATCTGATTAAACTTGGAGTCATTGTTCCTAAATAAAACAGTTGGCTTTTTAGAAGTCTGTGAGCTTTTTTCCTCCATGAAAGATAGGAGTCACTGTTCTTTGAAAAAGGTGTTTCTTGAATAAGAATACTTTTTTGCATTTAGATAAACTCTTATATGGGAATTTGAAATTAACTGGTTTTGTATATATATTTTAAAAATATTCAATCCCAAAATATGCTTTGGAGAGCCGCAATGGTCTCTGTATAATGGAAGAAAGAAGGTTAGATTTTGTTCTTGCATATTTTGATGACCAGGGAGAGACTTCATAGGCAATTGTATATAGGGAATTTTCATTGAAAACTGGATACCATTTATTGTACAATTTATCCTCTGAATGAAGAAAGATTAGTAGCAACTTTGGTAATTGACTCAGAAGTTCAGCTGAAGTTTGGGAAAACTAAATTAATATATTATGGGTGTATGCAGAGTAAGAAAACAAATAGCTTTTTGGACTAGTTTACCCTTGTCAAATGAAAAGAATATGCAGCAAACTAACTCAACAACTGTCCCTGGTATATGGCTCACAGCAAAGGCACAGGAAGGATTATTAGAGGCTTTCCTCACTGAGTCTTTCCCAGGCAAAGTGTCACTAGGGTATTACAGTCTCTGCCTCACACATGGAGAAAACACTTGTTGTTTTCACCATGTTGCAAGTCAATCTTGGTGCTTTATTCTTTATCGGTTTGCCCCAATAAGTGCTGTTTGCCGGAGGCCTCCAGATGGGTTAAGCACTGTGGTCTAAGAGGCTGCAAATCTTTCTCACCTCATTATTATTGCAGAGGAAGATGTGGATGAAGGAGAGCAGACATAGCTATTCTTTGAGTACATTGTTTGAGAAATCTCCTTTTTTGGGCTAGGGTAGGGTCTTCTCCTGACCCAGAAGCATGAGGTAGTGAAGACTGAAAACCAGAACAGACAGGACTTGTAAAAGGGCTTCTACTATCTGCTTGTTTTCCTACCATTGTGGTGAGACCTCATAACAAAGTTAGTGACAACTGCTTGTGTGCCAACCCTCATTTATGGGTGAACTGGTGTATCACTGTATAAACTCTGAGAAGTGTCTTCACAGCCCAACAACTCTGCTCTGGGGCTGTGTGAGCCTGCTTGTGTTGGCCGCAGGGTAGCAGTCCACGATTGGAGTGCTGAAAAATGAATGTCAGAATAATTCATTTTCAGAAAATGCAAATTATTTCAAAGTAAATCAAGTTAATGGAACAGAAATATAGGTAGCAGATAACTGATAGAAATTTCCTGTGGGATTCCCATCTCTGTGGGAGGTTGCTGTACATTATAGAAATATAAATGCTTTTTTTTTTTTTTTTTCCCCCACAAAAGCACATAAAAAAGAAGGTTGAAAACAGTTTAAAGAAAATAAGAAACATCTGTCTTCCACCTCACCCTTTTTTGTGTAGGTTATTAGCCACTTCCCTGCTAAAACAGACTGCCATATTTTACTCTATTTTTTTTTTTTTTATGTGAAGGTTTAATATGGAAAAGCACAGGCCAACTGCAAGCTTCTTGCACTTTGATTCTTGTGTGTGATAGCAACATTTGGAGATAAAAAGTGAAGACAAGAAAATTACTCTTTAAAGTTTAAAACCAAACTCTGAATCTCCAACTAGGTTACTTATGATAGCTTTCTTCAGATTTCTTTTCCAGCTATATTCTTATTGACCATTTCAGCTACAGTTAAATATTTCCCTTTAGCTGATGGTCATCTTGGAACATGCAGAGGATGTTGCTGAAATATGTCTCAAGGCAAAAGAGAGGAGCAATGAGGCCAGTCTACCCTGGGCAGCTCTCCAAAAGAAGTATTACACACTTGGCTTTCATGCCCTGGTATGCAAGACCTTGTGATTTGACTACTTGAAGTGGTAAAACTCAAAGTATAATTTAAAGTACTGTTGGTTTTGCATTGTGCAGTATGGACTGTGTTAGCTGTAAAGGGTATATGGCAGTGATATTATTGAGTATCTAAATAGCATCTTCTCTCAAAGGTTATTAATTGAAATATCTCCAGCTGTCTCTTTATGTGGGTGAATGTTACATCCACATTAACTTTTGAAACACAAACCTACCTCATGTGTGGTCACGACTAGTTGCACATAATCTCACTTATTGTTTGGGAAACTGAGTCAGGAAGTTATTTATCCAAACACTCGAGTTGCTCCTCATCAATCATCAAAGTAGGTGCCAGATCTTCTGTCCTTACCTCTTTTCCATGCTTCATGTATGTTGTCACCTAAAGGCAGCTTCCCTTCACTGGGATATTTGAGCTTAACTATGCTTCGATGCCCTCTGCCACTCCATTAAAATACTGCTGTCTCCTTGCTATTGGAGGAACATGGATAATTTTGTTCTACCTTTTTTTTTTTTTCTCTGTAATTTAATTGGCCCGCTAGCTCCCCTGGTGAGAAGTTGCTGGTAACAAGGATTAGAGTGAGAGACATAGATTGCACTGAAAATTGTTTTCTTTGAGGACATTTTATCACTTCTGAAATTCTGACATGATTTGGATCACAGTCATGGGGTTTTCTTGTTTTATGGCAAAGGAAGATTTTATACATATATATATACACACACAAGTAGTTTTTATTGCTCTTTTCTTAAGTTTTTGTGTATACAACGTATAGGGTCTGATATTTAAAAGCAGAGAGCCATTTCAGATTCCTGAAATCAGGAGTTACAAATTTTGATTTGGGAGCTTGAAGTCATCTATGAATTACATTGTAGATTCTTATTATTTTCCTGTGATTTTGTTGGTTTTGATTTTTTTCCATGTGCCCCTCCTTTCTTCTAAATTTTTTTGCTTTGTACCAGGTACCTTGGTAGATCCATCCTCTGATTACTCCTGTTTTCTAGAAAGTCTTAAGTCTGTAAGCCATTGACCTACACATTTTGCTGTATTGGGGGCCTGTTACTACTGTATGGTTCAAGCAGCTGTGATCTTTGTGTTACAAATCCGTGGATTAAGATTCCTTCCTGCAGTTTCATGTGAATACATAATAATTCTGTAAATCTTGATTTTAAAATAACACCTACCAAAGCAAATGCTCTGCAAAAGTTGAGTAGTTTTATAACTCCCATTAAACCCTCCCAGCCACACCTGGTATCCAAGTGTGGCATCAGGTTTATTTGACAGAACTGCTTCTCTGTTGGTGTGCATAGCAAACTTTTCTTGGTTCTCTGCTTATGCACTTCTGTTTGTGAGAAGCACAATTTCCCTTATCTGTATGGAGCTATTACCTTGGCACAGAAGTGAAGGCAATTTATAATTTTGTTTTAAAATAGGCTGTCAGCAAATCCCATCCTGTCCACTCTTGAGAGTATCTTACACAAAAAAATAATTGTTCCTAGATTTGTGATTGATGTAGCAGAACTGATAAAAGTTACATTGTTTAAAAGTGTTTATAAATCACCCTGTCCATATGTTCGTTTCCTGTAATCTGTCATTATGGTTTCAAACATAATTGTGAGAGACACAAAACTGGCTTCGTAGCACTCTGGAATGAGCTTTGCTTTCATTTGGTCTACGTTGAAAGGTAGCTCAAAGCAAAAATTCTAATCCTGGAATACCATGTACATTACAACAGGATATCTTTGCTCTGTGGTTTTGAATTACTGAAGGGCGTAGTCTGTCTTCTGATTTTTTCCCCTAGCATTGCTGGGATTTATGCAAAGTAACTGGGCCAGTTAAAGGGCTTGCTTGGCAGAGAGGACCATGTTTTTTTTTTAAATACATTCTTTTTCTCACTTGGGAGGTTAACATTATGACAAGCTGGGTTTACACTCAGTGTTGGGTGGGGATTTTGGCTCTGTCTGACACAGATGGGCTACTAGAGCACTTTGTGGTGTGATCACAGCCCAGAGCTCTCTGCTCTGTTCCTGAAGGTGCTTCCCAGTTTCTCAGCTAGGCCCAGAAGTTGAATAAGGGACCAGTTATTGAAGCAAGAGTGAAATCTGAAACTCTCTTCATGCACAGGTTTTTGCATTGGGAGGGATGGAAAAATAGTTTTGGAGAAGCAGTCTGACTTTTACTATCTTTTAGTTCTTTGTCAAACTCATCCAGGAGTATGATGGAGGCAGTGGTTTGCTCTATTACAAAGTGCCCCTACTCCAGCGTCTTGCTAAAACAGGAGAATAGGTAAAGCACAAGCATCTTCTAAGCTGTTTGTCCCTTGGGTACCCTGCCATGAGTGGTGCCAAGGTTACTGGCCTTCAAACTGTGCTTGTTTTCTTCTAGTTAAAGATTATTTCTTTAAAGAAGCAAAATAATGTACACAATATTGTCCTCTAAAGCTGCCATGCATTCTTCCAGAAGTATTATTAACTGGTCTATACATCCTATCCAATTTTCCTTAGTCATGAGTGTTGTTAAGGAATCTGTCCTTTGCCCAGCTCCACCAAACTATTTGAGCCTCCTGTTCTGCACAGTGGACAAGACAATGTTTGAATTCAGTACTGTAAAAACAAGAGAGAAATTTATGTTCTTTCTGCCTTTTTAGTTTAGTACTTCTCTGTTATCTGGGTAAATTGTCAGCTCTCTCACTTTGTTTAAAGGGTTCGCACTGACATACTGAGATCCTTTACTGATATCTGTGTCAGTTAAGTAAAACACTTCTTTATTGCAAACTTGTTTATAAGGAGCAGATTTGAATGAGTTCATAACTGTAAATGCAACAAATGTGGCATTTAAGAGGCGCATGCAAATTATTTGTACTGGGAGATTTGATTTTAGACAAGAACTATGGAATATCTTAGGTTCTGAATTAGGATTTGGAGATATAATAAAAATTGTTAGCTATGCAATTGAAAAGTATCCCTGAAGTCCAACTCAGGATGTGCTTCTTTCTTTCCATCTGAAAATTTGGAAAGAAAGAACATATTTGAGTTGTGTTCCTCAGTAAAGCAGGAAGAGTAAATTCTATTGTAGGTGTTATAAGAGGTCACAGTAGATGGTCAGCCCATCTTTCTTCTCAAATCAGCAAGTTGAAGCTTTATCCCTGTTTTTCAACAGAGAATTTATTAGCTGCTTCAGGTGTTATGTTCTTGCATTGTATCAAAATATGGTTGGTGTGATGGTACATTTCAGTGCTTTTTTTTTGTCAATCCCTTTATCAGCATCTTGCAGTTAGACTTTTAGAAGAGATTTCCTTTAAAAACATGATCAGTTTTACTGTTAACTGAGGAACTTTCTCTTACTTGGGGAAATTGTTGATAGTGTCTAAACAGTTACGTGCCAACAAAACTGGATTTTTGTATTTTCCCTCAATGCATCTCTGACTGAGATTTGTATTCACTTTGTATGTGTGCAGACACACTTGAGATCTGGTTTTAATTACTGGACAAGATTTACAAATCAGAAATGCAAACACAAGCACACAGCATTTTAATCATATGTAAGTCACCTTTCAAAAACTGTCAAGGAATCATATTTTTAGAAGCCTATTACTTGTATAGACACAAGTAATGCAATAGCTCAGTTTTTGAGATTATGAACACGCTTATGATGAGAATATTCTTGGCAAAAGTCAGGAGTATTATATAATAAGGAAACAATGTCTTTTTATACTTTTCTTCCAAAACATTCCCTAGTGAGAATTAGGCGAAAAAAACCCCATAGGATTGCCTATGAATAGATCCCCTTGCAATATGACAACTTTAGCCAAATTACACAAAGTAGATTTAAAATCCTTCTCATGTTTTCATAGTTATGTTTTTAAAACCCTCTATTGGCATCTAATATGAATTCTGATTGTGTAACTATAAGACCCAGACAATGTATAGATGTATTAAACTGTCCCACTAGCAGTATGGATGCCTAAAAGGCAGGAGACCCAGTTGTCAAAAGCAATAAACTATTTGAATGAGAGAAAATAAAAGCAGTGGGACTAATCCAGATTTACCTGGTGCCGTAGAATATATAGAAAAGCAGTGCTGAGGATGAGGAAAATGTCTTTGGCTCAGTAGTGCTATAAGTTTACGATCGTGTACACCATAAATGTAAAGGCTAACTTAAGGCCAGATACTCTGTCATACAGCCTTCAGAAAGATGAGTGACCTGCTGTAACAAGAGGTGTCAGAAGGGAAGTGACTTTTGGAGCTCTTCTGTGTAACACAGAATACAGCCCACTATTTTCCTCATGGCTACATACAAATGCTGAGAACTGAGGTGAAGCAAGTGAAGGTGGATGTGGATATAGCAGCTGTTGTCTGTGTTAACGATGTTTCCTAGTGTTTTATGAGAAGTTTCTAAAGAACGCTGTTAATCCATGGTGGCCAAGCGAATGAGAAAATATATCTGTACTATATGTGGTATTTATAGTGCAAATGAGAGTTGGAGAGTTAAGTTAATGATCTAAATTGGGCAGGAACAGTTCGTCAGCAAGGTTAAAAGCCCCAAAAGAGAAGTAGTTTTTGGGTATGCAATGTATCTGTTTCCAGACATACCATCTGGGAATAGGTATATATAACCAGCCTCCAGAAGACAATGGAATGGTCTTGATTCATACAAGCTACTTTTATAATAATTAAGAAACACAATGTTGATTTGTGATATAAGAGTAGAACAAAACACTAGTTAGATGATTTGAGGGATGCTGCCTAAAGTGGGAAATGTATTGTGAGATAACATGTTTTAGAAGAGACCTCTCCCTCTGGGCAGGCAGAAACCAGGACACACGTCTTGGAAAGAACAGATAGCTGAGAGATGGACCTTGTCTGCAAGCAAAAGATGAGACATTGCAAGGCCTATGGATTAGAACAGTGGCAGGCCGTGCCTTTCATTACTTTTGTGTTCTGAACCCTAATTGCTTCTTCAGAGGAGCTATACCTTAGCCCTTCTTCTCCTCTACCACAGTTCAAAGGGAGAATGGCTCTGGAAAACACCATGGTCTACACCTTGGCTTCAAGGCAGAATCAAATCCAAGGGAATTTCTCCTGATGGATATTTGTCTAGCTTATTTTTAAATTTATTTGTTGACCAGGATTGCAAAGCCTTCCAAACCCAGCATTTGCTTATTGTTGTAGTTAGCTTCCCTTATTGTTTGTTATTCTTATCTAGCTGCTGCTGTGGTTTTGAGCACAAAGGAGAAAGGAGAATGATATCATAAGCCAAATTAACACTTGTACTATTAGCTGTTTGTCATCTCTACAAAGGCTGAGAAGCTTGTTCTTTGTTTTTTAACCCATGAGTTGCTACTCAGATAATTTTTAATAGAGTTGAATGATGTGCATGGAAAACTGTGGAAGTTACTTATATATGTAGTGCATCAGTGAAGAAAAAAAATTGGATGCTGACCTCCCTTTGTGCTCAGCAAGACAAATATGATAAACTGATGATGTTGTGGTCTTTGAGCTGACTGATAAATGGTGAGCAAGATCTTTTCTTAAGGGAAAAAAGCCTCTTTTGAGGATCTATTTTAAGAAGGGAAATAAGTAATGCCATAAAATGTGGAACATTCAAAAATGTTTGAAATTTGACAGTGGATAAACTCGTATAAAATCTGTTAACTGTGTGTTGGGGACTGCAGAGCTCATTTATCTCCTAGCTCTCTGGAAAGCTTCACTTAATTAACTTAGCTTTATGTATTTCAGTGGAAAAAAAAATGTGTGCAACCAAGCAGGAAGTTGTTTCAGGCTTTCAAAATAAATTTGTATATGGAATATATGAAAAGACATAAAGGCTATCTCTCTCTTGCATGCCAAAAAAGGAATTCTGCTATGCTACAGACATTGAAAAAAACACCATTTAAAATCTATGTGTGTGTGTAAAAAAGTATTCTTAAGAGGACATTTTTTGAGGGTATTTGAGGAAGCATAATTCTAGACTCTAAACAAACACCTGCTTTATAGCTGCAGGAGACTGGTAAAAGAAATAAAGTTGAGAAAAGTATGTTGGAGATTTTTCCCCTCTTCTTTGATCTTTATCTGTTCATATTGTAAGAAAGGACATCCACATCTGTAGTTTGGCTGTATCTGACATGGAATTCAGGGGCTTCTTGTAGGTGCTATACAAAACCCAACAAAATCAGTGAGATACTTTCCATCAATTTCAATGGCTTTTATAGCAAGCTTTACTCTCTAAGTGCCTGACAGTGATATTTTGGTTATCTTTCATTTACCAGAGTATATGGCAGAATTAAAAACAAAAAGGGACTTAGTTGGTTAATTTATTTGCACAAATTTTCCCTAAGTCCAAATGCTAATATCCCTTTTAATAATAAAAACTAGAACCCACAACACCCCCTGCCCCAAACTTCTCCCTTCTCCAAAGCCCTCAAATGCAACCAATGAGGGAATTTTATAAATATATATTCTTACCTTTACTACAAAAAAATCATTCGGAAGTCCTATCTTGGAATAAGCTATTCATTACTTGGCTTGGCAGAAGGAACATAATCCGAATCAATGAGCTGCCAAGAGTATTTTTAGTGGTTTTATGTGTTGCCCATTCCGTTCTTGGAAAATTCTTCAGAAATTTGGATGAACTGACCATCCATTTTTATGGGCTTTCACAAGATCTAAAAGTGAAAAACAACTATTGTATTTAGCATCTGTTAACGGAGGTTTCAGGCTACAGTACTTGAGAAGGTACTGCTGGGAAGCTAATACAATGACCATAAAATATTGGACTGATAATAGGAAACATTGGCACTGAACAGATATGGAAAGAGTCATGTGAATATTCCATTTCCAGGCCTGCTGCCCTGTGCCAAGTGCTAAAGATGCTGTGGTGAAACATACACAGTAGTAGAGATCTGGAATGAAATCAGAGTCAAACTCAAGATAGTATTCACAGGAGAAAAAGACAATTTCATCTATTTGTTGGATAATTCTGTCTTTGGAGAATTAAAAGCCAGGAACTTGGACACAGAAGAGAAAGCAAGTTATGCTAACATTTTTCCAAATGGGGAAATACATGTCCTTAGCCCACATGTGTAATTAAGCCCTCATCTTCCTTTATTTGAAGTCAGTGGCTTTTTCTTTTTCTCTCGCATCTTTGGGAATTGGATCTAGACTGGTACTGCCATTGTAACTGTTCCCTAGACAGATTTTTTTCTCCTCAAGCTGGAAGCTAATAAATCAATAAAAAGGAAACTATTCACCAGATATAAAATGAGTTTCAGTGGATTATATTTTTTATTTGACTCAAAGTGGAAAGGAATGACAAGAGAATATTACATTTTTAATCCTGCAAAAAATACATTTCTGGGAATCTGTTCTCTGCACATGGACCTTTTTTTTCCCAGTAACAGCCTTTTTTTAACCTATACGGAAGTTATATCCAAAATCTGCCCTCAAAACTTCTGCATATTGAGATCCTCTGCAAGATGGGATATAGGCAGGATATTTTAATATTTGGGGCTTTTTTGGGGTGGGTGATTGGCTGGGGTTTTTTTGTTTTTTTGTTTTTTTTTTTTAATAATGTTCTAAATAAAACCACTTTCTGAAGAATTTAAGTGTGTTTTGCTGCCTGTGAGGGAACATAGCTGGAGGAAGCTTGAGATGACAGAATTTGTACAAGCTTTTGACTGTGAATAACCAGAGATCGAACAAAAGTTACACTTCTAAGAGAGCAAAAGCAGCTTAATGACCCATTTTATTAGTGCAGGTGCCCACCAAGGAAGGTTCTCAACATCTTCAAGTCAGGCTGTGCTTGTGTGAAGCGACCCCCATCCAAACAATGAATGAAATTGTTCTTCAAGGGCAGGAAATCAGCCAGAGCCAGTGGAACTGAGCAAACTTAAATATTAAATTTGTCTCTAATTTAAGCATGACTAATAAAAATAAACACTAAAATTATATTTTGATTTTGGATCAGTTATGCCATTGCTTAATATCACTCAAAGATCAGCTCATGGTTAAAGGGGTGAGAACTGTTTTCTCTGAGAAGAAAACCCATCTGGCTCAATTTGATTTATGCCACAGTGAAAAGGCACCATGATCAGGCGCACAGGTTTTAGAATTACTTCGGAGAGAATTTCAGTCAGACTGCTTTTCAATTATAGGCTTAGTAAATCTTCTCCTTCAATATATTAATTTAAAGTGGCTCTACAAAAAGTCATATCTACCTTAAAAATCAGAGGTGACAAATACAGTAACATAAAAGAATTCCTTTGAAATTTAAAGTTTATAAGCTTAATTTTTCTCTATTTATGGAAATAAAAATTAGGAGTTGTGTAATTGCTGTCAGCTAACAATGTGGATTTAATATTTTTCCTTTTGACATTTGTTCTGTTGCCAGGCTGTATCTGCTTATGGTCTGTGATCTGCTTTGCATTACTTTTATATAAATATTACCATTAAAAGTGCTACATGTAGTATTAAATAGCAGGGTGGGTCAGGAGACATAAGTACAATCACTTGTTCACAGAGGAGGAGTTTGGATGCCTCATCTCAGTGATGGGGTATAAATACCTATAATCAAATCATTGGTCTGGCACCATGGAAAATCTTGGTATGAAATTGAGGCAGGCAGACGTACAATATCGCAATATACAGGGTTATGAATATGGCAGATTATGGATAGACAAAATGCACAAGAAAGACGTTCCTATACTGGCTGCTCTTGCTACAGTTTATTCTTCTGTCAGTATTTCCCCTATAAACTCCTTTTATTCATAGGCTTGGCAGTTAGCCATAAAATTTTGCTTCTAGCAGGAACTTGGCAGACAGTGTCTCAAGTCAGGAAAATTATTTTAAACAAATTTTTAAAATATATGTATTGGGGGTCTTTTAAAAGTTAGAGGAGCAGTAATTGTTCTCTGAGAAGAAGGATTGGTTTCAGTGGTTTTTTTTTCACTGTAAATTCTCTCAGCAGTTTCCTAAAAAAGGAAAAAAGAGACATTGTAACCAATTAGTGAAAACATGACTTTTCTTTCAAAACCATGTGTATGAAGGCACTGTATGTAAGTTTCAATGACTTGTGTATTTTTAAGTGATGTTTTTTAGGGTATTGCTTTAAATCAAAGACGTCATGTATCACTGTGACAGAATAAAGCTTGTTTATGATGTCATAAACTGTGAGGGAAATAGTATGCAACATAAGTGATTTTAAATGCCCACACTCCCTCTTTATTTACTTTTCTGTAACTTGTCTGTAAGTTTTGTATGCAAGAGTCTTGGAAAATAAACCCATTAACAAGTTCAGCATAATACCATAATTAATAAGGTTGTGTGAGCAAGTGGTGCCATTATGTCAATGTATTATATGGTGGGAGTGTACTCGGGTTGTGTGTGCATTCATGGGAGCAGAACAGCCTTTCTTATACTTCAGCGTTTGCAGTGGTAATTTGTGCAAATGCCACCTGGACCACCACAAATCAGCAGGAGGGAAGTTTGATGGTGATTGTGGTTCTTACAGTTTACCTGTAGGCTGACAAACAAGTCCCTCCCTATGCTCTCCACTGTCACTTTTCTCCTACAATAAATTGTAAGTTTGCTGCCTTGTTGATTTTCATCTAGACCTTCAGTAGTTGATAGCATTCTTATCATAGCTGTCCCTATCCTGAAATGACTTCCTCAGCTGCTGTCAAGTGGGTCTCCATCAAATGAACACAACAAGAAGGACACGAGGGGTCCTCAACCAGCACAGGTATTTTATCAAGAGGAGATGGGTCTATGATAGGTACCTGACCCTCAGGAGAAATGAATAGGATTTCTTTTTGTTTGTACTGTTCTTTTATATGGGAAGCATTATTTAAAAGCATTGAAAAATAAGTAAAAACTGAAGAAAGATTGCAATTTCATAGGGCATCAGACTATAGGGGAAAAAAAAAAACCACTGAAAAGTAAGCCACAACAGGAAATATTTTGCATTTGACAGTGGCACCAATGTGCCACTGTGTGCTTTGAAAACTGTTTGTTGTCTCCCTTCACAGACGTAATGCCCATCCTTTCATTCATGTTACTCTCCTCTTTCCACTGCATGCACTGAAGTGAGACCAGTTTTAAAAATTGATGGTAAAGCATTTAAAAGAACCTTCATTTGGATGTTTGCAAATATATTTAATAAGCTAATTCAAAAAAATAATGCCAGATATACTTCCCAGAAACTGGAATCTTTTTTTCTATTATGCACCTGAGGCATTCTGCACGTTGGACTCTGGCTGACCTGTCACACTATTTGTGCTGGATGAGGAACATGTGGTGTGCTGTGTGAAGGTGGAAAAATCCAGTGTATCCAGGTGCAAATTTTGAATATGTATTCAGTAAAGCTTTCATGAATTCTTACTATTTTGTGGACTCCAGGAAGTATATGGACTGGAGTTAATGCAAATTTATAAGTAGGCCCAGAGAGAATTAACCTATCAAAATGTCTTGAAGATTGTCTTCCCCTCCACACTTTGTACCTACTGTAGATACCCATATTAGAAAGGACAATGTTTATAGTTGTAAAACAGGACGTGGAAGAGCTCTGTGAAGTGCATGAAAATCTGCCCGTGGGCACTGAGATAAAATTCTCAGCTGTGCTACTCTCACTCTTCATCCTTCTTCCTGAGGTCAGATTCTCATCTGTAAAATGGACATAATGCATAACATTAAAAGCTGCAAAGAGAAAGTTTAAAGTTTAAAGTTTGCTTATTGTATTTGTAATGTGAAAATGCTCTCATTATGTTTGTGCAAGTTTTCTTTGCACAACTAAATGCAAGCACTGAGTATTTAAATACAATATTGTGGAGAATATTTTCTAATTAATTTTAATTTATAAATTATTTTATTACATACTAAGATATAACGTTTAAGTTCTTCATTGGGAATGTTAACAGAATCCATGATATTTTAAAAATAAAAGGAATATCATGTTTCTAATAAACTTTTTAAAGCATCCCATTCCTTCTTTTTTACTTATTTTAAAATTCTGCCTTTATCTCTCTTCTAAGCCCTGACAAGTGTCTCCCTCAGGCTGGCTACTGAGAAAGTGGGCAGTGTGCTACAATTTACATTGGTTTTTTGGCTATGTTTCCTTTCAGAACCTCTGTGTGTTTTCCAGGGTCTGTGGCTTTTGAGCTGTTTGCCAGCTACACGTGCAAATCTTCCACATTACAATTCTCCAGACTACTTAGAAATGGAGGGAATTGGAGTGATGCTAAACATTTCTCAGTGTAGTTTCTATTTCAGATGGGGCAGATTCAGAGGAATGGATGTGTATTGAGAGTTCAAATTTATATGTTTCCATCGATGTATTCGCATGTACTTTTAAATCTTGGAAGACAACTAAATACTGGAAACTCAGTGTCAAGTTTCTCATATTTTTGACCCTGGTCAGCTGTCCTGGATGCTTGGACCTAAAAGCTCCTAAAAGGTGATTAGAGACTTGGACTGCCTGCCTGAATATCACCAAAGTCGCTGAATAGCCTTCTTCCCTGTTCTCAGGATAGTATCTTCTCTATGTTTTAATACTGGAGAATGTGGGACAATATTTACCACTCCAGATAAGACAGATACAGGACTCAAATGGCTCTGATTAGGCAAACATGATGTAAACCTGGGCAACTAAGTCTAGATTTTTGGGTGCATTGCCAGTGATGTAATGCACCAGTATTTGCAGGATGTGCTTATCAGGGTTTTAAAAAGAGTTTCTCTCTTTGCTAGACATTTTTCTGTTAAAATAGTAATTTATGGAATATCACCCAATAAAATAAAGCAGTTTGCTGTTATTCAGAGAGGCCAGAAGCAAGTGCTTCTCATGTCAAAGTCAGCAATGGAATAAAAATGTGCGTGGGATTCTGGTGTAGGTCATCAAAACCTGTGAGGAAAACAGAATTTGTGTGGAGTTTTTGTAAACCCATCTGAACAATGTAATTAACTCAGAAATTGAAAAATAGCCACTTAATTATACTTTAAGTACTTCAGTGCTGTTTCCATTTAGCAGGAACATGTAGATGCTGTCCTTAGCTGTTGTTAGATGCAGAAATAGCTGTAGGTGTAAGGTGTTCTAATGCAGTTGCTTTCTGCTTGGAGTAGTTAGGGAGGGAACCATGCTTTCTCCTCCATGCCCACAAATTCCATGTTCCCTCTGTTACCGCTCACAAAGAAGGAAGGAGGTGATACAGACTCTCTTCAGTGCCAAAAGCCTCAACTAGCTCATAGGTGCCAAACAGCCAAGCAACATTTCATCCCTTCCTGGATGCCAAAAGCTTCAAGTATCTCTGCGCCACCTGCCAAAACTTTCAGCTCTGTCCTGACAACTCCTGCAGTGCAGGCTTGTGCTGTCAATATGAAATTTTGCAACACTCTGACAATGGAAAAATCTGAATGCAGTATAAAACTGAAAAACATGCGGAGATTTGCCTTTCGTTTCGTGTGAAAATGAATTATGCTGTAAATATTATGCTGTGTATGACACTTGTGCATGCTTTATTTTCCAAAATTTTAATCTATTCAAAACTTCTGTAGAATTCAACACTGAGAGGTCTGAAGTCCATCTGAGCCCCCAGATGTATTTTTTCATGTAGCTCAATAAGTCCATCATTTGTCTTTTGGCTGATTCCTTGCTGGTGATTTACCTTGTTAGTGAGCTTTACCAGCTTGTGTTTCTGAAATGTTCTTGTTTTTATGGGGCATGGGTTCCATTTTGCAGTGAGTTTGCAGTGCTGAAGCCAAGTGAAAGGAATAGGTAATGTAAATGAAATAACGTTAACAATTTAAAAAATAATTAGTTATAAACATCTGCTTAAAATAGCTGCATTTACTCTCAGGTGGTTTTTAACAGTCTAAAATAACGATGCATTGTTTTTTCAATTCCAGATAAGTTCTTTTTATCATATAGAATAATACATAATATACTTTGGTACATAGAAGTAAAAGTTTTATTAAATTCAGTGACATATGTAGGGCACAATTAGGTAATATATGCACTCAGCAATAGTAGAAATGTATCAGGAAATGTCTTGAAATCTGCTGTAAGGAAACAAGTGGAAGTTTTTAAGCTAAAACCAGGTAATGCAAGATTTTTTATTAATAATTCTTATTTGTCTGGAAATATGTTTTGACTGTTCTTCCATTTAGTTGTTGCCACAAGTGAAATAGCTTTTCCTAGATCTGTAATCTGCATTTTACACCTCACTTACAGTGTACAAAATAGAGGTGTAAATAATTTTTGTATGTGACCTTAGCAGTGAAAGAGATTTCTAGTGTAGTTTGCTACCAAGCTCTAGACATAACAGCCAGAGTTAAAAGTGAAGGATACAGTTCTGAGGCTGAATAGCATATCCAGCGAATATCTGCAGGTAAATACTTGTTCTTTCCTGCTCATTGATACAGTCAACAGTGCAATTTGATACCTCTTCCACTAAGTGTAGTGTCGGGACAGAAGAATCTGGGAAATCCATCACAGAGCTACTCAGGCAGGATATTTTCCCTTCAGTGTCATAATTCCTTGTGCTACCTCTGTTTGGAGCTGTTGTAGGTATGTGGAGAAGCAAATGGCAAAGTGCAGTGCTACACATGAAGCTTAGTGAGAAGCAACATGACCTTGTGCTTTGGAAGACTCTGAAAATCAGGATAATGTTAATAGTATTTATGGGTTGTGAGAGTGGGAAGAAGCAATGAAAAGGAGATGCTTCATCTCTGTTCAAATCGTCATCAAGGATGAAATTCACTCCCAGGAGAAGGGCCAGCACTGAGCTTTGGTTGTTACTTAATTTAGGCCTTCAGTGGTACTGAAGTGGTGTTTATACCCTTCAACAGGTTCTTTCCCTTGGATGAGTTTAATCTGAAAAATCTAAAATCTGTGTGGAGAAGTTTAATTATAAGAAATGCGTTATTAAATAGCAATATGCTATAGCTGTGCCAGTGTAACACCTTTTGGTGATTCTCTTTTGGAATTTAGCAACCGTTAGTGAATTAATACAAACTACTTTAGTAAGCAACCATGAGAAAAACAAAAGCACACCCACCCAGAGAACTACAGTGACATTGGCATAGTAGTAGGTTTATTGGTAAATAATCTTCCATATCCAAGTCCTTACTTGTAATCACAGTCTTATTTTGTGAGCCATATCACTTTAACCTGTTTGAATAGAGCATTTCTGTGTATCCATCCAGCTCTAGGCATGATCTGCATCACATTGGTACATCTGCTGCCCAGAGGTTGCGCTGGGCACTCTGCCCTGGGGAGGTGGTCAGGGAATGTCACAGGGCAGGATTTGTGTTGATAAGTACATGGCAGAGGGACTGTCACTTGGGGACTCTTGGAGATGAATCTGTGTGCCAGGTCTCTACATTTCTTTCATTGCACATACTGCTGCAATAACTCTCATGTCAAATACTTCGGACTTGCCTTGTGTTTGTTTGTGTTTGAAGAAAAATTTAAGGTACCAGAGCATTTCTGTTGAGGAGCCGAATCTTTGTTACGCTGAGTGCTAAACATTTACATATCCAAGCCTTATGTAATGGAGGTCTGAATAATAATAAAACCGCATAAACTGACCTTCGTTCTCTGGCATCACTTCTCCTTTGAAGTTTGCATGACCGAATTCAAGACAATTATGTCATCCTTCATAACAGCCAAACAAGAATTTGGCCAAATAATCTTTTTTTCTCCATCTGACAGCACTGTTTGATTTCTGTAATGTGTGTCAGTATAGCTGTTGTTGTTTACTGGGTGTTAAAAGTGACAGTAAAAATCCCCTTGTTTTAAAGTAATGATCAGCCCTGTTAACATCTGGATTTCATTTATTTTACCTCAGTGCCCACTTCTGCTATACTGAGTTACTTTGAGTAGTACATTGCAAGGCAAGTATGGCCTGAAAAGACATGCACATGAATAATTTGCAGAACATGGTCTTACAGTATGTGCCCATATGTGACAGAAGCAAAACCACAGACCTGGAAAGAAGAAGGGAAACTGGCACTAACACTTTCCCCTCTGTTCAAATCTACCAGTGCCACACCTCAATAAAATTCTCTGTGGACAAGACTCTCTCAAGGTTGTCAGCAGAGAACTCAGCACGTTACTGGGCTTCAGACCTTGAGGAAACCTTGGCAGACTGTCATCTCAGTCTTTGAGGCTCTGTTTATATCACCAAGTGCTTCAAAACTTGGAGTTTATTTTCCCTTACCCTCTGATTCAAGTGTTCCTTGCCTAGGTCCATGTTTAGTGCTGTGACTTTTTTCTTTCAAAATTAATTACAGATTGGGATGAAATATTTTTAGTCTACCTTTATCATTTAAACTGGATTTCCACAGAAACTTTTTTGTAGGTTCTTAGCTATAGCTCTGACTGCAATGTTTGCATCTAACCCGTTCACATGCGGCACAACTCCTTCCAGCGTGGCTGGGTCCTGTGAAGTGTGACGCCTTTTCCCATCCACCTCTACGTAAAGAGCAGCAAACTATCTAGGTTGTGTTTATAGCTGGCTTAAGTTATTTTATCTGGATTCACTACAGCACTTGTGGCTTCATCATGGGCACACACGTGCATGTCCACACACACATTTACGTTTGTGCTGGTACATAAATATCTCCGCAATGAATACGCAAAATGTATGTGTTGCGCTTCATCTGTTGCAAAATTAAGCCACTAAAGGAAAAAAACACTGCTAATATGGTCCAAATTTTCACTGTTGAAGCATTTTAGAATTATGACTGAAAACAATAAAAACATGAAAAACTGAAGTCAAGCATGCTGTGAATGTAGTCGTGTTGTATAATAATATCCTTTTGTGTCCAATTGCAATTAGCTCTCAAGTTAATTCCTAAATGAGTTTCCAAGGCTTTGTTGGTGTAAATCATGATGTTGATGATCTTTTCTTTATTTTACTTCAAATTGGTACCATGGTGTAGCCAAATGTAATGTGTAGAGTTCATGAAACCAGACAGCTAGTAAATCAATATTAGTTTGCTAGTAAATTACTAGATCAGTGCAGGCTGCTTTTTAACTCTTTCCCATGGGACAAATAGTTTGAACTAGCTGGAGCTTAAATCAACACTGTGGGCACTGAATTAGTCAATGAATTCTGAAGAAGGCTTTGTTGGCATATAGTTCTGCTTTGATCATCATAGTGTTTAGAGCTTTTTAATTTTTATCAAAGCAGTTTGGGAAGTGAACAACTGGACTTTGTTTAGGGCTTTAGATGACATTCTGTCTGTTAATATCATGTGGCTGGTTTTAATACAATGATGAAGTTAGGATTATTTTAGGCATTGTCACTGCTTTGTCAAAAGAAACTAGCTATTCTGAAAAAGAGCGGCATGTGTTGCTTTTTTAATATCATAAGTTTAATCATTTCTCAACATGTTAAAACCTAATCATTTGCTTTGGGCTTGCTGAGGACAAACTAATTTTGCACCCATAAATTAGAAAGAAGTGACTCTTTTGTTCATCTTGATTTATTTTCATGTGCCGAGTGACTTGTTGAGAAGTGTTGAGCTTTTTTTGTCAAGACTGAAGGCAGTTGATTCCATTTTCAGTGTCAGACATTTCAGAGTTGGCTTCTGATATAAAGTAAACCCAACATCAGTGTGAAACTCCCTCAGGGATCTTGGCAGAACTGGGCTCTATCATTTTTTGAATGGTAGATTGGCCTAAGAACACTTCTAAAGCTTTATGGTAAACGTTTCTAAAATTTGTACATTTCCAAGAACAAGAAAGTTAAGGAACCACTGATGTATTTAGACCAACTTCTGCAATTCACTGTTCAAATACATATGCTTATCCTCTAATAAACAATTTACCTTTTTTTTTTTTTTTTTGACAAGTTGACTACTGAAGTCAATGGGAATAAAAATATTGCTATAGTTGTTTCATTAAAGCATGGATTAAATCTTCATGTTCTCACATTTGGGATTCTTTTGGGGCAGAGTAAATATTGGTCAATATTCTCTGTCACCTGAGAAAAATAACTCACTGCATCACTTTTATCCACAATCTGACTTTCATAATGATGCCAAAAGCCATTACTTTATGTTAGTGGTATTTTTATTTGCAAACTATCACCATGGTGGTTACAGAAATTGGTTTTCTAATCTTCAAATAGGTATAATATAAGATTCTAAAAATCTTAGTTTCATTGTAACAGGCTCATCATGTGTTTGAACATGATGCCTTGTCTGTGTGCTTGAGATTATTTAGTTCCTACACAGCGTGTTGGACATAGAGGTGTTGGGAACAACAGCATGTTTGGGTATAGCAGTTCTTTGGCAAGAAGCAGCACATCATCTACACTGGATCTTCAAAGACTATGCTTTCTCCCCATATAATTATTACAATTAAAATACTAAATTTGAAATATGGTAAATAAGCAGCAAAGTAACATAATTAATACTAATAATACCAAGAAGTAAAACATATACTGAATAATTTTCTTTTTCCTCCTTTCCATCTTTCTTTTTTTGCTTTAGAACTCCAGAACTACCCGCTCAGATGGAGATAAGGATGATTCCTGGGATGCCTGGGGAGCCTGGAGTGATTGCTCTCGGACATGTGGAGGGGGAGCCTCCTACTCTCTGAGGAGATGTTTAAATGGCAGGTAAGCCACATGCTGACGTGTATGTGTATTCTTCTGCAGCTCTGCCACATTTCCAAACCTCCTCTGGTTACTTTTCTTTCTGAGACCAAATGCTGTGTACAGATATATCAAGTGTTACGTAATACTGCTTTTAATATATGTTTGTAATAATAAAAAACTTAGGCTTTAACTCTGAACTGTAACATGTTATGAAATACGATTGTGGACTAGGAGGAATGATTTATTTAGTGTGGTCAAATATAGAGGGGAGTCCCTTTCACTGTAATACAAATCAAATGGTGAGTTACCTATGTACAAATTAGCCTGCACTTGGACACGACTTGACATAATGTTCAAGTGCCTGCTGCTCATAGGCATGCATCAAATGTTGCTTTCTTTTAGGAAGGGATAGGACAAGAGAACCGAGTCTCAAGTGGCACCAAGGGAGATTCAGGAGGAATTTCTCCACAGGTGTGATTAGACACTGGAGCGGGCTGCCCAGGGAGGTGGTGGAGTCACTGTCCCTGGGGGTTTTGAAGGGAAGACTGGACCTGGTACTCAGTACCATGGTCTAAGTTGACATGGCGGTGTTGGGCAACAGGTTGCACTCAATGATCTCAGAGGTCTTTTCCAACTGAATTGATTCTCTGATTCTTCCCTGCCAGCTCTTTCTATGCAGTGCTCCTAATAGCCAAACGTTTTCATGGATAAGACTTAGTGTGGCTTGAAGAGAACAACATATGTAGTGAAAGCCTTTTACATCAGTAGTGAAATTGAACTAATGTAGGACTTGTTGCTACAATCGTAAAAGTAGGAGTAATGCACTAGGCCTGTAGTCAGGCAAGAAAAGATCCCAACCAGCTTTGAGGCATCTGTGCTAGCATCCATAATTGCTTGTTTTACATGAATAATTCTTAAGCATTTTAAAAACTGATGATTATGTTTAAATTTTTATTTAGTTGAGATTTTTAAAGTTAAATGCCGAATCAGCCAGCAAGTCACTTTTTCTTAAAGAAGACTTGTAGTGTGATGTGCTAGTTAAGGGCAAACTGTATGAAATACAGAGCTAAATATGATTGATTGAAACACTGCCTGTTTCTTTTAGTAAAAAATGCACAAAGATCTTTGAGAAAAGTAACGATTCTAGCTAGAAGCCTTGATACTCTACCAATGTGTTAGGGACTGTGAAACAAGCTCAATAAATTCTACCAGTATAAATTTCACTGTGGTTTTATTAATATTTTTAATGTGTTCCCCTGTGGAAAACATGTGTTTTCCATACCTTGAAAAATAGATAGGTTAAAAGGTTTTCTCTATGTTTGATTTTTGGAGTAATGTCCAGGAAATACACAATTGTGAAACAAAGTTTTCAGATTTGTATCATGAACATTTTTAATTTGCATATTGTGATTCAGTAAGTCTTGCAAAAGACTGGAAATTTGAGTCTTGTAATATCTTGAGCTTTAGCAGTTGTACCTTCAGCTAAGCTGGTTGAATTCTTGCTTCAGGCATCCTTTTTTTCCTTTTCAAATGGTATTTTTCAATCCCTCTCACACATTATATAAATAATAAAATTATTTATTATCAATTTTCATGCAAGAAGCAGAAAATTTAGTCCAAGAGATGAAAATTACCAGCTATATGTTCACACGTTCTTTAATGTAAGGCACATCTTTTTGGTATGAAGAGATTATTCCAAAACACTCTTCTTAGAGAAATCATCAATTACAATTTCTTATCCAGTCATTTGAAAGATGTTTTCAGTTCTTTCAAAGGCTTGATATTGCCATTTTTAACATGGAAGAATATCTTACACTGTGCAAAAGTGTTGGTTTGTTATTGAGAATTTTGGCAGAGTGAATCTTGAAAAAAGCCTCCCCAGCTTTATGAGACCACAATAAATATCCATGACTCCATGATATGCTTGTTATTTCAACTACCAACAACAGACTGAGGATCTGAATTGCCTGGATTTCAGGATTCACATGCAGTGGACATATTATGCATGCAGTCCATAAGAATTCTGTTTAATTTAAAATTATGAATCAGATATTCTGATCTTCTCCTCTAGGTCACATCCCATTTATTAGAAATAACTTGGTTGCAATCAGCATAGATCAGGCTTAGAGATGCCTTTTTCACAAAATAAATGTGGTTTTCATAAGGTTTGCAGTAAATAGGGCTTACAAGGAAAGCCACACGTTTTTTGCTGAAGTGAGACAGCAGTGTAACGAGTTGAATCCCCAGATCCCCTTTGTATTTAAACCTTGTATTTTGAGTCCAAATTATGGTAGGCCAGTAGTGATGAAAGTCTAATTTTCGAGAGAATAACTAGCTGTAAAACAGGCAAGGTTGTGTTTTGCTATTATACAGTGTAACCATTTTTACTCTGTTTTTTAGGAACTGTGAAGGTCGGAACATTCGATACAAAACCTGCAGTAGTAATGTGAGTCTGGCCTATAATCCTGTTTTACTCATTCAAAAAATGTATTAAAGTTTAAGAAATCCTGCTTCTTATTTAAAACCTTATCTACATAATTTTCTTTTCATCATTATTACCATTTTTAAACATTGCAGTCTGCATCACACCATGAGGTCTCAGATTTAGACCTCCCAAATGGACATTTTCTTTTGAACTTAGAGTGCCAATTGTGATTCAGAATGTTTTATATCACTTATTAGGAGAGTTGCACATTTTTGAGGATTAAAAAATCAGTTCTCATCTTAAACTAGTAAGTAGTTTTCGTGGGGGTGCTGTGTTTTAAAAGAAGCATTAAACTGAGGTCCTGATCATTTGTGATATGGTGGCACTCTTCATGTGAGTGAAGAGGTGCCTCAGTGCCTTTCAGGTCTTAAATAGGATAATTACTGTCTATATTCCTTCTGTTTGCCTAAAACCATTTCTTTATATGTCTGTATGCAAACACGTACATTTCGGTGCTCTGGCACAGATGATTTCCATGAGTGGGTGTGAGGCTGAAGTTTTGACCATACAGTTGCTGTTACTGTGACGCAATCACATTTTGATTTTATAGACACTTCTTATGAAAACCATTCACATACAGCAAACTTCTTGACTTGTGTTCCACTGATTTATAGTCATGCTTTGTGCTGTTTAAACAACTGCTGTCCTTCACCCCAGGTCTGGGCTGTCCAAGCTGAGTAGCTCAGGCAGGACTTTGCAGTACCATTGATGGATATAACATGTGTTCAAACAGTCATTCAGAGTGGTTTATGGTCTGCACTTACCCCCTTGCAGGGCTTACCCTATAGTACAATGTGACAGTCATATGATTTAGTCCAGAAAAGAAAGCAGGTAGATGAGTAATAAACAACATATTTCTTCCTCTTCTTTTTTTAATTCTTAAAAAAAAAAAAAAAAAAAGAAAAAAAAGTTAGATTATTGTGCTTCTGGCTCTTGGAAAAAGGCAATGATTTTCACAAATATACCCCTAAAAGGTGAGGCCTGAATTTCCTGTGAGTTGAATTATACCCAGGCAAGAACAGATGATACTCAGTCATTACCAAACCTGTGGTTTTTGCCAGCAGCAGGCAGCTGAGGAGTGTGACATGTTCTCGTTAAGACACCTGACACTGGAAGTTGCCCAGCAAATATATTGAATCAGTGCATCTCCTAGGAGAACTGACCATTCCTGCTTTTCAGTTTGCCAACCCTACAGTGTCTGGTGTACCAGACAAGGCTTGCTCACACCTTGAGTTTCTCTACACTCCACTCCTCAGTGTTGGATGGATTTTCCACCGCAGCAGCTTGCAGCCGAAGTTCCTGCTGACAGAAACAAGTGGAAGTGATAAATGAATAAGTCCCAGTGCATGCAGAAATCAGATTCTGGAGGCAAACCCTGTTCCTTGCCCTTTTAGCAGAAAAGGCCCAGCAGCTTCGTTTCCGATGACCTGAGCTCATAAAACAGAATGCTACCTACAAAAACCCCATGATCTTTAAAAGCTATGTGATGAGGTAACTTGTAGCCAGTCAGTATGTAAGCAATGAACAAACTGACACTGAATGCTCCACTGCTTATCCAAGTGTCTGTTTGTATGCATTGTGTACAGTAATAAACCTCTGCCTGCTGGATCGTGTGCACTGCAGCTTCCAGCAATGGTACAAACAGCTCATCTTAGTGCACCTTGTTCCTCCAGCAAAAGCACTGGGAACTACCCAGTACCCAGAGAAGGGAAGATGGTGAGTTGGGCATGTTTTCTGCTGTAATGCAGAGGTCTGTATGCTTTTAGTATATGTAAGGGCAATTGTGGACACTGTTAATTTAAAGATTTATGCAGCGGAAATCTGATGAAAATGAAGGCACTTTATGCTTCAGCATAGAGAAAATTAAGATGATTTCCATATCTTCTCTGAACTCCCAGGGAGTTTATCTGAAGTTGCTGGAGCCTGGTTTTTAACTTTAGGACTTATTTTAAAGCGATAACTGGCAGGCGTCTTGTATGTGAATCTGTTTGAATTTATGATGATTCAAATGTTAATTTCCAGACAGGAAACTGCCTTTATGCTTTCTGCTTTTGGGGCATGTCTGAAAGGGATCAGGTTTCCATTTCAGTTCAGATATAGTCAGAATCTCTCAGGAATGGTTTTTCCTAGATTATGGGTCAGATAAGGAAGAACTCCTGAGAAAAATATATTTAATAAGATTTCCACTGTTAATACAGTTGATCTTTGAAGTTGGCATCACTGAATTCGAACCCCGTATTAGATCTGAGTTAACCTTGAAATGGGACCTTACACCTACTGTAAACCTGAGACTATTAGGCCAGTTTAGTTTCTAATTATATAATTTTCTCAAAAGCATTATTTCTTATCAATGCTTCTCACTTTAGGAGTGAAATTTTAGTTTGACAATTAAGAGTTTATACTAGCTTCTTTCCATATTAATAGGTATTACTGGTAACCACATGAGACATTCAGTATAAATACACAGTGTAAAGCTGTCTGCAAATGTAATTTTGCTCCATGATACATTACACCACTAACACCTATACTGGGGAGTACAAATGAAGCACAACTTAATATGTGTGTCATTCTAATGAAAAGAACAAGATTCATTTTACCAGAAAATTAGTTTTATGTGGATTTGTAATGGAATAGTAGTAAGTTCATTGAACTCAAACATATTTCCAGAATAATATTAGTGATATTTCAATCAAAAAATTAATTCAAGGTCTTAGCAAGAAAATAATTGCTAAGAATAAGGCATGTGTATAGCCTGCTTATCTTTCTATCATAACTGAAATGTCAGGCGCATGATTTCCTAAAACTGCGTGTTTGCTTTCAACTTTCCATATAGAAACTTCAGGGAAATCAACTATTTGTTATATGTTGTTCAATGAGATTTTCAGTCTTTCTTACCCCCTTTCTTTTAAATTTCAATTTTTGTATATAGTGTTACATTCTAATGCAATGATGTACACTATGTGGAAGTGTTTAAATTAATCCTTTAGGGTCCTATTCACAGAACAAGTTATTTGGGCCATTTCCCCATAAATTTCACATTCTTGCATGCCAAAAAGTCGCTTATATTTTTGCCAGAGTGATTCTTCCACAGTCAGAAAAAATACTATTTTGTAAAAGATATCCCTATGTTTAATTCCATTATAAAATTTTATTATATGCAGGTAATGCTCACACTTGTTCAACATATTAATCTATAATTGTCCCGGCATCCATTTAACCAGCTAATTATCCCACTCAGAAATGGGACTTGGCTGTACTGTGTCTACTTTATAATATTTCACCTTGAGTTACATAATTTCTCTCTAATCTGTTCATTTATTTATTTTATATTTATAATGCTGATGCACCATAAAGCTCCCTTGGCTGGATGATTTCCAGCTCAGGTATCTTGATTTTACTTAGAAGTGGCCTGAAAATTGTGTAGGAAAAACATAGAACCTGAAGCTAAATTCAGAAAGAAAACAAAACAATGACTTCATCAGTTTTGGCTGGGTTTCAACAAAATGAGATTCAAAGAATAAAACTAGACAAAGGGCTAGAATTTCTTTGGTGTCATCGTTTTTACTGGGAATTTTCTTGCCTTCTCTTTTGTGCTTTTTTCAGTGGAGTAATTGTTGGCAAGAGTCACAAGGTCTGATGAAACCTTCATATTTTGTACATGAACATTGCCTACAAAGATACAGATTTCCCAGGTCAGCTTTGTTTTCAAAGACTGAGGGTGCTCATTGCCAAAACTCAAAGATACATTTCATAAGGAGCCAGTCCTTGGATGCAGTAGTTTTTAATCATGTCACAAAAAGAATGGGAATATCTATGTATATGTGTGTTTTCAATCTGCATGGTAGTCCTGTCTAAAGCATATTTTTCAGATCTGTCTAATATGTTCATAAATCATGTCATAAATACACTTCATTCCACTGCAAGGTCTGGGTGTGATTATTTTTGCCAACATTTTCATGTATTAGACCTCATAGATGTGTCTTCAGCTCCTTATGTACAGTATGAACCTATAAATGGCCTGGCCATGGTTCAGTGGGTGGAGTGTAAGACAAAAGCTATTGCTGACATTAAGTAATTGGAGAAATCCTGAAATTAGCTGCAAAAATATTTAACAAATATGAAAAAATGTGAAATATTGAGAGGAAAGAGGGAATGGTGGAATGAATTGATGCCTGAAATAGATTAAAAATGAAGAGACAGAGAAACAAGATGAGGGCTGGGGCCCAAACATGGTTCACCCTTGCCTATCTCTTACACCTTTGCCCTGGCTTTTCCTTTCTATTTTTAAAACTCCCTTTCACTTTTCTGACCCAGTCTAATGGAATTAAACTGATATTTACAAGTCCTCTTGTTGTCTTCATTACATTAATTTCTGTGCTTAGTTGTCTTTCTCTGTAAACTCCTTTCTTTACACAAATATTTATTGTTCCCTGGAAGACTGGATCTGAACTTGGTTGCCATCCAAATTCTTATATAATGCAAATGATAATAATTTCAGCTCTTTGATATCCCTCTGTGACGCTCTTTCTATGCTCCTGCTTTTGAACAGAGCTCAAACATAAAGCAGGTGGATCTGGCGTGTGAATTGAGCTGCCAGAATCACTTTGGGCTCTTTGAAGATGCCAAAAGAGAGCAGGGAGATGAGAATTCACTTGCTCTGAAGCAGCCAGGAGGCAAGTGGAAGGAAGGAGCTGCATTGTGTTGAATCAATGATAAACAGTAACCATGGATTGACATCCTGACTTTGTGGTGTTTGTGTTTTGTCTTTGCATCAACAGCCAGTGATAATGGGTAACAACAGCCTGTCAAACCTCAGCTGAAGGCTGTCACTCTGCCTGTTTTACAGATCACTCTGTAATTCTTTGTTATGAAAATGGAGCTGTGCATGGCTGAGTAACACTGCTCCCAAATGCTGCTTCTAACTTTACCTGAATCTAATGTCCCCCTAGTATTATTTTGACCCTTAGCTGCTCCCCTCTTTGCATTGGTGGAAGGGAACCATATGGTATCCATATGAACTCTGAAGTCCTCTCTGCATTTTAGACTTACTATTGTGGAAAATGAGAGGTGACAGATAAGTCAGAGCCAAATTCTGCTCTCATTTACACCATTGCAAACTTGGTGAATTTCTCGAGAGTGACACTGCAGTAAATATGTGTGGGTTCTCACAGTATTTACTTGATGTTTGTAGAAGCTCTCACTTTAGGGATTTTGCAGAGATAAAACACTCACTGTGTCTTATTCCATCATTGTATAATTTCAAAAACTATGGCTTAAGCTAAGCATTATCCCAGATTAAAAATTATATAAAATTAGCTAGTATCATTCTGAATTATTGTCACAGTAAGGTGTAGCGCTAGACAGAGTTGAAAAGTTTTGCTGGGAAAGCTCAGTGAATTCCTCAGTGCTCAGCTGCAAAAACTCCATGTGGTGGTCAGTAGATAGAATACTGATTTTTAGAAGATAAGTTATGTCGATTACAACTGATTCAGAGACAGTTCTAGGTTACTGTTTGCCATGGTGAAAAAAGCCCCAAACTGAGTGCAGTATTGTTGGGGGCATTGGACTGAAATTCAAACTTTACTCCTGTATGTTTTACCCTGCAGTCCTGTGTGTAATTCACTTACTATTTTGTCAGCTTTTTTTTTGGGAAGGTTCAATTCAGTGATAAGGTTGAAGCTGCGTTTAGGATCAGTATTGTTAACTAATGCTTACTAATAAGTTCCATGAGTTTGGCTGATACATCACAATCTTCCAGTCTTCCATCCAATGAAAACAAAACTTTGTTAAAATCAGCCTCACATCTGGCATATATGTGCAGTTGGAATTCTTGGAAGAAAATCCTTTCAGTCTGGCGTATGGACTCTTTGACACTGGACATACTTTCAAATGAAGTCTGTAGTAAGGAATTGTTTGACCCAATAACTCCTTTGCCAGTACTTTACCAAAGTTATTTTCAAATCAATCAGTAGTCATCTCCATTCCTGTCATCATAGTTTAATATTAACATCATTGTTTGGGTGCAATACTTTATGTAGAAAAAGTCTTTCAGAACATTTTATTTCAAGCAGTTCTCATATTTGGTCTTTCAGCTCTGTGTGCTGAGGTGCTGTGTGAGAAAAGTTACAGAACTGTCTCATTAGAACTGGAAATACATGACCAATACCCACCAATTTGAAGTATATTTTATTCCAATAAAATAAGCCTTACTGCTTCCATGAAGTGAAGGTGCTTTGTAATTAGACTAAAGGACTAAGCACTGAAAGTTCTGGTGTTTCCTCCAAATGATTTGTCCCTTTTCCATGCACTATTGAACAACTAATTAGACAGATTTTATTTATATGTAGCATTAATACCTCTTTCATTACTCTGACATGTGAATTGATGAGTGAGTATAGAAGCCTCAGAAATCCTTTAGTGGGAAGAGCTACTGAAAAGGTAAATATTAAATATCAGATATCTCCTTGTAGTCACTTCAGATGTGACTTAAAGATTCCTTTAAAACCTAATTCTTACTATAGAACCAGATTTTATTTGTACTACCTGGTGTTGTAAAAATTTGTATTTTTAATTATCCTCTCATATCAGTTACGTTGTTATTGCTGGAATATGAATCAAATTTGGTACTTGCACTCCAAGCAATGGATTAAGCAACATAAATAGTTTTAATATACACAGTAAAACTTTGTAGTGGCATCTTTGTCAAAGCAGATCAGTTCTTGAAACAAGCCTGCCTGAAGAGCTGCAGTGTTATTCATCAGATAACATTACTGCAAATGCACACTATTCCCTACTTTTAAAAAAAATTTTTTTTGGTTTGTTTTCAGGACTGCCCTTCAGATGTTGGTGACTTTAGAGCACAACAGTGTTCAGCCTACAATGATGTCAAATACCAGGGACACTTTTATGAGTGGATCCCTGTGTATAATGATCCTACTGCACCATGTGCCCTGAAATGCCAAGCTCTGGGAACGAACTTGGTTGTGGAGCTTGCCCCAAAAGTGCTAGATGGTACTCGCTGCAATGTTGAATCCTTGGATATGTGCATCAGTGGAATATGCCAGGTATGTACATGATGCGAATCTAAATGGGGTCTCTTTTGTGAGGCACTTTGCTCTTGAGTGGGTGCTTTGGGATTGTTTTTCATTTTATTTATCAGTTTAGATGTATCTGCAAGCACTGTCAAATGGATTGTAGATAATTTATCGTTTCAGGAAGAGACAGAACTTCCTGACTGACTTAGCCATGGATACTTTTCTGTATAGATAAAAGACCAATAAAATTTATTCAGTCTTCTATTTATACATGTAAAAATTAATGAAATAATGAAATTAATTAGTTATTGTAGCTACAGCTTTCTATACTGTAGTATATCTATGAGGATGTGATTAAATTGCAGGGCCTTCCATTTCCTTTTATTCCTTCTTTGAGTCTCATATCAACTCTGTTAAGGAGAAAATTGGACATTGTATAGGATCCAGCCTGGAATGGCAGGTGTGAATGTATAGGTCTGTCTTCTTGTATGGGTGAGTGTTGTGGCTGCATGAACTGATTGTTTGAATATTTTACTGGCAATCTACATTTCTAGATATAGTTGTTATTTGATTTATGCTATTGACTCTGCACAGTTGGTGTAAAAGCAGAAAGTTATAATACTTGAGGATTACCAGCCTTGCCCAAGCCTTATTAGCAAAGTAATATTGCAAACTTGTTTTATGAACAGAGCCGTTTATAGAGAATGGATATGTTATTGCAATTAGTTTTCTTTCTCTGCAAGTGGTTGTTGCTCTGTTAAATGTCTAAAATGTGTGCAACTCAAAAATGCAGGATATGGCCCAGTGAGAAAAATAGCTCCATTATAGAGGAAAATTTGACATATTTGGCAGAAGACTGGTGCATGGATTATAGCAACATTAATATATGATCTGGACCTTGCTGTGGGTTTTATGTGACTTCTGTGTATGCTGCAGTTCCAATGCCAGTCGTGTCAGCACACAGTGCATATGTTGCCTCTGAAACAGAAGAATTCCTCACAGAGAGACTACATTTGTCAATAGGACTTCACTGTGGGATCCAGCAGTGTTTGATGCCCTTTATTTGAAATAGGATATACTCCTAGAAACTCTGGGAGCACTTGCCAAAAAATATATTTCATGTGCTCTGTTCTTAGTGAAGCTTCCTATCCTCACAGAAAGGCTTTCACCCAGAAGGATGCCTGAGCCTTTTCTACAATGTGCATCCACAGCAGCCTTAGCTGTCTGTGCCCATTGCAGGCAGGCTGGATCTAAGGGAGTTCTGGTCTTTTCAAAGGCTTGTGCTCAGAGTGCTGTGGGGTTGCCAGCGTCTCTCACAGTGACTTCAAACACCTTCCATCTTTCATACATGACATAAAATTCTCTTTGCCCAGAGTGGATCCAATTTCATGAAGAACAGTTGGGAGGCATATTTAAAAGGAATACTTTCAATGTTTCTTCTTAGCATTTTGTAGTATTCATGTGTATGTATGATAAAAAATGCTTGGAAATGTAAACAATCCATTTTTTAGAATAAATTACATAGTGCAGAAGAAATTAATTAGGTAAAAAATTGAATTAAAGTTCAATTAAATTAAATGAAAATTCATTTAAATAACCTTTTCCTCTTTGCAAACTCTTTTGGAGGCAGAGTGAACTGTTTCTTACTTGTGAAAGGGGCTGTGGGAGGTGGGGACTTCCTCAGAAACCAACATAGAGCTTTGTGCTACTTCTGTTTGATCAGGAAAAGAAAATAAATTGACATCTAATCTTACCCAGAAAAACATCGTTATTTAGTCAAGTGCTCTTAACAGGGAGACAGCACAGTTGTGATTCTCCACAATTGTTGCTGTAAGGTCTGTCTGTTTGGTTCTCACATGTAATTGGCATAGCCAGCAAATTACTTGACAAGTGTTTTTACAGTTAACTCATCTAACATCAGACTGCTAATATGGGTATCTTCACTTCTATGCCTGGGAGCACCCAAGAGTTACTATAAGGAGCTAGTTTTGCTTATTTACTGTCTCAAAGTTGACTCAACTTCTCCTCTGCCCCAATGTGATTTCACTTTCATCTGTGTTCTGATTCCTGTAAGGTAGGGCTGCATCACTAATTCTGCCTCTTGTTCAGACTCTTATCTTGGCAGCACATGAATTTACAAAGATGGTGAATTCTTGTTCTCCAGCTTCAGTTCCGATCCTTTGCACTTCCCTTATCAAGCAAATCGAACTAAATAAGCTCTGTCAAAAAATACTGTGGGATGACAAAGCTGCACTCTGGAACAGGAGGTGTGAGGCTTTAGAGGAAGTGAAATCTAAAGCTGGTGAAGCAGGGAAAAGTTTATTGGGAAAGTTAGTAAGATATTTTGGGGTTGCTTGAGGCTTAACTCAGTCAAACCATTTTATCATGTTTTTGCTGCTGCCCTGCTTCTGTTACCAACCCAAATATCTGGGGCTGTTGTGTTAAATGGGGACAGGTCAAATCTTTGCTGCCAGGACTTTCACACTTGTGATATTTTTTCTAGTCTCTGCACAACTCCCAAAACGTTTTCTCATATAATGTGTTCCTGCTGTGCCCATCTGGATGTGGGTGGAGACATTTAAAAACATCTGCATGTCAGACACATATGCGGGCAACATTTACCCAGTTACTACTCCTGCTTTGGGGCCCTGCCTCTCCTTGGATTTTGTTTCTAATTTGTGCAGCCCTGCTTTTTTCTACCAGAATGCAGAATTGGGTGTTACTTGTGCCAGCACCTGAAATGGTTACAGTGATAATTTTCCTAATATGGAGTAGTATGTCTGGACAACAAACACACGCATCACCCAAAAAATCTGGAGTCCTAAGGAGCAGCCTGAGTAGTTCTGTCCTAGGCTGTCACAATTAGGTCAAAGATGATGTAAATCCTGCAGTGAACTTTCCATTTAGTGTCAGCAAGTTGTTTGTGTTCCAAAAAAGGCAGACATTACACTGTGCTTTGTAGCATATGGCATAAATTTAGCTGACATCAGAACACATCCCACATGTCAAGTGCAGCGCCATCAACTTTTGCCATGCTAGTTCTCTTCTGTCACATGTCATCATATGGTGAGTAGGTATCACTCACCACTCATTCATCTTAGTTGGATGTAAATATCTGTCCGAGTTTTCATTGGAAACAGTTTCTGTAAGCTCTTGGAAGACTCTTGCACTTATTTTTTTCATCATCTTTGTTCAAGCTTTGAACTTAAAATTATAGCAAACTATTAATTTCTTCAAATCTTGACTCTGTTTTATCCTGGGAGTTGCTTTCTCAAACTACATTTTTTGTGTACTTTTGGTTCCTGTAGATTTCTTTTTTTTTTGCCTGTAAATATGTTCAAGGACTGTCCAAGATGCTCAGGAGATTTGGTGTGCAGAGACTTAGAAAGGAAAGTTTCCCTTCCATCCAGTGTTACTGCAGACATGTTTGTAACACATTAGTCTGAGTAGTTAATTCTTGAATAGCTGTTTAAAAAAGCACCTTTTTTTCCCCCCCAAAATGAACATTTACGATCTTCTCTTAATATTTAAAAATTAGAAAAAATGTCTGTGTTGCCTTTTCCTCCTTTTTAACCTTTAAACTTTGAGTGATTCATAGGAAGAATTGATTTTGAAGTAGCTCTGTGTCAAGACAGCTGTTATAGGGAACCTGGCATTCTTTCCTGGGTGCCACTAATTAGCAAATGCACAGAATAAAGTACATTTTGGAGCATGAAGGAACCCCTGTGTAGATGACTGTACTCTGTCCACATGTTACTGCACCAGAGTTGGCAGGCTGGACTCTGTCCAGAAAGACTGTGGGAGTTACTCATGGAGATCCAACAAAACTTCCTGACTCTCAGAGCTACATATGAAAAACATCATGTGACTGCACACAATGTGACATGGGTCATAAAACTGGGAGTGGGGAGCTGCAGCTCAGCTGGGAGATGTTGGTGGCTCTCCAGAAGTCCCACTGGAGGATGGGGCTGAGCTAACCAGGGGCTGCCACATCCTACGTGACCTGTCAGCGTCACCCTCCCTAGCCTTAGTGGGTTGGTTTTCCCATCTGATGGAAGCCCTTGGCACTGCCCAGGCCAGCAGATCCTGGAGCCACCCTTCAAGGGCTGCACTTGTCCTACTTTGAATGTCACTGCCCACCTTGGTGTAGGGGTTCCCTCGCAATGACATTGTTGGCTACTCGGTGGTATGCTTTGATAAATAAATAATAATAACCGGGTATACTCTTACACACTGCAGGTAATAATGGGATACACTCAGACTTTTGGAATCACTTGTTTTTATTTTGCAGCTTCCCACTGCTAGTAGAAAGTGTTGTTTCTCTTCAGGTCTTGTCTTATTCTCTGTCCTACTGTTTCTTAGAGATTTCTGTAGAGAATGCTCTCTATAGGGATTTCTTACTGTGTAAGTTTATCCTTTCTTGTCAGATGAGTAATGGTTTTTTTCTGATTTCCAGTTTCTTATCTTTATTTCTCTGTTCATAAGTGATTCTCTCTGCCAAGTTTTGTTTTGTTTTAGAGAGCTCTGTGCAAATGTGACTTTACTTCCCAGCCTAGCAAGGATCTAAATTATGTGAGCAGTGATAGCAGAAAAACTCATCATTTGGGTGTCATCTTGAAGTAGAGCTTTAGTAACCTAAATCTCCCAGTACTAACTTCACCAAGCAAGGCAGATTTGGTTGGACCCAACCAGAAAAGGAGCAAAGTAATGTAATTTCATATAGTGATTTCTTTTTCAAAAGTCTTCTCACAAATAAGAAGCCCACTGGGAGTTTGTGTCCTATCCTCTGATTGTGTATGTATGTTTTTTTAAAATGGGGAAAGGGTACTTGCTCCTACCAGGTGGTCCTATAATCTCTCAGCTCCTCTAGCATGTGACAGATCCTGTAGTAAGAATTAAAGGTTTTGGAAACATTTGGTTTTATTTGATGGAAGTGGATTTAGAGAGTTGTGGAACACTCTTTAACCTCTTGCCTTCAGATATAAAATGTCAGCAGAAATAGGTGGAAAGTCTTTTTAGGAGCCCTTTAGTATGCAGTGAATTTTATGCACTGTATTTTTTATTTACTGGGGATTTTTTATTGCTTTACATTCTTTTCCTCTGTATGGATGGCTCAGGAATTTGAACATCATGGAGTGTCTCCTTGTGCCCATCATTCTGACTTATTTTATGTCTCCTTTCTAAGGTTTGCATCTTGACACACTTTGCGTTTACTGCCTGGTTTCTTACCTGTGAGGAATTGAAAATCCCTAAACAGAGGAAGTTTTCTTCTTCCCACCATGGCTGCTGCCCGTTCAGCTTGGCAGCTGGGATTGCAGCTTTGATTGCTGGAAGGATATGAGCTGGGGAGTTCTCTCTTGGCCCCGAGTGCATTCACGAGGTCCCTGAAGGGGCTTTACTCTGTTAATTAGCACATGCTGAAGCCTGTGTCAGCTTGTCTGGGCTGCTACTGTCCTGTGCTGGTTTGGTTACAGAGATGTAAGATTCCATGCCACAATCAGGCCTTTGTTAGCTGAGACATAACTGAGGAGTTCTGAGACAGGACCATGTGAGAATATAATCATGACTGACCAAGATAAATCCTCAGTGAGGATAAACCAGGGTTTGAAAGCGGTGCTTGAAAGCTAAGACTCCACACTACTTTTAAAAGTAAGTTTGGAAAAAAAAAAAAAAAGGTATCTTGCTTAATTGGAGGGATGTTCTGGTATCTCTCCCTCTGCTTGTCAGAATCAATTACTTGTGGATGATGAGCATGGGAAAGAGACAGTGGGAGCTTTTCTCTTTATGTTCTCTCCGGGGATATATTTTATCTGTGTAGGAATACAGAAAGTGCAAGCTGAAGCTATCACAAAGTGAAGGATGTGAGCAGAGATTGCGAAGTCAATGAATAGATGGGCTTTGAATGACAGCAAAGTTTTACAGCAGGGCAAAGAGACATGGAAAATATTAACTAAGACAGAGCAGGATTTTCACATGACAGGTTTTTTATTCATGTTTTTATTACCATGAATTCCCATAGCCGTATTTTAAATTAAGTATTTGTTGTATGGATACAGTCATTCCTGACATCTGCCTGTACTGGATTCTGTGCTAAGGCAAATAGAGCAGGCAAAAATGCAGCAAATAGCTGACATTGATGCAGTGAGATCTGTGTACTGCGACAGCACATGCAACTGTGCAATGAAATACAACCTTAATTTCTCTGAGTTTTGGATTTTGTGAGTGTCAGTATTTTAGAAAATAGAAATCCCTTTTCTCTGAGCAAGATCCAGAGGATTTTAATTTTCCCTATTGAGTGATTCCAATAAACTGCAATAGAAATTTGTCTTTTTGAGCATGTAACAATTTTTCACTGTTTTCTTCCTTTACTAATAAATGCTGAAATAAAACATGTCCTTTCTTAGTCAAGTCACAAGACTTGGAAAAGGCATTTTTGTCAGAAGTAATTCTGAGGTTATCTTGTATTTTGTGTAATCCTGATAACATTTAGAAGTATGTAGATGTTTTTATTCCATTCTTATCCTAGTTCTCATCTCTTGTAAGGCTGAAATTAATGATTTGGTTAAATACTGGTATCCTGGTGGCTGGGCAGCCAGATCACTTCATGGGATATGTTTGGTGTAATAGTCTACTTTCACACTACATTTTGCAAATCTTGACAAATTTAAAGGCAGTGGAAGGCATTTGCACCTGGCCCGCAAAGCCTTTGCCACTCTTCAGCAGATCAGTGCTCCAGCCAACACAGGATTCCCTTACTGAGGTACAGCTCTAAGAGATCTGCTGCTGGCCAATTCTAAAATAAAAACCACTGGACAACACATACTGAGATAATTACAGACTGTTCAGCCCTTGAGGGAAAGGATCTCCTGTACACTAATTCTACCACATTCTTGTGAAGAAGTACAATTATCATCTCTATTTGTGCATTCTGCAGGGCAATTTATTGCTCAGCAGAAATTCAGTACTCTGACATTTTAAGCACATTGGGCACTTCCTCATAAATGATTTGCTGGGTTTTCTGCTTCAGCTGGATTTCACTAAATGCCATCTGTATGTTTGTGTTAAAATTCCACTTGCAGGCTGTTCCAGGAGTACACACTTTGTGCATCCTTTGAAATAGCCAGGCCAACGCAAGCACAATAAATGTACCCAGAGTAGCCTTCAGCTGGGTTTTCCTGAGCACTGGGGGATTTGTTCAGCAGCTGTAGAAGGATGGTAATTATGTCATATTGAGATATTGTTGAATTGATTTTCTGGTTTCATTTTATTAAACCAAATCACATTAATAAAAGGTATTACTCCCTGACACTGAGCTGCCAGTCCGTCAAGTGAACATAGAACACTGCAAAAACAAAAGCTTGCCTAATCATTTTAATGGAATCACTGGTAAATGAAAGTCTGTATCAATAATAAATTTATTAGTCAAAGTAGAAAATAATTTAGTACTTAACAAATACACTGCTGAATATTTAAATAGCATGTCTGCTAAAGAGCTTAGTCTAAGACACGGTAGGTAGAAAAATAATGGCACTAGTGCAGCTTTAGTTTTAATATTTCACAGAATTTATCTGTCACAAATAAAACTTGCAGTGATTTATTCTTTTGTGGCTGTTTCTATTAGGAGAACTCAATATATTTGTTTTTTCTGTCTATACCTGGATCTTTGGCTCCAGAGGACCCTAGAAAGAGGAAAGCCCATTGGAAGACAAATACTGTAATTATGTATATTACTGTATATGATTTAATGCTTTTGACAGTAATAATGACACTTAACACCTATATGATGCTTGTTGTACACAGATGTCTTACTCACCTTTGAAGTTTTTTTATTCTATAAATTGTTTTCAACTTCTTTAGTTGACATATATAATCTTGGGTCATTAGCATCCCAGAAACATTTGTGAATAAATAAAATGTAACATTTTTATAATTGACAACTCACTCCTGTAGAAAAAGTTCTACAAAAAAGTGGCGCTGTGCCTATTTTGGGAGAGTCTGCATCTGGAGGTGAGTGGCTAGCTGAGTTAATGCCACAGTTCAGGAGGGCTAAAGCAATGGTCTAAAAAGCAAATGTTGAAATTTTAAAACTTGATCCTGTATCAGGCTCTGCACTGGCAATTCTAGTTCATGTTTGTATTTATATTTATTAAGAGAAGTCTCTGAAAGGAGGGTGGGAAGGGTGTGGGTGGGATTTGCCTTGTTTTTCATTATGATACTTTTTTATCATATTGGATTTTTAGTCAAAATTCTGTCACCTTGCAGTCTAGTCCATTTTCTCTTCATAGTTAATTATAAACATCTTAACAAAGGAAGATACTTTAATTTAACGGATTGTTCTTGGACCTTCACAAATCAAAATTAACATGCTACATTAATTTCTTTGCTTAAGTCAAATTTCTCACTACTAATTGAATATGACCTAAAGAAACAGCTTCATATGAGCTTCCAAGTGATTTTTGGATTCATATTTGCAAAAACATTTGTAATGTTCCATAGTCACTTCTCACATCTCAGAGGCGATTTCATTCTTCTCTTTCATCTATATTACTTTGTTTTATTCCCTGACCTTTTGCTCTTCATTTGCCATTCTGAACCTACATGAACTATTCTAAGCATGCTACAAAGTATTTAACACCCTTCAGTTCTGGCTTTCACAGCAGCACTGCCATGGTAAGGTTTGTGGAAGCAGATGAGTGGTTTTGTTCACTACTTAATCAGATGCTTTGCATCCGAGCTGCTTGTGAGAAAACAATGTAATTCTTTTCCTTATTTCTTCTTTCTTTTTTTTTTCTTTGTAAGAACAGACAAGTAACATATTAGGGTTCTGTCCAAAAATACTATTGGACCAGACACCCCTTTCTGAAAATAATCCTGTGTGCTAGTTGCTTGCCCCAGTTTTTGCTAGTGGCTGGGGGAGCACACAAAATGGCTCCTGTGAATGTGTCCAACAGAGCCAGTCCCTGGTAGCTCTGAACTGATGGACGTGCTGCTGGCCAAGGCTGAGCCAATTAGAGATGTTGGTTATGCCTCCGTGAAAACATATTTAAGAAGAGACCAAGGTGGGGGGGGGGCACGCACTTCTTTTGGCCAGAGGAGGAGGGGGTGGTGGAAATATGTGAGGGGAAACAGCAGCAATGCAAACACCGAAGTCAGTGGAGAAGGGGAAGCTCCAAACACGGGAGCCAAGAATCTTCTGCAGGCTGTAGTAAAAACCATGGTGGAGTGAATTGTGCCCCTGCAGCCCATGGAGTCCATAGGGAATGTTAAAATTCATGTGCAGCTTACGCCGGAGCGAGTGAATGCCTGGAGGAAGACTGAATTCCAGTGGGAGCCTCAGTGGAGAGACAGGCTTTTACAGACTGAATTAAGTGCCTGCACTGATGCCTGAGAGAGACTGTGGTTCAGCAAAGAGGTAAAAGCCTTGCTCCTGAAATGGAACGGCTGACTTGGAGGTCTGTAATCCGTGCACAAAAAACTCCACACCGCAGTAGTTTTTGGGGAAAAGCTGTCTGCCCGTGGAGAAAACTCACGTGGGAGGTTCGGGCAGACTGCCACGTGTTTTGGGACCCATGGCTAAGCAGAAGAAAGGACTCCTCTCCCCTGAGCAGTGGAGAAACATTTTGGTGACAGACTGACCTACCTTCCCCCTCCTCACCCCCCCTCATGCCTTGTTCCCTTGTGCAAGTGCTGGGAGGGAGGGAAGGGAGTGAGTGGACAAAATGGTGTCTTTGGAAGTTTTATTTCATTTCACATTTACTTCTCTGATTCTGTTACAATAAAAGTTTTATCCTGTTTATGCCCTGGTGTGTCTTTTTCTCCCAGTTTTCCTTATCTCGACTCATGAGCCCTGGGTATATTGATTTGTGAGTGCCTGGCATTTGGCCAGAGTCAAACCACAACATCCTGCCACATCCAAATTCATAGATACCCCATCATGGACAATTTTATAAATTCTTAAAGTACTCATTTCCTCAATAGTCTTTTTATATTAAATTTCTACTTATTGTTCATTTTGTTACATATTGGTGAATATTCTCCCTGCTGTCTGAGGAGCTCACTTACAACCTGTCATTACAATACCTGTCTCGTTTTTTGGGATGATGATATTTATGATTACAGATTTCTTAAATTCACAGGGTCCCAATCATTCCATTACACAGTTCGTATTATCACTTGTTTCATTTATTCAGCCAATGTTAAAATCACCTAATATTATTTCTGACTATGCCCTAAAAGCCTGCAGATGTTTTCCCAGTCTGCCTGTAATACTTATAGCTGATCCCTTTGCTCTGTAAACAGCAAGCAATATGGTGTAAATTAGTCCTACAAAATGCCTTAATTGTGAAAATCATCAGCCTCTTTGGCTGGCTGAGGTGGTGCATGAGCGGGAGAAGGCTGCTGCCATTTATCATTTTCTGGTCCTTGTTGCAGCTTTATTTGCAAATAACCAAATGTACTGTCTTCAAAATGTTTTCTCAAACACTGTTTTTTCCATTAGTTATTGGCTAAAATATGAATACCTTAAATTCATAGTATTTAGTGTCACAATGCTGTATGTTTCTGTGGCCCGCTTTCCCATGCTATACCTTGGAGCTTCCTCTTCTTTTGGTGAGATCTGTGGCTGTTCGGCTTACCTGTGAAATACCCAGTCAAGGGCTTACAAACACAAAAAGATGGCTGGCTTTAGACTCTCAGGTTTGAAATACACCCCATCCCAGTTTTCACTCATTAAGATCCCTTCTTGAATTAGCTCTTAAACTTGAGGTTTATCACTTAAAAACCTGTGGAATTTTTATGTGCTTCATGTTAAACAAAATCTGGAATTCTGTGCTCACTTCAGATCAAAATTGTGATTATAATTTGAGTTGTTTTCTCAGTTCTATTCCAGGATATCATTGCTTGATATTTGTATTTGTAGCAGTTGATAGAAACATAACCTGGGAAGGAAATCTGCAGAGGGTGGATGCATCTAGCTGAACACACCACCTTGGCTGTCAGGGGAGCTGTAAACCTTTTCCCACATCCAAGTCCCTTGCAGCTAGCACTCCTGTTTTATTTCTGTGGCATTTGTGTATTATTAAAAAGTAAGCAATAATACTATATGAAACAGTCCTCTAAAGTATGCTGCTGTGCTGATCATCTTTTCTTACATTCCACGTTGGACACAATAATGCCTTGTGTTTGCACAGTTGTGTAATTTTTGTTACAAGCAATGAGAGTTTGTTTTCATAGGCACCTTGTAAGAGCTCAGTCTGGATGTTTGTTATTGTCATGTTGGGCTCTAATGGGCTGGTCATGCAACGACTCGACTTGCTTAGCGCCCTCCTCCCACAAAAGACTTGCAGGATCTGTAGCCTACCAATATGCAAGAGCTTAAACTAAGAAAAATAGCACTTTTTCATGCAGGATATCACAATGTGAAGCTTATTTTTTCCTTTTAAATTAATTGACGAGTGAATAAACAGGGTTTTAGTACTTAGAAAATGAGATTACAGTATGAAATGGAGATGTGTTTGAGACATCTGTGGAGAAATTACATTTGTAGTAATACAATTTACCTCCATGTTCAGAGGTATATTGATATGAATAAGGGCAGGAGAATCAATGGAGAGCAGTGACTACTTCAAAAGTCAACCCAAGTGAAATATAGACTCTCTCAACCACTGGTATGGTCTCCATCACTGCACCATCTGCATGCTTCAGAAACTTTAGGAGCTTGATTCATGCAGCATTCCTGTCAGGTGGGAATGGGCAGTTAAATCCCTTCTGTGGATTAGAATGGAAAAGCACAGGAGTTTCTGAAGGTCAGAAAAGAAAGTCTCTTGTGGAGCTGGGAACTGAAAGAGTTGTCAGTGCTGAGGCAAATGTGTAGAGCACCATATTATTATATCCCACTAAATTTCATCTGCTTTCTGATTCATATAGTGGCCCAGTCAGTTTCTGTCTCTTAAATGATGTTTACATTCATTTCTCAATGTTAATTGGTTAAAAAATGGGAAGATAGGCTGGTTTATAGTAATTTGTCTACAACCTTTTTCTTTCTATAATTTTCTGGATGTCAATAATGAACTCAGAGCTAATGCTAGAAACAACTTCTTGTAGGAACATTTTAATCTGTAATCCAAGCCTAAATTATAGTATAGTGTTCCCACATGGCTTCTGTGTGGTAAATAAGCACTTGTTCCAAGATGGTCTGAGTTTGCACGTGTGTTAATTTGCTTCATTTTTACAACTAAGTTTTGGTTAAAACTGAAATTATTTACTCTTAATGTTAAGCACCTTATTTATTTTTAAAATTAATTCCTTGCTGGGCTACATAGGATTAACATGCCCTTCAGCTGCAGGAATAAAATAATTTCCTGCTGTTACGTACGTTTCTCTGGTAAATTTGAAGACTTTAGGAAGGTGATGCCTTCACTGCAGGAGGTGTCTCAACTGAAGTACTGTAAACTGTCCCTGTTAATGCCCTCCTCTAAAGGGTATTCAGGCAGTAGGGAATTGGGAAAACAAGGGAAAGTAGTAGAAGGGGGAGGTGGGAGTGCTTTGTTTTCTTTTCCATAGACATGTGAAACTTTGAGATTACATTTCTCCGTGTTTGGCAGTGGATGTGTGTGATTTGTGTGTCTGTGTGTGTGTGTGTGAACTCAGACTGGAAGACCCAGCCCTGCCTCTTGCATGTGGACTCAGTCCTCACCTCTCCAAGGGGATCGTGTGTCAGTTTTGGCACAGCACAGAGGCAGTGGATCTTGGCAGCTAAGGCTACCCCTTCCAAGCATTTTTCTATAGGAAGAGGCGTGTGCTGGCCAGTTTCAGAATTCTAGCACTGCTTTTAACTGTGAGTTTCCAGAGGGTTTTCTCTCCACTTGTCAGTTTGGATTTTTGTTAGATATATACACCCATGACAAATTAGCTGCCCTTCTCAGGAATAGGTGAATATAAGAGGCATATAGGCTGACTTGAGAAAATTTGAAGCTGAAGATCAGCTTTTTACCACATTGCTCAGCATTTGGCACTTTCTGAAAAATTCTTCTATGAAATGGTGAAGAGTAAGATAGGTGAGGCCAAATATTTATCTTCCACTCAGCAGGAAGGACTTTTAGTCAGTTTTTTCTATTCTTTGTCTTTCCATTCTCACTCACATCCTTCTTGTGGAGTTGACAGATATGAAGAAAAACTTGGGAAAATGTTTTCATTATAATTTGGAGAGTTTTCAGTTGACAGGTTTCGTTTTTTTTTAAATTGCTTTTTGAATTTTTGGCAGTGTTTAAGTTTGGGTATTTTTATAATAGTTGTTGGAAAGTTTTATAGAATGGGTCTTATATTCATAAACCAGAAAAAAATTAAAAGGTGAGAAGTGAATCGTCCAAGTTTTTTAAAAGTTGGTTAGCAAATGTAAATGTAATTGACATTGATGTAAATGGCAAATAGATCTACGTAAGTGCCAGTTAAATTTTGAATGGCCAAGACACTAGAATATTAGCACTGCCCTCAACTCCTTGTCTATGAATCCGAAGGCTGAGTGCCCTTTAAATTTTTAACTTGGATTATTTAATTGCATTTATCCTTTCTCAGACATAATTAAACAGGTGATAAAAAAAATTGTAAATAGCATGGTTATCTCTTGTGTTGGAAAGAATAATGCTCATTGGTATTCATTCACATAAGTAGTGGGAAATGGATTCATGTATTTGCTATGCTTGGATAGCTTAATATATCAGTTGTTGTGGTTCATCATTAAAATCATGGAAATGACAGTGTGCTTTTTAAAAATGGCAAGATATGCTTTGATAGAATGAAGTCAACTCATAAAATCAAAAGGATAACATAATAAATAAAATTCCAGAAACCTGAGTATGTCTACTACAGCTTTGCCCTCCTTCTGACTGTGGTGTTGATGTTGGCAGGCAGTGGGCTGTGATCGACAACTTGGGAGCAATGCCAAGGAAGACAACTGTGGAGTCTGTGCAGGAGATGGCTCAACATGCAGGCTTGTGAGGGGACAAGCTAAGGCACATGTCTCACCAGAAAAAAGTAGGTTGCAAATTGATTGTCTGATAATTTGTCCTTGACTGTGTTTTCTGCTTGTATATTAGCATGCATATTGCAGTGACCTTCTGACTATATACTTGTTTGCAGTTTTACAAAGCTACTTATTCTAAAGTCTGTGCTAGACCAGTCTATGGAAATTCCATGAGGGATACCACACATTAGGGTATAGCTAGGAAAGAATTTGAGATATGATTTTTTTTTTTTTTT
>VZRN01005348.1:202153-221202 GCA_013397935.1 Dasyornis broadbenti
TTTTTTTAACATTCATTCTCAATTCATTCTGTCAGGAATAACCATCAAGATGCATATCTTATTTTAAAGGGTATCCTCAGGTTGCAGTATATGTGATGCTGCAGCAATGTTTTTAAATCATGGAAACATCTTATAGATGGCTTTATGGAAACAGTGGCCTGTGCTTGAAAGTACCTGGTTTTCAAATAAGCTTTTTTTTTTTTTTTTTTGTCGTGTCTGAAGACAGTTGAACTTCAGGGACAAGTTACTACTTGTATGGTACGAAAAGCACAAAGTGAAAGGGACTCATACTTCCATCTCTTTTTTGTATGTTTGGCTCAAATTTTGCCATTCTTTCTCAAAATAATTAACATCTTACTGGGAGTAACTTTATAGGTTTCAGTAGTATTGAATATATAAAAGATAAAAGAGGAAGGATATTGGAATTAGACCCTTTACTGGAGTCTGAAGAGTGTGGCTGTTTTCATATGCAGGCAAGGTCTGTCACACAGAGACTCCTCTCTGACACTGGTGCTTTCCAACCTCACAGATGATGCTCCCTGGAATCCCATAGCATATGTCCCATGTGTTTATTATAGGAATAGTTGCCTCACATAATTTTTTATTTTTCTGAACCCACAATGTGTATTTGTCACATGGAGATGGGGCCTTTGTGTTAATTACCTTCCTGCAAAGTCACAAGATAGAAGGGTGCTCTTAAAGTCAGTGCTCAAAGTTCAAATGCAATCAGGTTTGCTTATTTTAATGGATGAAGCAAACACTGCAATGTTTGTTATCTTAATGCTTATTGCTTTGCAGTGTGATCACTTCTACTGCCCTGCAAGGGTGTTGTGTACCATGGTGCAGGTGCATAATTTCTGTAATTCAACACATACGTATGGCAAAGACATTCTAAATTAAAAAGTGACTCATCTTGTGTCAGCAGTTTTAAAGCCACAGGATAATTTTGCACAAGTCAAAGAGGCGTTTTTTGCATATTAGATGGTCTGGCAGTGTTAACCTTTGCCTTGCCTTGACTCGAGGTCTTTTGTTGATGGGAGAGTGTAATTCAGTAATTAATAAAGTCTTTCATCCTGGAAGACTGAGAAAATGTCTTGAATGTTTACAATGAGCTGAAAAAATGTTTTCATGGGGGGCCACTTTTTATTCATTTGCCATATCAAATGCTCAGACCTTCTGGTCAGCATAGAGCAAGCACTTGTAAAGCAAGTATTTTTGTAGTGTCTCCAAGCTGCATTTGTTTTGTGCCTATATATAGATAGATACAGATATATAGGGATATATATGCACAAAAGAACTCTTTCCCTTTCTGATGTGAAGGTAAACTGGAATTGAAATGAATTGTGTTGTCTATTCCAGTTTCACAGCAGCAGAGATTCTCCTGGGGTTATTATAGCTAGTTCTAAGGCAACCCCAAGTAAACTTACTGGATTGGTGGCAATGGTTGGATAGTTCATGATAAATGAAAAAGTTTCACATTTAATTGCTGCTTAGGATGTAAATACAGTAAAGACAAAGCGGTAAAACGGATCTGGTTTTGAAACTGTCATTTTGTAACAGAAAATACTAATGTTTCTTGTGGTATTCTGGCTCAGGTAAGAGCTGACTAAAGCTGACATCACTTGGTGGTAGGTCTCCTGTTGCCTTGAAGGTTATGAAGAATACCTATGGTTTGTTGTTTCCTCTGTCATAATTCAGTGGCTTTTTAATAGTCCTTTAAAATTAAAGACCACGAAAGACTATTCTGAGGAAAGATGTCAGTTTTGCCAAGTTTTAGGTTTATCTTGCACTGCAGTAGGCTGGATGATATGAATGAATTACCACTGGCAGAAACAAAACAGTACACATGCTACTAAATTCAGAACTTGATGTTTATCTTGGTATTGTGATGGTGCCAAAATCTTTTCTTGGGTCACATTGTTCAACACTATGCAATGAGTTCCATATAATCATCCTGTGTGTGATTGAAATGTGGAAATAAAGCCATCCTTTCTTTGTGCTAATATATCACTGAAGGGAGGCACATTATCTTCCAGAGAATCATTTGGAAGCTTTCAGAACTAGTATTGAGAAAATATTGACACATGACAGACATGTATTTAAGAGGGAGCTTAAGGCTGTGAGCAGGATGTAAATTTTACTATTCAATGAAGCAAATTAAAGAACTGGAAGGAAAGCAAGAGCCAAAGATTTTGGTATAAAAAAGAGGTATAAGGAAAAATAAAACTGCTTGGTTATCTTAATCCTTATGTTAAAACAAAGAAATTTAGGCATTGATAGCAAATGATTTCTCATGAAGAACTAATTTTGTTTTATTATCTTTTTTATATGTTTTTACATTAAATCTTTGATCAGAAAGTTAAACAGCACTGAAGGGGAGGTTACGTTTTGCAAATATGAAATGAACGGTCTTTTCAGAAGTTCTTTATTTTTTCCACTAACATTTAATTGCCTTTGAAAGACAAAGTAAGTTAAACTTCTGTCAGCAAGCCAGATTCTAATATTCTGGTAAAATGATTAAAGGTTTGACTAATGATATTCAAACAAAAAGTGTAATAGGTTGTAAAAAGGTATTGTCCCATTGGGAAATGAGATATCACTGGCCTGATGTTTCTAGTACTATACATGGAACTCCCATTAACCCTATTTTACTTTGTGCACATGGAAAAATTAAAGGATTGGGTCCTCATATCTGCTTACTGCATCATTGTTGGCAAGAAATGGTAGGAAACTGTTCTGGTTCTGATACCAACGAATGCTGGTTCTAATGGAGGGGTGAAGTTTAAGCCACAGACTTGTCCTAATTTGGTTTTATTTGATTCCCAAACTGCAAGATACTTGCAAATTTTACCTTTCTTAATGTTTTGCTTAAAAGCTTCTAATAAAAGCTTTGACTGGTGATAGCTTTGTAACTGTTTGAATTTCCTTTTGCCATGTGCTTCATTTCCTGTGGCACTTGTGTAATTTACCATTGGTCACTTTTTCTCATATGCTTGTATTTCATCATCCCCAAGCATGCTTAACTAAAAACCTAATTTCACTTTGGTAATTTATCTAAACAGAGGCGTTTGGCACAGCTCCCTCTTCTGTGTCACCAGCCAGCTCAACTTTGTGACAACTTCCTGCCTCACTTTTTTTTTTCCTCTTTGAAATCAATATATATGGAGCTAGCAACCCCAATTGTCAAGGTTTCCTGATACTTCATTTTACATGAAGGATTATTTGCCAAAATTCGATAGTTGTGTCAGAAATTTCTCTTGCCAGGTGCTAGATGTTTTGGAGAAAATTCAGCCAAAACAACTCAGCATATTCCAAGGACACAGAGTAGGAAACGTGTTGTTTCCCACTTTCAAAACATTCTTGAAACCTTTTCTTTAATTTGTCTTAACATCCCCCCATTGTTGGACTTGATCAGGGATTTGAAATTTGGCAGGCAATGGTCTTCTGGTCATGGATAAGTCTTTTGCAATGTCTGTGAATATCAACACATATTCTGCAACCTTTACAAAAAACCCCCAACCTTTTCCTTCAGTTTCTCTGGTATCTTCTTGGATGTTAACAGCTGAAATTTCTGAATACTTATCCTTTTAAGTGTTTTCTAGCTTGTCACAAGTACTAACTGGAAACCGATCATATGTTTGCAGCTTCCTTGGAATATATTAACATGTTACTCTTCCAGAAATACGCTATTAAAAATTTTCCTTGAAGGTGCTTTTGCTTTCTACTTTACTGCAGTGTAGAACAGGTGCCATGGAATGAACTCTGTGATGCCTCCTACCTCACATTCAGGCATTCAGAAGAGATTTTGTGAAGAGCTTTTAATCCCCTGAGCTTCAGACTTATGACTGGTAGTGATAAGATCGCATGAGGAGAGGGAAAGATGAGACGAGCTGAACAGAAAAATTTTATGTGATCTCATACAGTGAAGGAAGGGTAGATATGAGAAGGTGGGTGGAGGATGTAGGACTGGCTGTACAGACACACTGAGTGAAGGAAAAGAGGAAGAGAAGACAACTGAGATTAGATAAGGGATCTGGGTGGGAGATGGAGTCAAAAATACTTGGAGAGGAAGGGAAAAAATCAGCTATGTGTAGAGCCAAAAGAGGGAATTGGGACTGCTTTGGCAGGAAAACTGTGTGTGTGGAGGGATAGAGTGCCAATACATTTGCATTTCAGTGTGGATAAGGAGCATGTTTTCTGAAGGAAATTTCATTGTGGCCCTAACATACTGTTCATCAGCTCACATGACAGAGTGGCCTTGGAGAACATAAACTGGAATTTTTTAGATGAAGCTAAACCAGAAGATGTATCCCAGAAAAGCACCTGATGTTCTCCAGCAGCTACAGAATATAAAGTTTATGGGATCAGACTAGAATTAGTCCCAATGAGGCACCTGTAGTTTTGTAGTGTGGATGCTTGGTCTTCAACAGCAACTACTTCTGTCTAGACATCCTTTTAGTTTGATTGGTTTACTTGCGGTTGTTATAGGTAGTATGAAGCCTCCTTCTTTACTTTCATGGTGTCTTTTGTATTGAAGAAATTTCTGTGTAAGAACATTGGCTATTTCATTACTTATTTTGCACTGCATTTCCTTAAGATTATTATCTTGATGGGCTGCTTAGTGTATGTTTTCTCCAGTGCATGTATTTGGCTTTGCCCAGATTTTTTTCATTAGGCAGGTCAGCACAAAGCCCAGCAGCAGTGACTTCTGAAATTAGGCCTGATACCAGAGTGGATGAGGGAAGCCACTGCAATAAGCCTCCAAATATTTTGAGCTTTTTAGTTCCTGAATGCTGGAGTTGTTCCTGGATTGTTGTTTGTACTTTGAGGGAACATGGGTCTTCTGTCAGAACCAAGGAACCAGCAAATAAGTGCTGAGCAAGTACACAGAGAGAAACAGGTTTTATAGACCTGAAATAAACCCTCTGGCCTGCTGTAAGAGGAGAGAGGGAAAAATCCCAACTGGCCCATATGTGAAACAGTAAATGGGTCCACCATGGCCCACATGGAAAAATAAATAAAACCTGCTGAATTGGATTGAGTTTAGGAATGTGGCTCCTTTATTTTGATCCTGGGGATTAGCTCCCAGTCTTACCATAGCAGGGAGTCTGATCTTGCTCTCATTGAGATCCAAAATCTAAATCCACATTAACACCATAGAAACAGGATCAAACCTTGCCATCTAAAGTAAAAGCAATCTGGGATCTTAATTAGCAAGTGCTGTGTGTAGTGTGTGCACACACTTGCTGAGAGAGTCCCTGGGTAAGAACTGAAGGGAATCCCTACCCTGGAAGCAGTGTTAGAACAGAGGCACAATATCTCACCTGTTTCTCAGTTTTTAAGGTGAGCCTTAATCTGAGCTCAGATGTTAAAGTCTAGTCTTTCTGCATGTTCCAGATAATTTTGGGGTACTTTTTTTTCAGCTTTAAACAGAGGTCAGCAATTAACTTTCAAAGAGACAGAAATACAATAAGGGGGGGAAAAAGGTAATAAAAAATTCTCAGTGTAGATTTCAGGGTAGCAATTTCCCCTTATGTTTTCGTAAGAGTTCACTGCTTTTAACAGTGTGGACCCTACTGATTTAATGGGAAATGTACAGCATAACAATTTAAAATGGGTTTGCAGAGCCTTTTGTTTCTTTAAGAATATGAATTACATTCAACTGAGAACTGGAGACCTTTGGAATATATAGTCTTAACACCAGACCTGGACAACCATAACTATTGTTTCAAAGCTGTCATTAGGAGGAGTCCCTTATGGTCAGTTCTGTCCCCTATCTTCTAAGTCCTCATCTTTGTTCAGACTTCCAAAAATCTCACATTTATTTTTTCCTCTAATTTACTTCATCTCAAGGAAAGACTGCCCTAGGTGATAATTATCTCAGTCAGGTTACAAAAATCTCCTGCTCTCAGACTTCTTGACAGGTCTGTGGGCTGCAGAGGTTGACTGCTGCTGTGGTGATGAGCTCAGTCATCTCTAAAGCAAATAAAACACTTTCTGGTAATATTGTCTCTGCCACAGTGAAACACCAAATTTAGCACTCCCATGAGACTTTTGGACCATATCAGAGAGTGCTTCGGTGAGGATGGAATGTCTGTAGTACTGCTAAAGGAATGTGAGGCATCCTGAAAAGGGATCAGCAGGGTCTGCCGGGGCGAGTGGAGCTGCCTGTGGGGAGGTGAAGGAAGCACAGCAGGACGGTCCTGGTTGTTCTCCAGAGGACCAGTCCTGCACATGTGTGCACATCTGCGAACCTGGGCTGTGTCCGTGGAGCACAAACTGCCCTTGGTTCCACTTCAGAACGGCAATTAATGTATTCTGAACTGGCCATAATCTGACTTTAATTCAAGGTTTTGTGCTGTGACTGATTGTTGGTTGTTACCAGGATGGGATACAATTCCTGACCAAATAAGGACAGCTGGGCCCCTCAAACTTCCTTTCTCTCAAATACTGTCGAGCACATGTGAATTCAGTAGTTATTTCCTTACTTTAAATATATACACACCCACTACCTCCTGGCTATCTTTAGCAGTTCCTCTGATGAAAAACCAAGATGCAAAAAGATATTAAGTGGTTCAGTAGTTAATGTTTTTTCCAGGACTCCATAGTTGTATTATTGTTTTACTGTAGTATTTTTCACTCTGGTGGAATACCCAAGTATGAAATTAATAAAGCTCGTATTTTATTGCATCCAAAATAAATCATTATATTTAAATGTCCTTCCTAGAAATTGATGATATAAAAACTGTAACATAAGGAGGTGTTTATTTCAGAAAAAATAATTGCAGTATTTGCTTGAAGTATTTTGAACATTTGGCAGGAAATCATACTAATGCTAAGGAGATGTAAACCAGAAGCTGATAATTTAGCATCTATTATAAAGGGGTCTGGTTTAAAGTGGAAAGAAACATTTTCCAAGTATTTTTTAGTTCAAACTAAACTCAACTATTCTTCCTCTAAATATTTTATGAGTAATTCTGGAGCGAATGTATCACTGACCTTTAACACACACTATTTTTTGAATCTGCAAAAAGGAAGTTCCTCTGCACCAGCCACTGAATGTACGTTAGTTCCATCACTGAACAGAGCATCTTATGCAGGGTGTACCTGCTGTGGGCACATGTGGCAGGTTCTGCCTTACAGAAGATGTACAGTTGGGCCATGATGGAAATGGGTGACAGCACATCGATACTTTCCTCCTTGGATGCTTCTCTCTTTCTTTTGTGTATATCCCTGTGGATACCCTTTTCTGAGAGCACAGCTTTTGTTGGCATGAGGGTCTCTAGTCTGTTGATTTGACTGGTAACTCAGTTTGCTCGGGCAAATCACAGATTACCTACATTTGAAATGTAAAGTAATAACTTTCTGCCTTTGTAAAATGCACTGAAGTAAGTGTGTTGCACATTTATATATGAAGAGGCTTTTCAGGCAGCCAAAAGCTGTTTTGTATTGACATGTCCTGTTGGGGGCTGGTTTGGTTTATAGTTCATTTTAAATTGAGCCTCTTACTGGAAGAAATTGTCTTATATGGTAAATTAGATGCAGACACTCTGCTATAACATATATCTTATAGCTATTTATATATTTGCTCTTAACTGGTCTGTAATTGGTAAAGGATTAGTGTTAAGTAGATGATTTATTTCCTGTAAGTCCTGATGCTTATTAAAGTTGTGACCTGAAGCAGGAAATGAGGTGTGGGCAAAATGAGACTGAACAGCTGCAGATTTTTGTAAGGGGGAAGGACTACTTAGCAGATTCCTTGTGGCAATTCAGTGATTAGGATATAAAACTAGGACAAGAGAGTGTAAATATGTTCCTAATACACTACTGACATTTCAGTTGTTATTGTTAATAGCAAATTATTTTCCAAGAGCAAGCAAGATTTACAGGTCCCTTCGTAGGTCTTAATAGTTGCGTAACATAGCAAACAGACTCAGTACACTGTACTTAATAAAATAACGTATTATTTTTAATAGAAAAATTGTGAAAGCTGTGAAATATTTTCTTAGACACATTTGACAGTTTTCAGTCTAATTATGTGATGTACAAATTCCCCGATGAAAGATTAACTTCTAAAACAGTTGTTTAATTTTTCTAGGGGAAGAAACTGTGATTGCTGTACCACATGGGAGTCGCAGTGTGAGAATTACCCTGAAAGGACCAGCACACCTTGGTATGACTGAGCTGTTTTATGTGTTTACACACAGGCAGAAGATAAAAACAGAACCTTGTATCTGAACTCATCCAAACTTTGGTAATATGGGTAAAATCATGACCTCGATACCTTGACTTCTCATCTTTAATATCCAGCCTGGAGGATAGTCCTACAGAACACTGGAAAATGTTTAGTAAAAAGAAATAGAATATATAGTGGTGGTTTCTATTCCTTCCATTTACACCAATTTAGAAGATATTTCAACTAGAGTATACTCTTAAACAATATGCAAAAAAACCCTACTTCCAGAGGATTATGTGTGGAATCAATAGCACTTGTATGACTCAGCACCAGATTTCTGTTGAAGCCTCTGACAAAAGATCTAGGCACAAATCAAGTAGGTGAAAAACTACAGAAGTCCTGTTTCCTTGTAATTCTTTGGTCATTACATACCACCAATGAGAAACAGTTTGTTATTCTGTCAGACTTTTGATTCCCAGTATTTTCTTGTAAGGCTGATGGCAGTATTTATGGCAATTAATAAACAAAAAATATCCACATGCCTGGTTTGCATGGAGAATTAACAGTTTCATGGTAAATGGTGCTGCCATATTAAGCAATGAAATAAACTATTCATTTACTTTTGAACAATTTTTTATTTGTAACACTGGCAGATGTAGTCTGGATCACAGAAATAAAAGTAACTTCTCCTCTGAGATATGTAAACAGAAGTCAGAAATGAATTTTATTTGAAAATTTCTCATCAGTTTGTTTGCTTTCAGAAATATATTGTCACATTCTTTCAAAGAAAAAAAATTAAATAAACTCCCACTTTAGAACAGCTCCAGAGTGACAATAACTTCTAGATATAGCACTGATGTAAAAAATATACAAAGCTGAACATATATTGAAATAAATAATATTCCTTTAAAACTGTTGCAGGGGATCTGTGGAGCGATCCTGACCAGTTCAGGTCAGGACTCTTGGACTTTGTTAAGTAGTTCTGCAGAAGGAAGTTGTTGTTTCAGCTTTGTATGAGGAAAGAGTACTAGATTGCGTGGCTCCTGGGGGATTTCTGGAAGGCTCCTGAGGAATGCAGGAGCAACTCAGTAACTAAGCACAGAATGCTCCTGGCTTCCTACCCAGGGTGGTTCTGTAAAGAAGCTGTGGCTTGGCATTACCTTTGTTAGTTCACTCTCTAGCTGGACGAGAATTGTGAAATATTCCTTTAACCACTTCCACCAGCACATCTGTTTGCAAATCTATGAGGATTTAGACATTTTTTTACCTAAAATTAAAATTGCAGAGGAGAAAAATGACCAAGAGCTGTTGTGAGGAGAGAGGTGGCAATGGCTTCTGGCTTCATTGCCAGGTCTCCAAGAGCTGAAGCTTCAGAGGTGCTTCTTCACCTTCCCCCGTATGTGTTCGGGGGGCTTTGTCACTTATCAGAAGATACCAAATGATCCTTTGTCTGCAACTTCATTGACTTCAGTGTGGGTATGCTGGTATAATTAAAGGCAGGATTCTAAAAATAATCACCTCTAATTACAGATTCCATTTGTCAGAGATGTTTTTCCTGGCTTGCAAAGAGCTGAATTTAACAGGTGAAGGAGAGACCACTTACTGTTAAAGTTTTATACTGCCTCCTGTTGCCAGTATATATTTGTCCTTCAAGTAGAGTCAGCAGCAATAGCAAAACTTGAAAAGCTCTACGGAGTGCTTGGCTTTTTCCCCTTTATCTTGTGTTCAGTGGTGCTTCATCCTGGGTTTATGATCTGGTCTTGTTCCAGGAAAGCACAGCTGCTGGACTAATCAAAAATGAAAATGTGGTTGGAGATGCAGCACATAACAGATTTGAAACAAATGCTCTGAGCATTGTTTTGCAACCAGCAGTTAGTGTTTGAGTAAGGAGTGCATTTCTTCATAGCTGGTTAAAATCAGTACTTTCTTTGTGTCTATGGGTACTTGAAGATAGGCAACAGATTCATCAGAGAGCCAAGATGTTACTTTGGGTTTTTAACAAATAGGGCTCCCCTCTACTTTTGTCTACCTGGGTTTGGTGAAAGATTTGGTGGAAAATAACCAAGTAATCAGCACAAAAATGGGTCCGAATAAAATGTTTCATTATGTTGGTTTTGTTTTTGAATTGGACTGTATTATGGCTTTTCTAGTAGTTGTTGTAAGAGCATTAGAATCAAAAGAAAGATTGAAAGTTCCCTGAAATTAATCCTCCAGCAGAAGAAACAGGAAAACCAGAAGCTAATATTTTTACAAGTGGCTAATGCTAGATAACTGAGTTTGTGAACTCAGGGAGGTTAAATGTTACTAAAAAGGAACTAAAACCTTTTACTTTTTGTCATTTTTTTCTCTGTTCACAGTGATTTGCATTAGTTGACAGCATGTTAGCTGTGGGATTGGGCACTGCTCTGTCTTTGACAGATGCTCAGAGGAACACAGTGTTGCTTGTTGCTCACATTTTGAGAATGCCTGTTTTGTATTGTGCTACCTCCAAATGAGTCACACAGAAAAGAAACAGCTTTTGGGCAGCAGCATGACTTGGTCTTTATTGCCCTGGGAGCAGGAGCTGTTTCCCTGGGAATTCTTCCATACATCTCGCTGCTCAGTGAGGTACCTGCAGTGAGTTCCCTGTGCCAGACTACCCTGCTCCTTCCTGCCACTAAGAGTATGACAGGCTTTCGCCATGGGGCTTCTGTCCATAGCTGGGCAAGGCATTTCCATGGGAAAACATTCTTTTTGTCAAGGTAGGGCAAGTAACAAAACATGGATAGTTATATCCATGCGCCAGTAATTGCCCTCTTATGCACAGAAACAGGTGAGCTCTCAAGAGAATTCCCTGCCCATGTGACTCTTCATATCTGGAGTCCTAAAGACCTCTCAAGGAAATTATTTAGGATGGGGAAACTTACTCCTGAAGTCAAACTTCCCAGCTCTTTAGGATAACAGGACCCTGCAGAACAAATAAATATTTTGGTGAATTCTTTTCTCAACCTTGTCATGAAACCAGTTGATCAAACCTTTGTTCTCAGCTAGTGCTCTGAAATCAGTAAATTAATAGTTTCCAGGGGAAAAATTATTCCTTAATAAGCATCATTATGTTATGTGTGTGTTAAATACGCTAAATTCTTGGTTTTACTCTATTTTAGAAGCCAGTGATGACAAGCACTATATACTACTGAGCAGGAATGCATTGCATCAGAGGTTATCCATTGTGCTGTGGAATAGCTCCTCATCTCCCTGTGTGACACACTTCTGGGAAAATCTGAGCATCTGGTCAGAGCTTCAGTGGTGTGACCTCCAGAGATACAGGCCATGGCTCCATAGCTGGACCTTGCACATAAATACATGCTTTGGATCCAAATCTAGTGCAGCTCTAATGTAAACGTATGTCAGCTCTCAGGGAGTTACTGTGTTATTGGTTGCTGGAAAATATTCTTGGTTTCTGTTTAGAAAAACATAAAGAATATTTTTTAATTAAGAAAATTAGTAAAAATTTTCTTAATTCAGAAATGTAGCTCAGGCCACCAAATAAACATTTTCATCATCTTTTTTCACCAGCTGGATGCCTTGCTTTGTGATCTTTGATGCTAGTTTCAAAGGGGTCCTGTACTCTTGAGGATCTAATTAAATTTATTTGGAGTTGGAAGTACTTGAGATTTGATTTTACCCTTATTCAACAAAATGAGACAGTAACAGGCACCATGCATTATTACTTACTGTTAAGCAGTGTAAATTTGGGATCAAGGCTAGCAGAAGCTTAATCCAAGAATGCTGAGTTCCACATATTTTAAAGGGTTATTTTGTAATGCAATCAGGAAAGAAAACTTCCTTAAAAGTGACAAACAGAAATACGTAGCAATCATCTAAATACTTGTTTTTCCTGGGATTAGTTTATACCTCTTTGTTCCTAATGGAAATACGTTGGACAGTGGGGCACATGGATTCCCAGAGATTTGTGTTTTCTCTTTGACAAAGTACATTTGATTCACCTCTGCATTCATATCCTGTGATTAACATAAAGTCATTTCCTAGAAACAAGTCCCTCCTGAAACTTCCTTCCAGCCATGTATATAATCTTTGTTATACCTATGAGCACAGTGGAACCTAATGCTTAGAAGCTTGGGATAATGTTGGTACATTTTCAAGGAACTTAATTCATTCTATAATTCTTTATTCTCTTTGTTGGGGGTGCTCCAGAATGCATGTTTATTTTAAAAATATGAAGGAAGAAAACAGTAACAATGGATTGCGGCATTCAGAGTATGTTTCCAGTACAGGTAAAACCAGATGCTTTTAGCTTAAATTGTCTAGCCTGACTTAGGTAACTTTGTTTAAAGTACCAAAAAAGGCAAGGTAGTGGGAGAAAGAGAGTATTTATAGCTCGTCAAAAGATTCCTTTTAGTTTGCCTTGAGCTCATCTGAGATTCATGCTTTTCTTATGCAGTGCTCTGGTAGAGTGTAACCCGACCAGTGGATTTCAAGTCATGCATCTTGCTGTGCCTCTACGCTGTATTATACAGAGCCTAAAATTCTATCTTCATTATGAATATCTTCCTTTAGCTTTGTCTGCTTACAGTTCAGTCAGTTTGCTGGAAGTGATTTAGTCCTAAAATGCTTCATCTGTCTTCTGGAGGTTGTGGGCTGTTAGTTTAATCTATTTCCAAGGAGTAGAGAACAACTCAGAGAGGGTTTTCATCACCACTTGTTCTGGGAAGGGGCCATCCCTCCCCCCAGCAGTGCTGCAGCTGCCCACCTACTGGCCCTGCTTTTTCCTCACGTGGGAAATACTCAAAGTCGAGTTAATGGCCTTGGTACAGTGATGCAGGTATCAAGGTGAGTGTCAGGGGGGTTTGGCACCATTCAGGTTTCTCTGGAGACTGATTGCTCAGATTGCTTGGCTTTTGAGTTGCATGGAAGTATGAGGTATTTTTCTGTTTCTATCAGTTTTGAGTTTCTTTCAGCTTTTCCTGCTCAATCTACTGCTTATACCATGTGTTATGGAGCATTTGGTAGAGGAAAAACTGTCTCAGAAGTGCTTCTGGTATGAAAGAATAGTGTTTTCAGACATATAGTCCTGTGTTGAGTTGTCTTGTAGTTATATATCAGCCTATAATCTGAAGCAGTTAATATTCTCACAGATACTCTGAGTGTGTTTTTAATGCACATATGCAGCTGGTACTTGCAAGGCAAAGTTGTAAACATTGCTTTCTGACTTGAAAACAAACAAACAAAAAACCTGTTTAAGTTTACTAATTGCATGTTTCTTCTTTAGTTATAGAGTCAAAAACACTACAAGGAGAAAAGGGAGACCACAGTTTCAATGCTCCTGGAACATTTGTTGTTGAAAATACAACTGTTGAATTTCAGAAGACTACAGACAGGGAAATCGTAAAGATCCAGGGACCTCTTGGAGCAGATTTCATTATCAAGGTGGGGTGTGTGTACAAATCTACAAAGTTATTGCAAGTACGTGCACCACAGTGGTGGCTGTCCATCAGGTTGTAGCAATACAACAAAATCTTTTAGCTAGCAAGAAAGAAATCCTAATTACAGTCCAGAGATTATTTATGCTAAGAAAATCCAAACAAATTAAAATGTTACAAGATTAATTTCTTTCTTGTGGTGGAAAGAACCACAGGATCTTTAATGGTTAAAAGGGCCAGGATTTTTGTTTTGAATATTGCTAAAAGAATGACAGCCTTGACCTTTGACCTTGTGCAGTGGATTGAGCTATTCCAGTTGCAGACTGCCACCTACTGAACCTGAGCACTGTGTCCAGCAGCACCCTATGATCTTGCTTAGACATTGCTAATCCAGCCACTGACCATTTCTATTGCTTTTAAATTTCTATCCAAAACACATGGAGATATTTATATGTAGGAACGTATCCATATTTGACGGACAAAGGAAGACACTCTTACAATTTGCCATTGGAAAAGACAGAAGTTTCAGTATTATCACACCACTTGGCTTTATCTGTCACCTTGTAGAAATGGAATTTCAGTAGTTTTCCTTTTGCATCTCCAATATCATGTGCAGTTAGACTTGCCTGACTATGAATCAATGGGCTTGGATCACTTATAGATTTTTCTCTGCAGCAAATTTTAAAACTTTTGCTAACAAAGAGAGAAACCAAAAGAATACAGTTAGGAACTTTGGTATTCAAGGATAGATAATCAAATGGTCTCATTAATACCTTGAATAACTTGAAAAACAAAGCAACATTCAAATGTTTGTCTATTGGGAACTTAAATTTCATGGCTACTCTAGACTTTCTAGAGGTTTTATGTCTGTTGTCATCTTACTCTGCACTGTTATTATGTATGAACTATGTTTTGAAATGGCATGAACAGTTGAGTACAGTGTACATCTGTGTTGTAATGGAAATTTCTTCAGACCAGATACTCTGGATCAAAAGAGAGTGTGATTCAGTTCTTCTTCTATCAACCCATCAGTCATCAGTGGAGACAAACAGAGTTCTTCCCCTGCACAGTGACGTGTGGAGGAGGTAAGTAATGGCAATTCTTCAGGAGTGATAACAGCTGACGATTAAACGTAGCTGATTTACAACCTTTGTTCTGCATTTTTATTGAGTAAATGTTTGTGTTTCTTTGCACACTGGTAATTCTTCAGGAAAAATGACAGAGTAGCTGCTAAGTAGGTTGGTTAAGCTGGTATCAGCATAGGGTTTTTCATATGTTGTTACTGGAAGTCATGTTTTTCCATAAAGGATATTCATTTGAGTAAGAACATTGATTAAGAAATAAAAATATTATATTCAAAATGGGAAATTGTAACTCATAAAGGATATTTTGGGAAGGTAAGCAAAGAAACATGATGAGATTTTAAAATAAGAATAATCAAGAGATGAAGAAAGAAGTTATTTCTGGCCTTAGTAGTATACATGACAGAAAATTTTAGAAAATTTAGTTGAGAAATTAGTTACCCGGAAAGCAGAATAAGTAAGCAGAATTTAAAGAACAGCTCCTATCAGTACCTTTGGCTGTCTGATCTTAGACATTTAGTCCTGATGGTAGCTAGAGCAGCACATGGGGTGCTGTAGCATCTACTCCTGGTTTAAGCACTGCAGCGTAGATGAAGTGTAGCTCAGTTCTGCTGAAGTTCATCCAGCCCATCCCACTGCTTGGCATGTCTGGTTCTGCAAAAAAAAGTGTGAGCCTGTGGTGGGAGGAGTGTTTGACATTGCAGCTAGCAGTTTCCCTTCAGCTAGCATTACCCAGGTCACCTGGTAAACAGACTGGGATGCTGGGGATACTGATGTAGGGATTTTCTGGACAGTGCTAATATGGTTAAATAGTTACTTGGGACATGAATAAAGAGAGTGAGAGATGTTTTAAGTACAAGCAGAGTCTGGGGATCTTTTGATGGACCATCCGTTTTGGCACTTGCACCTCCCTGTAATCTGAAATGCAGACAATATCTGTGTATGATATGTAGTCCCACAGGAAACTACTGTATCTTACGAGATACTTGGCCTCATGAAGTGTGATTCTTGCTGGAGCTATGAGTGGCAATACATATCCTCTGATGATTCCATCACACTGTGTTTATAATTTTTTTCCTTAACCTGTCCTACAAGGGAAGAACTATAAAGCATCACATTTACTTTTGAGGACTACATGTAAACACTGGATAGCTCAAGGGATGTATTTACCATCAAAGGTATTGGCTCAAATCCAGCCTTATTCAGACTGCTGTTATGGTTTGAAAATTATAGCTACATGTCAATCTCTTTGAAATTATCCAGAGTTTTCAAAGCCCTACTTTGTAGCTGCTTGCTTATAATATAAAACTGGTACCTTTGTCAGAGGGGCTTGGCAGTCCTCAGGGAGGACAGGAACTGAAGAAAACTGAGCTGTTCAGTCATGAAAGTAATAGTACTAAGAATGGCATGTTACTGAGCACACGGGGAAGTTGTATTGCAGCTGCTTGCCTTTAACCCGTTATCTTAAAGTGGATTTAGTGTCCAGATTGTCTGTTTGGCTTCCATTACTGGCAGTAAAAGAAGAAGTTCCTCACAACAGAGACTTGGAATTGGTGCTAGTGCATTGCCATTCCTCACTTGGATACTGCTTCTGCCTTTCATTCTGTAATCTCCATGTGTTGGAAGGGGCATCTCAGAAAGCACAATCAAGCTTGAATGAGCAACAGTGTTTAAAAACTGTGTTTCTCTGATTTGCAAGTGACTTTTTTTCTGGGTTCTTTCAGTACTTACAAGAACTGAAACATGGATGGTATGAGCACTGGAACTGCTTAATTCCTTGTGGTTATCACTCTCATGCATGATGACACTTTGAATCAGCCAAGTGACACACAGCTGAAGCCACTGATACATGATACTTAGCATTTTCAGTAGGCACTGAGACTTGTGCTATTAGTTTGTTGACTCGGTTTGATTTTAATTCTTGTGATGTAAAACTTTTTTCTTTGCACTTACCAGAACATCCTCCTCCTCTCCTCAGTTTAAGTCCAAGTAAGCTTTTTTGAATGTCTTTTTTTCTTAGCCAAAAAAACAACCCAGTGGTTTATAAAACTCAGATCCCTTCTTGCAACCAGTCTCCCCACATAATTTATTATTTATTTTTCACCAAGTAGTTAGTTCAAGTTTTCTTTCATTGGCTCCTCAACTAGGAATGTTCTTGAACTTATTTCTTGGTTTTCTGCAGTTCCTTAGCAATGCTTTTGGATCTCATCTTCAATTCCTCTGGCTTTCTGTTTCAAGTACTTGTTTCTTTTAGCATGAATGACTGTGTAATATAGCTCTCCAACATCCTGGTAACTCCTCCTTGGAGGAGGGCAGTTTTAAGTTGTGAAACATGTACTAGAACCATATGGCTTCACAGTTTTGCCTTGTGACAGGTGAGCTGGTGCAGTACATATATTCCTGCATCATGAGGAAATATGTGTGCTTTTACTCTTAGAATATTAGTAGAATTAAGTGCTGGAAGCTCACCTAGTGTAAAGACAGGTTAATATAATTGCTGTGCTGAATTGCTCTAAATGAAGGTCTGGTCATGCATTTCCTGCTCAGTGCTTTCTTATTTAAAAGCAAACAAAAAAAGAGTAAGACAGAAAATTAATTCAGTGGGGACATAAGGCTGTTTTACTTTATCTCCATTACAAAAATTAGCTTTGCTTCTGCATTAGGTTATCAGCTCAATTCAGCTGAATGCGTGGACATCCGTCTGAAGCGTGTTGTTCCTGACCACTACTGTCATTATCATCCCGAAAACAAGAAACCAAAGCCCAAACTGAAAGAATGCAACATGGATCCCTGCCCTTCTAGGTCTGTATGGCAAATAAATTTGTGTGTGACACAGTCAGTTACTAAGGAAGAAGCAATTGTGTTTACTTAATTTCAATTCTTTTTATCTTTAAAGCTACTTAATCTTGATTGATTATTGCAGGTGTTAAAGGCTGATGCCTCTGCCAGTAGATGTGTGGCACTTCTTCGATTTTACAGAATTGGAGATTTTCCTTATACAAAGATATTGTAAATACCAATTTGTTCAAGGGCTAATTCTACTTTTTCTATTGCTGAGTAGTACAGCACTAGTATGATAATTTTGTGAGGTTGTGGGAGGACGACAGACCGTTTGCCTACTTTTGGATTTATTGATGCTGCTGATTTATTGAACATCTCAACAGCCAGACAGGAGCTCCAGTCAGTGCAAGTTTTGCACATGGTTTAACTTGGTTTATTCATTTGCCTATCATAAAAGTTTAGTTATTCATTGGTAGTGTAGCATTGACAATTTAATAATTAAAGCTTGGGTCTATTTGTTTGGGTTCTTTAAAACTAGGAATTTTTAAAAATCATTCAAAGTAAATATCCTTGTGATAGAAATGCCACAGGATGTTAGTGCCAAATTGTAAAGGCTATAGTACACATAAATTGTACTGAATTGCACTACAGTACTTCAAACTAACTTTTGGATTGTCTGGTGAGGTTTCCTGGCTGTGCTAAAGAATCTTAAAATATCATCACAGTATCACAGTTCAGTCCCAGAACCTCACATTAATATGCCAGCTGGCTGAGCTAGAGTTATATGCAAGAAAAGGAAACACTCTCAATGGATTTCATTTCCTATAGCTAAACTGTCCATTTCCTTTCATTCCTGTTGAACATAATTGTTGATAGTGACCTCTAACAGTAATAGATGTGCAGACTTTTAAGATTTTTTCCTGGAGAGTTGATCACTCTATGAAGCAGAAGGTCTTCAGTAATGCTTGATGGCAGTGGGTGCCAAATGTTCCAAAGCTGGAATGGGAAAATTAGGGGAAAGGATGTAATTATATTTTACCTTGCAAATTTACTTTGTACAGCCAGGAAAAGGAAAGTACTACTGGATATAATACCATATTACTTAGCATTGGAAGTAAGGTTTTATGCCTGCTCTGTGCTGTGCAGTTCAAATAAACAGCTCTAGAAGAGTCCTAAGCAGCATTCAGGACCTATCTAGGATAAATCCTGTGATGCATTTATTCCACTGATACTCATGTCCCTCAGCAGTATTTGTTACAGATAGAAGTATGTGAATATTTTCTTGTTAATGAAGTAACATAGACCTAAAGGATCATCGATAATAAATTTCTCTGCTGCATGCTTGCTCATTTAGTATTTTATGGTGGTATGGAATAGACAAACTGTATGTGAATAGTTCTTTATCCATGCAGAAAAGGTAAGCTTATACAAGTTAAGGTTTACCATAAGGCTCCTTCACTTCACATTGGGAATTGCTTACTTCAAGCATGATCACATAAAAGTATGTACTTGATGTACAGTCTTGGATATGAGAAATAATGATGCAATTTTTTTTTTTTTTTTTTTTTTTTTTTTTTTTTTTTTTTTTTA
>VZRN01005348.1:228703-295571 GCA_013397935.1 Dasyornis broadbenti
TGGGGATCAGCCCAACCGATTTCTGTGTTCAGCCACATACTGAACCCCCTGGGGTCAGCATTAGGAGCCTGGGCGGATGTACTAGTGGCCACTCCGGCGGTGCCAGATGGAGAAAGGGCAGCTACCATGGGAGCTGCCCGGTGCACCGCCACACTTTTTTATAGTAATGTCAGTTTGAAATAATTTAGATGAGCTTAATGAACTTACATTGGATTTATATTGCTCTGATAGTGGGGTGTGCCTTATGCTTATTTGTCTTCTTCCATCAAGCTTGTCCTGATTTTTGGCACACATGCAGCAACAGGTGTGATCGTGAGTAATAAAATCTTTACACCTGCGATGACTTACAGAAGAAACCTCTTGCCAAACAGGTGTTTATATAGTTATGGTGACTGTAGTTTAAACTTGTCGCTCCCCTAGCCTCTCAAGTCAAGTGTCAACCTACTCTGAGCAGTTATTGCATTCTCCAAATCAGTGGCCCTGAATTCAGGCAGGGTAGTAGCAAAGATCTGAAGTGTGATTGTTGAAGGGGTGATGCAATCAAATGTGCCTTTTAAGTGTCAGGATAGCAGGATGAAGGTATATGAGGTCACTTCTAGGGAGGATTCAGCATGGAGCTATAAAGAAAATTATCTCTAGCATTACAAAATCCTGCTGTGACAACCATGAGCTAATGCACTTTCTGGGTTTTTAGGATCCTTCAGCATCAGTCTGCCAGAAAAATCAGGGAGGATTGGCAGGGACACAGCATTGCTGGTTCAGAGGATATGTAAAATATAATAGAGCTGAGCCGGAAACTTTGTTATGGGCTGGCTTGTGCCTTGTCCTGGCAAAGAAAGTTATTCGTCCTTCCTAACTATGACCCATATATTCCACTGTAGCCTCTTCTTCTTCACTTTCTCTGCAGACCTAGATGTTTTTCATCTTTCTTTTGTGATGCTCATTCTGTTCTTAGACTTTCCTTCACATTTTCCAGAAGCACCTTCACCTAAGTCTAAAAAGTTTCTCCAGCCACTTCTTGCCGACGAGTCGTTGCGCTCTCCCCTCTTTGCTGCAGGGCTGCTGAGATGCTGTGCTTCCCCAGTCTCGACACTCTGTGCTCTCCTGGGACCCAGCTCTAACATTGTAGCCAGATTCCCCATTAGTTTCATTTCACTGTCTTCTGCTGCCAACTGCTCTCTCTTTAGTCTTCTAAGAAAGCTGGTAGGTAAGGAGAAATGAGAAATAACTGATGCCTGATTTAATTCCTTTTTGCAGATTGTCTGTTGGTCATGTGGACAATAATGGTTTGCAACCAGAAAGTTTCTCCATCAGTGCTTTAAACCTCATGCTTGAGCTGCTCTGGTGCTTTCCAGCTAGAGTCAGGTTTTTGGGTCAGGGATTAAGATTTAAAAATAAACTGTGACAATAAATTGTTACTTCTCCCAGAATAAATTATAACAAGATTTCCCTCTGGTTCATATCTGTTTAACTTTGTTTTCTGTAATTTACGCATGGCACGGTGGTAACTCATAACCCACCTCTGCCTAGCTGGAGACTTATGATTTCCTTGGTAAAATGCCATCACTTTTAATTTTAGTTATTCTATTGTCATCCAAATTTAAACCACAATATGAAGTCTCAACTTCTAGTCCATCCTTTTATTACAACTGTCTCTCTATGTTTTTGTGTGATATTTTAGTTGATAATGAATAAGAGAATAAATGCAGCTGTGTTTTAGAACCCACAAGTGATGGATATGCCAAAAGTAGCTTGTGGAAGATAAATACTTTTGCCACTGTGGTCTACCACGGCTGGTGTCCTGAATTTACATAGAGGGGGAATGATCAAAAGCTTCTTTTTTTTTTTATTATTAGCAAAATAAAAAATGACTGTCCTTAAAGTGAGGCCAAGAAAAATGTAAGTCTGACCTTTTTAGTTTTCAGTTGTGGAATGTGATGACAGTTGATACCAATCATTATTTTAAATGTTCTTCCCACAAGCCTCTTAGTTACAGTGAGATTCGCAGAGAAGCTCCAGCAAGTTTTTGCATCCTTTTTATTACTCGTGAGTTAAAGAAATAGACACCTCAACTGCCTTCTCTGTCATGGCTTAGGGAAAAACTAGAATGCTTTCCAAAACTGATAGATTTTTTTCAGCAATATGAGCTAAAAAGTTATGTGAAATGCAGTGTTTCTCACTGCATAAAGGTTCCCACTCATTGCATTGGAGTAATTTCCGCAGACATGTCCCCACTGTGCCATTGGTGATAGAGAATTACCCATTTCTCACAGCTCCTTCTCTGAAAATGTGCTGGTGATTTTGTCCAACACATTGCCCTCCAGGCTGATAAAACCAGCAGTGTGACTCTGTTCAGAGGAGGCAAGGGTAGTGCTGCAGGGAGGGACAGGGTGGCAGCATCATGGAAGTTCTGCTCAGTAACAGCCAACATTTTAGATGCTTCTTTAGACTTTTATCTAGGACCCTTGGTGCATTAGGATTGGATGGAAATAATGCAAGAGTAGCCATTTTTCCCCCCTATTATTTAGCTATTTTCTGTCTTAACTGAAATCAAGAACTATGGTCATATGGTCACGAGGAAAATAAAATAAAAAATCAAGAGTCACCATGTTTTCCAAGTTTTTAGAAAGCTGCAGAGGGCTGCACTGAGTTCAGGTTTTGGTTCAGATACGATTTGGTTGAGTTGGGCTGCTCTGTCCCAGTTTTATCATCATTAGTTTAGGTCACTGCTTCATTTCCCAAGTCATCCTGCGTTTAGTTTTACAGCATGTGCCAGGTGAATGCACATTTCCATTAGTGCTAGACTGATAACACTGCAGCATGGACATGCCCTCCACTGCATATCTAGTGTGTTCATTATTTATACCTGCTCAGATGAGTATAGGAGCATTTTAGTTCAATGAACAATTGGGAAGAATGACTGGGTAAAAAAGGCTGATTTTAAACAGTTGTACCTGCTCAAATTTGCATTTTTCCTTTTCTTTTTTTTTTTTTTTAATTAGAAGAGGAGATTCATCTACAAACTTAAATATTTCAGAAAATTTTCAGTTACCACTGTCCTGTCCATTATAAATTGCTGATGATCTACAAGGCATTGTATCAGAAGCTCTTTGATGCTTCTTAATCCTGACCTGAGATGCCTCTGAGTGTGTGCCCATTGGAGGCAGACTGAATTTACTTCAGGGAAATACTGTGTCCAAAGCATTACGATGTGTATGATATGAATGCCAAAATACCTCACATCAGAGGCTGATGGAGTTTGCTTTAATGATCTGTTACAGGCTTTGGTTTTGCATGTTCAATATAAAGTAAAAATTAAAAAAACCCCCATCTACCTGAACTCAAAATTTAGATAAAAATCAGCTCTCTCAATGTTCAGTCAGTTCCTTGCTCTGCTTTGGTATTAGCAGTCTCCATTGGCTTCTGTTGAAGGTACTTAATGGGACTTGAACATGATCATCTTTAGAGAAGTCTTATAGTTTAGGGTTTCAATAGGTAAATAGTCACATGACTAGTTTAGCAAATGCCAAGGTACAATTAAAAGTATTTTGTGTGTTCATTTTTTATCTTGCACTTCACTGAAAAAATACCAGATGCTAATATTCAACAGGAAAACCTAAATTCTAATATAGGCTTGCTATAAGTCAAGGAAAAAAATGCTTAGAATTTTCTGAGTTTCTTTATAAATCAGTTGGTTGCTGAATGAAAATATTGTTGTGGTTCAAATTTTCCTTTAATTTATACAGGATTTCAAATGAATGTATCATACATTATTTTTGGAATGTTTAAATGCACTCAACTAACAATACACAAAACTAACCGTAATTTCTGGTATTCTGCTGTCACGCTTTCACCAAAAGAAGTCATTACTTTTGGACTGTAAACTTTGATGTGGTTGGAAGACAAACTGTTTTTAGCTATAAATGTCCATCAATTTTATTTTTCTAATTAGGTACATAAGTATAAATGGACTTAATTTTTTTTTTACACAGAAGGAGAAAAAAGTAATTATTCTGTTAAGCCTATGCATGCTGGCCTTGATCCAATAAAGCACTTAGGCACAAGTTTCCCTCTGAACACATTACTGTCCTATTGACTTCAAAGCACAGCTAATATGCTTAAGTTAGGCTCATGCTTAAGCACTTCATTGGATGAGGGTGATTTTGCAACCCTAGGTGGTTTGCATGGCTGTCTTTGAAAAGACTGTGCGATCTGATGATCCAAGGTTAAGCTGACTCTGTCGGTTGGGGTAAGAGAAAACCTTCTTTTGCAGCTTTTCCCACAGAATATCCATTAGAATTTGTCATCAAAAGCATCTGGACATTGACCTCCACCAGCTGTGCCATCGGACTCTGGGCTGTTAGGTTGTACCTAAGCTGGCATTTGCTCAGATTTGATCACTGTAGGACTCAGCCATCCACTGTTTTGATAGTATTCTTCCAATAAAAATCAATATGGCCATCTTGGAAGGTGGTCAGGCTTGTGAAGGGATGAACGCTGGCAGTTCTTGGTGTCAAGTGGAGCTGGGGGTAGTTTGTTCTTTACTGGAGTCTGTTGAGGACCAGTGACCTCTCAAAAATTCTGAGCCTGTTCAAGAAAACTTTGATGAATTTAGATATATTTAAGAGCTATCAAGGTATTTCATTAACATCTCCTTAAGAATAACCAGTTAACCTTTTAATGTCTACTGGAAACGGGGACAGTCTTTTCCACAGGAAAAAGTATTTTTTTGGGTCTGTCCCAGTCACAGCCTGGCTGACTATCCTAAGGACTGAGTTAACGTATCCTCACAGGTTATCCAGCCATCTGTTCTCCTTTCTTCTATTTGATTCTTCCTCTGTGTATACTGGCAAGAAATTATTGGCAAGATGATAAACTGTGTGCAGAATCAAACTACACTGTTGACATTTTTCTGTGCTTACTGTGTATGCAGAGCGCAAATACTGAATTTTGTCTTACACAACTGTTCTTATGTTTGTAAGGGCAGCTTTCCTGCAGTAAGGGAAGGATAATTCTTTATCCAAGGTAAGGGCCAAATCTTTGAATCGTAATTTGGATCTTTCTTTCCAAATACAATTTTAGCATTGGTCAAATTATCCTCCTGTATCTCCCACTGGTGTTTTGATCATCAGCTACATTTGGACACATAACAAAGAGTAACTTCAGCCTTTTTGGGGAGGAAAAATAAGTTCTAGGAAATTCTGTATTTGATTTCATATAAAGCACACCCCAGAGCCACTCAGGATGACTTTATTAATGAAATTCAACCTCTTGGCTCTAGTGCCATTTTGAAAATGACTGTCAGGTATTAATGTGACCCTCAAAGTCAGAGAATATTATAACAAATTCGTGACCTGTTAAACAAGATTTTACTGTAGTTCATCCGGAGCATAAATGCTTTCTAACAAAAATGATGGACTGTAGACTGATCTAGTTAGGCCTCTTTATTGAAGATGCGAGGCTGCTTGCAAGATTGAAACTGAAGAGAACCTGTGGTGGTGTGCACTGGATATGGCTCCGTTTGAAAAGTGCTTCTCTTCTCTCTGGTTGTTGATTATTAGTAGAACATAAGGTGAAGGTCTCTCAGATTTAAGCAGACTGCAAGTGTACTTTTGGCATACGTCCACATGTGTATACCTGGGGTGCTATTTTATATTGTATAGATATATTTTCCTGAAGTTTCTGCTTTTTTCCCCACTAAAGGAGATTAAGATTTTGGTGTTTTCCTTTTTCCTCACAAAAGGATACAGCTTTCCCTGTTCCTCATGATTCTTTCTCCCCTTTTCCTACATCTTCTTATGTGAATTTTGGTAAATGTTCTGGGTTTTGAGAGCCAAGTGAAAGACTTAAGACATTTGATTACGCATTTTATTTAAGCATCAGTAAGTACTGTGTATTGTGTGTTCTGTGTATAAACACACATTTATGTATGCTGGCTGTGTTTTAACTGTGCACACACAGACACAATTACATGGAATAAATGACAGTGCTGTGATGACTTGCAGGTTTATTCCTGAGCCCTGGTCTCCATGCAGTGCCACGTGTGGCAGTGGCATCCAGGTCCGAGATGTGAAGTGCCGGATTCTTCTCGCGTTTACTCAGACCGAGGTTGAGCTGCCTGAGGAGGAATGTGAAGATGTGAAGCCACCAACAGAACGAGTCTGTCACCAGGTGTCGTGTGACAGTGGTCCTGTGCCCTACACACCAGAATTTCTTCATGCTGAAGATGGCAGTGTGATTTATGACTGGGAATACATTGGGTTTACTCTGTGTTCAGCCACATGTCTTGGAGGTGCCTTTTATTTTTTCTTAATTTATCCTGAGTTGTAAGAATTTGACATTGTTTGGTATTGCTGCATCTCCTGCTAGTGTTACCCTAAAGTAGATATGTTGATCTGTAGAAAAACCTGCAGCTACAAGCTTTAACATATTTTTGGTTATCCATAGAGTATTTCAAACTATTTTGCTTCCTTTATCAAATATTTACAGGGTTAAGTAAGGTGCAGGAAGTTGATGCAGCAACTTGCTTTAGTCTTGCTGCTGCATGTTGGATGCATTAGTGGTGGGAATGTTTAGATGATCTACCTTTTCCTGGGAATCAAAAGTGTATGGTTTCAGAGTAAAAATTCCCATGTTTATTCCTTTTCTTCCAAAATGCTACCATTTTTTGCAGCACAGTAGGAATACAAAGTTGTAATTAGGGAGCCTTTCTTCCAGCCTGACCGGTGTGAAGATCAAACGGGAGCTGGTTTTGGTCTTCTTGCACTGTATCCCTCCATAGAAACTCTGTGCCATACATCTGTCTGCAAGTAGTTAGGCACATTCCTTCCTGGATGTAATCGAATCTCCCTGTCATTGTAAGTACATGTTACCAGACAAGGTTGCTGGTGTTGCTACTACTTACTGTACTTTGGGACTGAACACAAGTGAGTTATGAAGTGTTAAGTGGAGGCAGTGGAATTGTGAACACACCTGTATATGACAGGACTGCTGACATCAGTGGGAAGTGAAGACAGTTGTACCCATAGAAGAAATGAAAAATGTAAAAAAAGGGAAAACAGAAACAATTGGAAACAGGGAGTGAAATAGAGCTCACAGACAGCAGCCTCCTTTGTGCTATTCACCAGCTCAAACCTGGAAGACAGAAGCTGGGAGGGATGCCCCAGAATGGGATAAGAAGGATGGTAAGTGACTGATAGTGCCTCCTTTATCATTTAACACTGCTGTTTACTGAGGGGATTGATCCATAGGAATAACAGGATCCTGTGATCACAAAAGCTGGAACATCCCTGCTCTACCTGCACTGGGAATTATGACTGAGAAGGGTGGAGAGACTGTAGTTCAAATATGTTTGTATAAACACGACATGATAATGACAGCTATCGTGGCTGAGTGTCTCTGTTTCACCACTTTGGTTAGAGAAATATTTTTAGAAATCAGGAAATGGTACTGTAAAGTAGAAACAAACCTTTCATTAATTCTAAATTTGTAGTTCCTGTATCTCAACTGAATTTTGTAATGCATAACCATTTTCTTGCCATCTTAAATCCACTTCATTGCTTTTTAGCTGCTCTTTGTCAGAGGTGTTCTAAAACTCTGATGTTTTTGAATTTTGAGGACATCATCAGATAATGTAGGTTGAAATAATCTCTAGTCTTTGCCTGCTATTGCACATGTGCATGTTTGCATTCTGCATCTTCAAGGGTGAGTTTGTTCATGCAAAAACATCCCCATAAAAACTTGCACTTGGTGTGCAGGCTGGTAGTAATTTAAGGCACCTGGACTGAACACAGCAGTTTCATTTGAAGGAACTTCAAAACGACTGATGAGTAGAATCTTATGTTCCTATTAATTTTGTTCTTGAGGGAGCCGAGTATTATTTCTGTTGTTGACTTTTGACCCTTTCACGAATTTGAGAGGTTCCCTGACCCAGAATTGTCCTATAGGTGTTGACAGTAATCTAACAATTCATTTGCTATGCAATAGAAATGACTCACTTGAAGAAATTTGAAAGACAATACCTGTTTGTGTTTTTAAGACTTCTGTGGTATCACAGGTACTGTGTCTAGACATTTTGCTTTATGTGATGCTCCTGGGAAATGTGGGAAGTTGTCAGGGTATTTTATCAATGAACAGCTTCAGAAGCCCCCATGTTGCTATGCTAGTTAGGTGATTTTTCCTTTCTATCAGCTCTGGTCTTCTGGCTGCTTTGGCAAAGGCTTTCAAACAGACCAAAAACTACCTGCCAATAAATAGTTTTAAGGGAACCAGACATCTCTTCTGTTTACAACTCACTGCAATGTATTAGCTAATGATCTCACTGTCTACTATTTTTCCATTGTGTAGTTCAAAGGAACTGATCCATTTCTGCTAAGTTTTATGTTCAAATCTCATTTCAATTAGATGAACTCTTTCATTACAAGAAATAAATGTTATCTGAGATTGGAATAACCCAGTGTAATATAAATTATATTAGCTACTTTTTCTCTAGTATGTATGCATCTAGCAGTGGCTATTAAAACAAATTCCTGTGGATTTCTGTGTCCTCGGAACACCCTACCCCCATTTCTTAGTGCTTACCTCTCTCTGAATGAGAGAAAAGTCTGCAGGTTCTAAGTAGGCTGGAAGCTTTATAGGCACTATATGAGCAAAGTCAGAATCTCTATTTCAGAGCTTGTCACTTGCACCTCTTTTTTAATCCTCATACAGACTGGACTTGTAATTCAGTTTCCTCTGGTCCCTCTGCAAAGCAGATGAAAAAATGCAAATGGAAACATTGGGGTTTTTCAGGTATTAGAGTTACAGAGAGTGATCTGCAAGGCATTATCAAACATCATCTTCCCAATTCTAGAGCAATAGTCCCACCAGTCTTGGGTCGCTTGTGTGCTTTCTGCACCAAACCTCTGTGCCTCCTCACACAGCATGTATGTGAAGAGACGTACAAGTTGAGGTTTTGAGGCAGTCTTGTTGTGTTATGCCTCTTAGGAATTAATGCTTCCTTCATCAGTCTCTCTATGAGTGTAAAGAAAAGTTGTCAAGGCCTGTTAGTCATAGGCAAATGTCACATTTAATATCCATAGGAAGCTCTGCAACCATCCTGAAAGCTAAAGATCTGTTTTTTCTTCAATGCCTGAAGAAATTCCAAACCGAAAATAAGCCAACCGTGTGCTTGGGGATCTCAAAATTGGCCTTCATTTTCCCAGAATGGGTGGGGTTTTTTATTTCTTTGGGTTTTTCTTTGTCTTCTTTTAAATCTGAAGAACTTTGGCCCTGATATTAGAGCCCCCAACATAAGTTTAATTTCATAATATCATCAGTAGGGAATTAACAGTCTTTTGAGAATAAAGAGTGTGCCTGAAGAGAAATGTTTTTGTTGTAATCTGTAGCATTTCTTTAGTGTTGTCAATCATTTAACTTCTCAACAATATTTTAAAGGGATGTTTTCCATTTTCTTGTTTAACTATACTCCATGTGCTTAAAAAATGATTATTTGGGCCACCTAAAGTCATTACATTGGCCTAAAAGCAACGAGATTAAGCAGTAAGTAACATATGCACTACCTGTTATTTCCTCTATAGTCTGTGGCTTTGGTAACTTCAGGGTGCAGTCAAGCTGAGTTTTCAGGCTTTTGTCTGGACCGTAAGGGCTAAAAGTTTACCATTTTATTTATGAGAAACGTGAGATTCTTAGAATATTAATGGATTCTAGCCAAATTTAAGGGCTCTAAGAAAAACAGTGACCATTCAGACTCACATACATTTGCTCTCAACTTGTGTTGGAGTCACCTTGATAACTGGGCACTTGTATCATTAATTTCATTAGCTGCAGATATTGCTTACTCTCTTACAGAAGTATGAAATAGCTGTACAGAGAGGCTCAAGGATATGGAGTACTTGGCATTTCTTCTAAGTTATTTTCAGCTGATAGTAAGTACATCTTTTTAAGAAGCCACCAAACTGAGACTATCTGATGTAAATAAATTACTATCCTTCCTCTTCCAGGTATAGAGAATAGATCCACCTTCTTAGCATTTGCACAGCAGCTTTCCACCCCCATTTTCTTTCTACTTTAAAAATGTAGAAACAAAAATTCTAGGCTTAATTCAAGCATTTTGATCTTTTAACATAGCTTCAAGCACTGTATATTTCATCGCACAGAAAAGATTGTAAAAGAATGTAAATGTATGTGGTTTGAATGCTGGGTTAAAATAGAAAATATTCTATTTCACTCAATAGTAGGGTAATTACTACAATAGTGCATCAGATTACTGTAAAAATACTTAATGCTCCCTGCTGCATACATAATGTTTTAGTTAAATTATCTACTATGTTGATATTATAAACCAAGAAAGCCATACATATAGAACTTTGCTTGTTTGAATAATAGATTTTTCCATTTTCCAGTTGACATAGAGTAAGTTTATCAGCAATTGAAGTTCCCAACTAATGGAAAATTATAGTTTGGTGTGAGAAATCTGTTTAATTGTGAAGACATTTTGAGAGATAAGTTCAAGCAAATGTAACATCAATTAAATGCAGTTATTTATTGAATAGAGTTCTTGAACTGAGAATGAAGGAACAGGAAGGGACTTCATGGTAGGTTTTTAACAACTCTTTAGTATCTATTTTGTAGTTAGAGCATCAAAACAGGGTGCAAGTTTTCCTCCATTGAGGCCCCTGTGGGGAAGAACTTCTAATGCAGTTTGTGCTCTGTACTTCAGTCAAATAAAAAACACACCACATATCAACATTTTCTTCTCTTAATGTGATTAAAGCTACGCAGGTTCTGCTGCAAGGCAGGAACATTTAATGAATTCCAGGTGGTAATTTGTAGTCACACCCCATCACCTGGTATGACATGCCTTTTGTTCCTTTGGCTGGCCAATTTAGCTTAGATAACACCAAGATAAAAAGCTCCCATGGTATTATTGCCAATATAGATGGTCTGAAGGGGATTTCATTTCATTCGCCTCCTTTGTGTGAGGTATTAAGATGATACTATCTATTGCAACCTGTTCCAGAGCAGCATCATCATCTTGGAATGTGGTTTTCTCACAGGAATACAGTGAGGTCAGTGAAGCTGAACATGGGTAGCATTGGCTAGATTTTGACCTAAAATATAGATTATATGGATGCTTGAAATGGACTTGATTACTTGTCTAGTAAGACCAATCGGTTTCTGTCAGAACCCAGCTTTAAATACTTCCTTCTCTCCTGTAGACAGTCAAATGTGCATTTCTTGTCTAAAAGGAGAGGGAAGCTGCTCCTGGGAAATGAACTTATGGGGATCAGCTGGAAAGAAAACTTTTGATTCCCCTAGTGCTGTTTTAAAAATCACATTTATTTCTTTGTCATCTTTGGGCATTTTCATGTCTGCATTACAGTTACGGTATTTGTTGTTAAATATTTATTCTCAGCCTGACTAGTAAAATAATTTTCCCACAATGCGTGTGTTCTGCATTAACATAATTATCAATACTTTGATAAGAAATAACTGAATCAGTTGTCAATCATATTTAAGGTCAGGTCTTTTGTTCTATAAAAATTCATCACTTTGTAGATGTAGTCAAAACATTTATATAACAAGGTCTTTCTGAGCTGCAAATGAGTCCCAGAGGGTATCTCGAGGTGTACCAGAGAGCCTGAAAGAAATCAGAATCTGTGTTATTCTGAAAATCGCTGCTGGTTTACTCCTGCTGAAGTGTCTGAAGTTGTTGGACTGGCTCAAGTAGGATTGTGGCCTGCGCAGGCTGATACACTGGACTGAGTCAAAATTGTTCATAGATGGAGGGAACAGCTTTGGTTTATGAGAAAAATGACAGTGCTTGTGTATGGGAGAGAAATTTTGACCTGGGGGTGGAACTTTCAGCGTAGGATATTTCAGCCCACTGGAATCAGAACGGCTGATGGTTAGCAGTGCCAAGGCACTGTTTTTGTGCACCGTGGACACAAAATCAGGAGTAGCTGTATGGTGATATTTGGAGGTCTTGTCACGGGTGATACTGTTAAGTGGTTAGGGAAGGTTTCCAGTTAAAAAATGCAGCTCTCTTTGAAACCATAGGAGTTGCAAACAGAAACATAAGAAAATAAAAAAAAACTTGCTGCTGAAAAAAAGTTCATATCTTTACAAAATCACTGAAGATAAATCAAAAGGTAAGAAGGAAATGGATTTAAATTCTATGACACTGTAACTCTTCATGAGCCATTTTTAGCTGGAAACAATACAGGTATTTTATGATTTTACCTCCTTTGTTCTGTAAGATTATGCTCATTAGCATTGCTTATATAGAACATTTCAGATACACAGAATCCCCCAGGTGCATCACAACCGTCTTGTATTTAATGTGCATATGAGTGAGCTTTGAAATTGAGCAAGGCTTTCATATCAAAAAATATGATATATAAAATTGGATAATTGCATAAGTTTAAAATAGAAGTAGTTCACAGAATGTATATTCACTAAGCTGTCTTGTTCTAAATGAAACTTATGTTTCATTTCGACTTGTAGAAATTTGAGTATTAGTAATCTTCCGTGCTTCAGTAATAAGATCCAGGTAGCAAGAGCTGCAGATCAGAAGGTGCCAAGAGCGGTTACGAGTGAAGAAAGCTCTAGGCTGGGTCAGATTTGCTGCCTTCAGCAAAACCATTGCATCTCTTGGCCACTGAGAATGGCTGACTAAACATAGAACGTTTCTCCTGACTATAGCTTTGCAAGTTTTCAGCATTTTTATAACAACTTTTGCAGATCTTTAGCTCTTTATTAAAGGCAAGGTAAGTGAGAAGGAATCACTTTTACCTCAATTTTGGCAATGGAGGTAGTAGTTGGCTTAGGACCATTCAAGAACTGGCAGATGCAGCCTCTGGTAGTGGCGTGACAGAAATATCTTTTTTTTTTCCCTAGGTTTTCAGAGAGGTAGAATGTCAAATCAAGCCTTTTAAATATCACAGAACTAAAGTTAAGATATAATTCACAAATATCTTTCGATCATTAAATATGTCAGCTGTCTCTGTGTTCCTTTTTTCTTGAGATGTTACTTTTAAGACTGTTATCTAATTCACTGTTCAGAGCTTTTTTACGCAGTATGGTTCAAGAGTAAGAATTACAGAAATCTGTTACATCTTCGCTGTTTCATGAATGTTTTCCTTTTGAATCCAGGCACACAGGAAGCCATTGCCAAGTGTCTGCATGTAGAGACAAAACAAGGTGTCAATGAAACTCTGTGTGACAGTTCCAAGAGGCCACCCCCAATGACTCGGACCTGCAACACCAAGCTCTGTCCTCCTAGGTACCCTGTGATAATGAGATCATGTGGTGGCAAAGGAAGGGTTAACGTGACTTAAAGAAAAATTGGCTTTCTCAGAGAGGGTTCAGATTGCAGGACTGTGGTCATGCTTTGGGATGGAATTTCACTACTTCTGTTTTCAACGAGGTTTTGGGGTCAGTGTGTTTTTTTGCACTTGGTCACTCCTTTTCCCCTCTTCATATCTCACTGATGAAATAGGGGACATTTTCTGAAATAACTCTCTTCCATTTTGAATATCTGCCAGACTTGGGAAAAAAGCCTTAACTCTCCTAGTGTTAGAAGGAAAATTTTGAGGATATTTCACAAAAAAAAAAAAAATCTAAGAATATTCACTTTCTATCTCTACTGAATGAAAAAAAATATGACATTATGATTTAAAGGTACCTTAATTTAATGCTTCTTTAGTAGCCCCACAGTTCTTATGGCTTCTTATGTTTATTTGGAGATTCCTGGGAAAGGACAAGCCCAGTCCAAATCCAAGAAAACATCTAGGTCATTTGATCACTTGAAAGGCCCATATGTGAAATTTTGATGTGTACTGCCTTACTTGCCCATTTTTTTATCTCTGACATCCCTGATCCTTTGCAAATTGTTTCTATGTGTTTGCAGAAACTTGCTCTTGCTAAATGTAGGGAAGAAGTTAACAGGAACAGGATGTTTTATAGAAAACATACACACATTTAAAGGAAGTTGTGTAAATTTAAGAAGGGTCTATTTACACATTTACAGTTATAAATGTAAACATCAGCAGGTTGCCAACAGGCCGTTTTTTAAGAGGAGCACTCTGAAGTTAAATACTGGAGTCAAATTTGTCTGAAAATGACTGTTTATTACTTTACTGTTAATAAATTCTGCATTTACTTGTTACCTGCAGGTTTATAAATCCAATTTATAATTTTGTGCTGCAGCCAAACCAAAGGGGTGTTTTAGCCGTTGATCAATAACTATGCTTGCAGTTGTATTTTTTGCTAGGCTCTGTTTGGATGTAACTGGTCCTTCCCCAGTCTGAGGTTGGTTGCTAAAGGTGAGCTTTTGGCTGTGTTTTTGGGACAGGTGGCAGAGTGGCCCTTGGAGCCGCTGCTCGGCAACCTGTGGGGTTGGAATCCAGATAAGGGACGTGTCCTGCCAGCAGCCCGGGGGATCTGCTCCTGCTGCCCACGAGTGCAAAGACCCAAAGCCTCATTCGTTACAAGCCTGTAACCAGATTGATTGTCCCCCTGCTTGGCACGTTGAGGAATGGCAACAGGTATGGCTGGGTCACAGAAAGCGTTTAAATGTGCTCCTCTGGCCAGGGACTTGAAACTCCCCAGCACAGAAGGTAGCTCCTGACTTGTGTGTGTTTCAGCATTAGAACAAATTAAGCCAGGCTCAAAAGCACTGCTTTGGACTCCTGTGCCAGTAGGTGGTCACAGGATGAGGTGTAAGCCCTTGTTAACATTTCAGAAGGCTGGATACCAGTTATTCCATTCATCATCTCTCTCCCTAAGCTCTCTAAAGATCTTCTTTTCTTTTTTTAGATGTATTAACTGGGGAGGGACATAGATTTATGTATCAGATGAATGTCTTTCTCTAAGATTTCTACTACTTCCTTGCATTCTGGTGGTATGTTTGACTTTTGAATTCCATTTCTCCTCATCTCTAATATATTAAATATTTTAACAGAAGAATTTTTTGTGCTGCTTGATTTATAATTGAAAGTATATGTCATTTTTCAAGAGCACAGATGTCCATGCAGGTGTACATGCTGTGCTTAATTCCCCTCCTTAGTGTTCACGTACTTGTGGAGTAGGGATTCAGACCCGCAGAGTGTCCTGTAAGCAGCTGCTGACAGATGGAAGTTTCCTGAAGCACCCCGATGACATCTGCCAGGAACCTAAATTGCCAACCAGTAAAGAATGTGCAAAGGTTGATTGTCCTCCTCAGCTGGTCTTTGGAGAATGGTCCAAGGTGAGCCAACCTCGAGAAAGGTGAACCAAAACCCTCCATTGCAACAAAAACTCTAAAGATTTCTGCTTGGGTGAATGATTTTTGCTTGTTTGGAGCAGTAAATTGCCAGGGCAGCGGAAGCTTTCACAAGGCCTGAAGTGAACTAAACTGTGCATCCCTGTCTGCAGACAGACTGATCCCAGCCTCCTTCCCGGGCAGGGTTTCACTCACTGAAGGACAGGCTGCAATGCATTGCACACTTTCTACCAGACATGTTTAGCTATCAATTATTTCATGGTACAGCTTCCAAAAAACCCAACTGTGCATTATTCTGGAATACATCCTCCTCCTTTCCCGTTTAATGCAGGTATGCTACCACTTCCCATTCAAAATGATTTAGAAAATTGAATTTAGAAGATGCAATTACAGGTTCATACAGTACAACCTAAGAGAGAGGGTTGAGAGACTTGCCAAAGACTGTTTAGAACCTTCTGCATGGTTTCTCTCAGATACCAGATCTCATTGTTCTGTTCTGCCCATGGCTGGACATAAATACTGTCATGTTATTTTAATTTCTGACTTGCTTGCTGAAAAACTGTCTCTCTTATATTCTTACTGCCTACAAAAGTGGAGAAGTTTAATAACTTAATATTGAGTCTAATAACTAGATGACATAAGGATTCTTATGAAGCAGAGTGTGTATACTCTCTCAGAACTAAAAAATTAAAAAAAAAAAATCACAAAACAAACTAGTTTAAAATTAGCATGTGTGGTGTGGAACACCAAGTTTAGCTTGACTGCATCCTTCCTTTCACAGTGCTCAGTAAGCTGTGGTGCTGGAATTCAGAGAAGGAAAGTTGCCTGCCAAAACCTAACAGCAAAGGGCCAATATGTCACATTAAATGGATCAATGTGTAGTGGTCTGTCTCCTTCACTGCTTGTAAGGTCTTGTCAGATGAATGCCTGCAACAGTAAGTATGTTACTTTATCTGGTTCCATGCTGATTTGGAATGATCTATTTATAAAGAGAAATCTGTATACACATTAATTCACTCATCTCCCTGTATTATCACAACATAACTTGGCACAAACTGAGTGTCATAATTACTGGACCAGTAATAACAGGATTGTTTTTGTTTTTATTTCTGCCACTCAGAAACAAAGGTTATGATCTCAAGAAGTAGTTTTCAGATATATATTATAGTACGTACCTCTCACCCTCATATAGCACTATTGGATCTGATTTTTCCTTTATCCTTTACACTATTCCAACTGGAAAGAAAAAGAGAAAAAATAATAAATTTACTATAAATTGTAAAAAACATTAGAAAAGATAAGAATCTAGTTCTGCTGCCTTGTCTTTTCACATGTACATATGTATTACACTAGACATTTTGCTTAGCATGGTGGAATTCAAAACCTGAAACTCTGTGCCAGTGATAATTTTAGGTATAATTTCTATCTTTCCTTGTAAAAAATAGAATCTCAGCTTCATTAGCTGTACAGGGAGTGGTGACAGCACAGACATTCTTTAAAAAATCTGGTATTTTATTACTGTCTATGTAAGAATCTTTTCAGAAATATTTTCTATAGAAATTGTACAGTTTGGGCACAATTGGGTCATGTTACTGGTGGGAGTGGCACTAATTGTGTGTTTAACAACAATTTTAAAAACCTCTCTGATACAGAGTATGTTTAATTACATACACTAATTTAGAACAGGCAGTTCTAAGTGCAGGTTCTTTATGTCTAAACCTGTGCTCCCTTTCTTTTATAAAGAAGAGTACAGATTTGCAGGTTTGGGGAGCAGGATGCTGAGAAGAAAGGAAAATAAAAAGTGCTTTTAGTTTTGAGCTAGGGGAAAACCAAAAGCCTTTATCAATGGCCTGGTTTCGATCACAGATCAGAGACAGACATGTTTTGACCCAACTCATAGTGTTGTGAAGAAATAGCTACTTTATACATTTTGAAGCTTTCCTTTAAAAATTATTCACAAAATAAAATAAGAAATAGAATAATTACCGACTCGTACCTAATGTGAAACTTCTTTTCCTGGCCTGCATTTCAGATTAACATGCCAAAATCCTGAGGTTCAAAACTCCACTTAAATAAAGCCTTGTGGACTTTCAGGAATGTCCTTGGCATAAGGTTTAATAAAATATTTTGAGCTGCATATCTATCTGAATTTAATTAGTTGTGGATAGTTGAATGGCAATGGAGCTGGTTTGCAAATTGCTTAACTCAGACTGATATTAATGTTACAATGTCAGCTTCCAGCACAGAGCCTAGAGAACAGCACAGTGGGAACACCATAGGGCAGAATGTGTGCAGATCAAAGCCATAAAGAGAATCACTGTCCTCTCCCTCCATTTGCATGACCCTCTAGAGCAGAGAAGCCTTTGCAGCTCAGATCTGCCTGGTGATTCTCTCGCTGGAGGGCAGGGAAGGTGTGAGGCTTGGCCATACCTGGAGTTCCTGTTTGGGTTTTGCAGAAACAGCCAGGGCCAGGACAGCAGCAGACTTTGGATTCCCAGGAACATGCAGGAGGCATCTCCTCCTCCTGCAGCCATGCTTTGAGGCTGCCTTGAAGGGGGAGTGAGTAGAAGGTAGAAATGGCCATAGGATGAGAAGCGATGTGGATGGGTGAGGAGTGATGTGGATGGGTGAGGAGCAGCCTCGTGTGAGGTGTGGGTGCTGTTGGGAGTTCTTGCCTTGCAGAGCAGTTTCTAAATGTCCCTCCTTGAGGTGATGCTTCTGTGGCTCACATGCGTGCCTTTTTTTAGTGTCTCATGACAGTGCCGAGTCATTTTAGACTTAATCTTTTACCCTGAGACTGGTAATTGTAGCTGTTTTCTGACTTAGTAGTGCCTATTAAGCAGAAACATTCCTGACTCTGGGCTCTGAGAAATAGGAAATAACACCAGTCTAGCCCTGAGGTAAGCAGGGCTAAAACCCAGGCTGAAACCCAGCTGAAGCTGTTCAGGACCATTAGGGGTCACAGATGCAGATGGATTTGTATCAGGTGATAACGAGGTCCAGTGGCTCTAGCATGTATTCTGTAAGTTTCACCTTTACTCTCCCAAACAGTCCATTACCTCAGCAGGTGCAATATTGAATGATACTAAGGATCTAGAGAATACATATTTATGTGGCCTCATACATTCATATGACCTTATATATTTATATAGCCTGCCATCCACAACTCTAAAGTTTGTTTCACTCTGAGCCTTGCTCACCAGACACCAGTAAAAATACACGCACACCTTTCAGTATTGAACTGCTAATGAGAGTCATCTGTAGTTTTTAAATAAATGAAATGGATGAGACTTGTTAACATATTTATAAGTATGCACTGGGTTTAATTCTAAGTTGGAATAACTAGTGTAAACAGACCAGAGCCTGGAGTATTTTAATTTGTGTGTTTAAAGTTACACTTATTGTGTCTATAAGTTGGATTTTGGAAATGGAAGATTTAATACTGGACTGCTTCCCTGAAAATAAATATTTGGGGCCCAATAACTTACTAAAAACAGGACACTACTTTAATAATTTTAGTAAACAGAGTGCCTAAAACAATGTAATTGTTGTACCATGTGAAATGGTTGAGGGAACCTCGTATCTGGAAAATGAATCCTGATTTAAAAGCTGTGTAATTATGAAACCATGATATCCCCATAGGTCTGAACTCATTACCTAAAACATTGAAAATAACAATTTTGTTTTATAAGCATAAGAACGCACTCCAGGGTGTAGTTCCTACAGTGTACGCACTTATTGAATGCTTGAAGCATTTAGCTTTTCACCTATTTCTTCACAGCATATTTGGAGCACATGTATATAAGAAGCATGCAGCTTTCTGGGTATCATTTGTGTGCCATCAGTGTAGTTGTCTTTTTATTTAAGTACCTCCCAAGTGGAATAGATGTGCTGAGAAGTGTTGTGATCCATGTGTCCATTTCCTGGCTCATCAGCTTGTTCTGCAGGCTCTGAGTTTTCTCTCTGTCACATTCCAAAACGCTGGGTCACCAAACACAACTGGGCTGTTTTCTAGCATCAAAATCATTGTTTCCTGACTCTTCCAACGTGGCCAGTTTGACCTGGTAGGGGAGAGCTCACGGGTGGTGCCCTTGCTCCTGCAGCACTTTGTTCCTCCCTGCCCTCTGCTCCCAGGCAGATTAGTTCTGCTGATCAAAGCAGGGCAGGGTGCCTGCCAGCAGTGAGTCAGCACCGTGGCATCCAAAACATTGCAGTCCCCATGTGGCTACCCAGCCTCTGCTGTGTGGTGTTGATCCAGGCAGCTCCCTAGAAACCTTGCAGCATCCAGGTGCCTGCAGTTCAGCACAGGAGGAGCGTCACAATACCCAGTGACTCTATACCCAGCCTGCACTAAGCGTTATGCAGTTATTGCCTGCTTTTGTCAATTTTTCTGATGAATATATTCAGTCTCTCAGCATTATGCCTTTTTTCTCTCTTTCCTCCCTTTCCTCCCTACTTTCTTGGCACAACATTGTCAGCAACTCATCTTTCAACCCAAATAAATTACCCTCAGCCAATGATTACAGGGTGGCTTTGCCAGTTGCATGTACTGTGTCTTCACTGACTGTTTGTTTCACCTCCTGCATTGCTATCATTTTGGCTTGACTCAGGCAACCAGTACAGCCAGCCAACAATTTAAATAACAGTCAAGGGGAACCTTACTTTTTGCATAGATTTTGTTTTATTTAGGTCATTCTGCACTCAACAGTGCTCAAATGTGGGGAAAGTGATAATGTGTTCACATTCTTTTAAATTCAGTTTTCTCATTTCCATCATGCCTAGCCTTTCTGAGGCAGCAGTAGGAAATATGTAGGAAATATAACCATAATAGGATCATATATGTGAAGTAGTATAAAATATATCCGTATATATACTTTCAAAATGTCTGCACCCTCTAAGTCCTTCACATAGGTATATGTTGCCTGTATCTTTTTATTGTTAGGAGATTTGGGGAAGAAGCAATAGAATTCTTGGCTGAAGCAAGAGAATGTTCTGGTTTCATGTTGTTCATATTTTTGCATTTTTCTTACTCAGATAAAAGCTCTGTGTGTTGCAGTCTGACTTGAACAAAGTCAGGGAAAGCTCTTTCAAGCATTCTGTGAAAAGCAGATTTTGTAAGCGTGACTGCCAATGACTAGATGCTTTTCAGCACTTTGTTTTCTTGCAGAGATCAAGCCCAAGCTTCCAGCAAAGTTTTCTGCCCATGGACCTCAGATTGTCAGCATTCACCGAGTCTATATTCAGACAAGGCCAGAGAAGCGCATTAATTTTACCGTAGGAAGCCGAGCTTATCTACTCCCTAAAACATCTGTGGTAATTAAATGCCCTGTGCGAAGGTTCCAGAAGTCACTTATCCTTTGGGAGAAAGATGGACAACACTTAAAAAACTCCAAAAGGCTTGGCATCACTAAGTCAGGCTCGCTAAAAATCCACTGTCTCGAAGCTACGGATATTGGTGTGTACCGGTGCATTGCAGGCTCTGTGCATGAAACCTTTGTACTCAAACTCATCGGGACAGACAACAGACTCATCAAACCCCCACCCCTCCCAAAACAGGCCAGCCAGATCAGGAGCCCAGATCACAACGAGGCCAACAGCTTTGGGGCCAAATGGCACAAAATGAGCAAAATGTGGCAAATATGGAGTAAGAAAAATGAGTTCTATCTGGGTGACAGGCAAGTAAATGATCAGCCATTCCTGCGAAATCTCGAAAGCTTTGGGAGCAATTCAGCACAAGACTTCAGCTCTCGTGAGTTCAGGAACAAACGCCTGGAGGCTGAAGTTCTCCAAGGTGCCTACAGCATGGACACTGTGCAGTTCAAGGAGCTGATGAGGAACATGAGTCAGCTCATTGAAACTGGAGAAGTCAGTGATGACTTGGCGTCCCAAGTAATTTACCAATTGACTGCTGAATTATCCAGGCTTCCACAACCAAGTGCTGAAAACTGGAAGGGGGCCCAGGATGCGAAAGTGGCCTCAAAACTCACAGGCAAATCGCTCAACAAATCTGAACGTTTCAGCACAAAAAAGGCTGATAAGTTAATGTTTGACCAGAAGGTTCCAGTTATTATGAGGCAAAAGGAAATGCCTCAAGTTTCCTTCAACAAAACAGTAACTGTACGAATTGGAAATACAGTTTTTCTGACCAAGAATACTCAAGCTGTCAATCTACTGTGTGAAACAGCTGGTATTAGTGAAGTGAAATATACTTGGACAAAAGATGGTGAGACATTAAAAGCCTCTGAGAAGTAAGTAAATAGCTTTTCTTTTACCTTTTAATGACTTACTATGTTGCTATCGATGGAAAAAATCCACCCTGCTGTGCAATATTACAACATACTGTTGTAAAAATGAGATAAGCATGGCCACTGGGCTCTCAATCTTAATGTCATGGCGTGTTGTTATGATAATCTTGTATCCCATATCATCTGCTTTATGCTCAGACAATGTGCTCTGTAGCTTTAAGAAGCTGGGAGGAGCTCTGCTGGTGCGGGTTGTTTTGAAAACCCTCCCCCCAGGTGTTTTGCTTTAAAAGCGCAGAGGGGGAAGATGGCGAGGGGTTCCCCTTCTTCCCGGCTTCCAGCAGAGGCGGCGGCGGGAGAGAACTGCTCCTTCTGCGTTCTTCTTTTGGACTGTGTTTTCTCGACTTGCGTTCTCGTCCGAGACATCAGACAATCTCCGAGAGGAAGCAGGCAAGAATCCTCCAAGAAGCCACCTGAGGGACGGCGCCCGGCCCTGCAGGACTCCCGGTGGGGGGGAAGCTACGCCCAGGAAGAACAGGACACTAAAACCTATCAGACTGTTCACTCAGGTTTAATAAGTCCTTTGCTCTTTCCTGTGTTCTGTGGGCATTTTGCTTTGTTTTGTTGAATAAATAGGTTTGTTTTTCTTTTGCTGGCATCCAAAAAGTTCTGTTGTGGTGGGGGCAGGAGGTGCCGGCCCCATCCCTGTGGGGAAGGCGTTTAGCCGAAACGCTTTCCTCCTAAAACTTGTCTCGAATCCGAGACAAGAGTTTGGAAGGCCTACAGCACCTGATATTCCCAGATGGTCACCCAATCCAAGTACTAACCAGGCCTGACCCTGCTTAGTTTCTGAGACCACATGAGCTCAGATGTTCTCAGGGTGGTGTGGCCATAGCCCAGTTAATAGAGCATGAGACTCTTAATCTCAGGGTGTGGGTTCAAGCCCCACAGTGGGCGCCAAATTCTTGTCTCGGGTTCGAGACAAGTTTTGGGAGGAAAGCGTTTCAGCTAAACGCCTTCCCCACAGGGATGGGGCCGGCACCTCCTGCCCCCACCACAACAGAACTTTTTGGATGCCAGCAAAAGAAAAACAAACCTATTTATTCAACAAAACAAAGCAAAATGCCCACAGAACACAGGAAAGAGCAAAGGACTTATTAAACCTGAGTGAACAGTCTGATAGGTTTTAGTGTCCTGTTCTTCCTGGGCGTAGCTTCCCCCCCACCGGGAGTCCTGCAGGGCCGGGCGCCGTCCCTCAGGTGGCTTCTTGGAGGATTCTTGCCTGCTTCCTCTCGGAGATTGTCTGATGTCTCGGACGAGAACGCAAGTCGAGAAAACACAGTCCAAAAGAAGAACGCAGAAGGAGCAGTTCTCTCCCGCCGCCGCCTCTGCTGGAAGCCGGGAAGAAGGGGAACCCCTCGCCATCTTCCCCCTCTGCGCTTTTAAAGCAAAACACCTGGGGGGAGGGTTTTCAAAACAACCCGCACCAGCAGAGCTCCTCCCAGCTTCTTAAAGCTACAGAGCACATTGTCTGAGCATAAAGCAGATGATATGGGATACAAGATTATCATAACATCACCCCATGACACTTATAAATAATTTATTTTTATTATTTTAAGTGTCTGTCATGTTGTTTGGCTTTACTGACATCCAAGTGTTTGTCCATTTCCAGGATACTGCATATGAGGATTGACTATTTTTATAAGGTGAAGTGTTTTGGATGTCCTGGCTGTATGTTTTGATCTGCCTTAATCATTTCAGCTGTATCAGAAAAAGAGGAGATTTACCCCCAAATTAGAGAGGCTGTTGGATTTATTCAGATGCTAAATACAGTGGGAACACATTGCAAACATCTGCCATAGTATAGATGAAAAGAAGTCTTAGCTGTTACTCATTTTTAAGAAGGGAAAATATCACTGGTACCCTCATCATTCTTCAATACACTATTTAGATTTAACTGGAGCTATATAACTTCAATTGAAAAAGAAAAAAAATGAGCTATTATGGATTTTTTTCAATACTTTAAAATATTTCTTTTGAGGACAGTGAAATTCAAAATAGTAAAGAACGTGTATTACCATCATATTTGAGAGCTGACAAATGAGTACAGCAAGATTTGTTACGATCAGATATTTGCTTAAGACTGAGCAAATACTTCTACTTCATTACTGATAAATTAGAAGCTCACCTGGTAGTATTAACATTAACTTTGTGTGTGAGCCTCTTATAGCTGGCTGGAATTATAGCTGGCTCTTGAGTAATGAAAGAAACGGTTCTGAAATGATAAAGGTGCTTTTGGATATTTCTCAACATATTTAACTGATTAAATGCTCTGCCAAGAAAAATATACTTCTACAGGGCTATCAATTAAAGCAAAGACACCAAAACTAAGCCATTTTAAAAAGTGCAAATGTTTTTGGAACCATGTAGCTCCCACCAGTTACGTTTATTTTGTGAAAAGTCCATAATTTTCCATTAATTTGTTGCAAGTGATACTGTGATTTTTTTGGACATGATGGTGTTTTGTTTATTCACGAGTATGTTTGCTTCTTAATTTTAGCCCAGACTGATATTCTTGCACTTAAGGCATATATTAGCAAAGTAGGTTTATTTCCTAATTTTTTTTCCCAGTAAGGTTTCTTATACATAAATCCACATATATGTGTGTGGACCCAAAAGCCAGTTATGTTAATAGCATTGCATATGAAAGAGTGTGAGGAGGTCAATGGCTGTTTATCTGTCATGTTTATAAAGAAGGATGTACCTGAGCCATGCCAAGGTGGCTTGTTTCGTTGAGACACAAGTATTTTTAATATTATTTTCTGTCAATCTATTTTGTAAGTGTACTCAATGTAGGAAAATACCAGCTGCAGGTTTTTGGGATGTGCTGAGTGTATTGCAAGTCATGTAACTTAGTGCTGAGAAAGGTAACAAGGGAGAAAAGTTATTTTCAGCCTCTTGTCCAGCCTGTGATGCTGTCTCGCATACTTTCCCCTCTGAAGGCAGGCAAGGCATTCAAGACACCTGTGAGACTTTGCTGGAAGATTTTAGCTTCAGTCCTGATACTAAGAAAAAGAAAGCCCAACCAACCCAACCCCAGAGTAATGTGAAAGGCAGATCAGGCCATAGATCTGTGAATTCACCAATCCTGCTGAAAACCAAGCTTGCTCTGGAGAGATCAATTTCTTGCCAAGCATAATACTTTTAATTGTGGTATTCTGATTTAATGGCATTGCTGTTCCCAGGGGATCCTGGTTTGTGGTAGCAAATGCACTGTCCTTCAAAGGTCTGCAAGTAGAACACAGCTCTGTGGGAGAAGATCTGAAAAATCCTTCTTGTGTGTATCCCTGAGTGCTCTTCTTCTGTCACCAGAGAGGAGGCAGAGCTGTGACTGCCTGTGTTGCTCTGGAGCTGCAGACTCCTAAAAAGGAATTTTGTTGCTGTAACTATTGCAAGAAGATTCAGCTGTGTTTGTCCCAGGGTACTAACCCTTGTATTTCCTTGGTTATTGTGCAGGGTGAAAATGGACACCACTGGAAAAGTGCAGATTCAGAATCCTGCTCAAAAGGAACTTGGTGCCTATGTATGCCTGGTTGTTAATGACTCTGGTTTTGATATGGAAACATCACTGCTGTTTCATGCAGGTAAAACTGTGGCATTCCACAGAACTGGACTTTTATACACACACACGCCTATACCTGTACATACATACATGTGTGTGTATAAATATGTGTTTAAACACCCATGCTCACTGCAATGTGAAGTAGTTTATTTTATTGGCAACCCTTGAAACTCTGCCTGATTTAATAGGCAGCAGTAAAATGGTCTTGTTGCTCGAAAACCTCAATAGGTGTGAACTCAGTCTCCCTGTATCTATCCCACCTGTATTTTCTGGCTGCTGCTTTGCAGACTGACTTCTGTTCCAAACAGAATGAATTTAAATGCGGGATCTATGCTTAAAAGTTGAATAAAGCTTTTAAAACTTACTATCCCTTTAATTTCAAAGAGGTGCCTGTCATCTTGTCCTCTGTGTTAAATATGACAAATCTGGAAGCCAGCAGTTTCTTGGCAGTTGTTGGAGGTACAATCGTGGCAAGAATCGGCGCAAATATTATGGTTGAATGTCCAGTGAAAGGTAAGTAAGAACTGCACTGATGTTCCTTGTAATGTTTGAATCAGAAATTTACCTTATATCTTGAAATAAATTACCAGTGAAGGCAGAAAATCATTGATCATTAGTCTTTTTTTATTAGGCATATCACCCACACCAGTCCTATTTCTTTTCTGTTTGTCACTTCCATTTACACACACATCCATGTGCTCAGAGTTTCCTTTAAATGGGCCTTCTTTCCAAGAAGTGGTCTAGGGCTCCACTACAGAGCTTCGAGCCCACCAGGGTGCGGGGCTATCTTGCTGCAATAGCGAGCATGGCCAGCTGACTTGCTCATCAAAGAACTTTCCTTATCCCTCTTGGAGATGCACATCTGTCTAGACTGTTGTTAAAAGCAAAAATGAAATCTCCAGCCATAGCCTAATAGAACTTAAAACCTGAAGGTGAAGTAAACTTGCCTTTTAGATCCATCAGTCTGCAGCTGCAATGAGGAAACAAAGAAAAGTGCCGAGCTATGAGAGAATACAGGTATTTTCTAGCTCAACATCTGTGGAGGAGCAATAATGTTAATCAGACTTTATATGCATTAAGCAGCTCACTGCTTCATTTTATTTTCTAGCCCTTTGTTGGAAAGGTGGCTATTTTCTTTTTAACCTTACCATTGCTATCTGTGAAGTTTAAAGTGTAAGATTTCAGTCACAGCAGCAATATTCTGTCAAACATTTAATAAGCTGAACTCAGCCTTTTGTGAAGATGATGTGTGAAAGTGCAAATAACCATGAGCGTTGCAAGTGAGTGCAAAAAGCGACCTCAGAGCAGCCAGTTTTGCTGCTTACATTTATGTGCTGGGAAATGCATACTAGAGGGTGTTGATACTGAACCAAGGTAGTGATAGAAATATATATATGCAAATAGCTCTGCATACAATGGTGGCGCCAGGCTGACATATATTAGGACATGTGGCTCTGCTATTCACCATTGTACCAAGGCTCATTCTTTGATGAAGTAATATTTTCCAACTACAGTTTGGCAACTCTGTGTATAAGTGACCTACATCTCAAATTGAGCAGAGAGTTCATGTCACACTGTTAATATTAATATTGTTCGGATGGGTAAGCAGTTAGCAATTTAAATATAAATTAATATTTTCACATGGGACTGTAGATTTCCAAACGCTTTAGAATTGTATATATTGGTGAGCCAAACTTTAGTTATGCTGAGACACCAGTGTTGACTTAGAAAATGATTTATCTAATTGCTTTATTTCCTGTCATTGCCAAGGAAGTAAGTATTACCGTTTGTGAATAAAATAGAGCTTGCATGTCTTAAAATGTCACTAAGTCTAGAAGCAGAAAAACTTTTGCAATGATGTAAGCAGAGTTTTCCTGTTCTCTTTTCCTTAATGGAAAGTAATAAACCACTGATTCAGAAGATTGAATTTAATAGCACCTTATGCTGATACATTTGTCTGATAGATGGGACCCAAAAATACATCCATTTGCAGTGTAGGAGGATGAGAACTTCATTGTGAATGCTGATAAAACATGATGTGCATAATCAGATAAATGAGTTTGAACCAGAAAAAAACATACTAATATTTCTATGCACTCCAGAAGTTCTAACAAACTGTTCCTATTCCTACAACCAACCAGTGTGAGTCCACAAGAGTCCTTTTGTCACTGCCTGACATGGATTTACAGGAATGATCTCCTGCATTCATGGAGTAATAGCCCACTGAAAATCCTTGCAAGGAATGGCTGGAATCAGAGTGCTGTCAGACAGTGATCCAATGTGTCTGTCAGCTGAGGATCTCAAAGTAACCTGCAAAAGTAAAGATAAAAGAGCCCTTGTAGAGTCAGGGAGACCTTGTCTAAATTTGGAGCACCTCTTCCTTGCTGCCCTTCCTGCTGATTGCTCAGGAGGATACTTCTGCCCTGTGAGCTTCACTGTGTGAAACATCACTGGATAAGTCTTTGCATTCTCCATGTCCCACCAGGAGCTTATTCAGGATCCTTCTACACAGACATTACTCATGCAGATTTCTCACTGGTGTCAAGCAGACACATCTGGTCTTCAGGACTCCTGCTAGCCCACAGAATAGTTCTGAACAAGAAGAACCATCTAATGAATTAAGTGTCTGTGTGTGTGTGAAGAGTATTAGTGCCATGTCAGTAGCAGAATTCTTAAATTACTTCTAAATTTCTTGGCTGCAATGACCTCTGAGGTTTTTGGTTTTTTTCTGTAGAATGAATAACCTAAAAGACATTTTTAGAGTTGTTCAATCCATAGTTTCTTCTGCAAAGAAATTGGCCTATTGAAGATGTAAGGTTTAATATTTTGTGCAGCATTGGCCTTTTGGATACAAGTTTGTTTTTTGTTTTTTGGGGTTTTTTTAAGTGCTATTGTCCTTTTGACAGCCTTTCTCTCACACCCCAAAAATCATATTGAGATTGAAAAAAGGCTTTGAATTGCTGAAGAGCAGTGTATCCTAATAAACAGAAGAACATCAAAGGACACATTAAGAAAGGTTAGCTGAACTTCTCAAACTGATGGTATCGCTTTCTTTTCTCTTTATAGTTCGTAACAAGACTATTTTCCCACTAATTATAATAAACTCACTTCTGTAGCTCCCACACAAGTATATGTTAGAAGATATTCATATATTCTGGATAGATTCATAGTCCATTCTTGCAGCCAAGAGCTTTTCAATCAACACACATGGTATAAATATCAATACTGATTGCTCCAAATTGCTCTTGGATAACATTTATTGTATTTGCAGAAAAATTCATCTTATGATTATTGCTAAAATAAACTAAAACTGTCAGACTCCATTTATTGTAAAAGCTTTTAAAGTTCTAAGCTGAAGTAAAATAGAGTGGAAAAATGAAAATACAAATAAAATGAGCGTTGTCTGCCCCTTGCTGGTGAGAGCAGGGAACTGGCACACACTGAGCTGAGGTTGTTTACACTTCACTTTGCAGCTCTGAAATATCTTGGCACACAGGCCTTCAAAAGCAGAATCTGCACATTCATCTAAATTCTGCATTCCTATGAATACATTTTGGCTCTCTAATAATAACATACTGATAAAAAATTGTGAGAAATATACAAAGCCTGTTATATCTTTTTGCACAGAACTTTCACAAAAGTGGACCAAGTATTTGCTGTCAGTGTTGGAACGTGAAACAGGTCCAGAAAAATCAAGATTTTGATTTTCCATCCCACACTATTCCAAATGTAACTGTGATGCTGTTCTTTGTCTTCCATGCTTAACCCCTTTAGAAGACATCAGTGAAGAAATATAGAAGTTTAGTACATAGGATTTTGGCTCTTAATTTCTTTTAGGTTTTTGGTGTGTTCTAAAGGATATTAATAATAGATTTCAAAAATGTAAAGGAGTAAGTAAAGATTAATTTTATGAGGAAGGAATGACAGTATTTATAATTAGCGTAATAGAAGGAAAATCTTTTGCTCCTATGCTTTATACAGTAAGTGCATCTCTATTAGAGTTTTTGTTTGGATCAGGCTTAAGCAGGAGGAACTAACAGATGTACTTAAAAAGCTTAACTGTGCTTTTCTTTGTGTCTTGTAACAGTCTGGGAACCTGAAAACTGAATCCCTTTGGGTATAACTAAACTGAAGGGTGTGCCTGGATGCTGTACCTATTGCTTTGCCAATCTGAATGGGCAGCATGTCCAAGCGTCCAGGCAAGATTGACCACATAGTCCAAAGCAACTTTCATCCAAACATACACTGGGTGTGTTTTGGGACCTTGTTACCTACTAGGCCTCTATAAAAACACGTTCCTGAGGCCCTCTACTTCTTTCTGATGTAGATAGAGCCTCAGGGAAGGGGGAATCCATAAATTGAAATTGTTTACAGCATTTCTTTTTTGTTTTCTCCCACAGCTTTGCTAATTTGAAAATAAATTTCCTTTAAATTCCTAATTCAGGAAGGGTTAAGATGGATTGTGTTAGAGAAAGGTAAAATTTCATATACTTCCTACTTCAGTTTGCAAAAAGTTGTCAAGAAGAATGGACGAAATAATAGAAAATAAAAATTGGCCATTCTTTAAAGCTGTGGTGAATTCTGTTTGCACCTTGCTAATCTCATCTTAAAAATCATAGGGTAGAGCGCTAGAAGAGGTAGAGAGAGAGACAGAGTATTAGAGGAAATAGGCATGATCTAAAGGTTACTTCTGGTCCTGGAAAGTAGGAAGGTATTTTGAGGAAGGGTTATTCAAAAAGTGCTGTGATTTTTGTACTCTGCCTACACAGCCCCAGGTGCTCATTGTAGGACACAAATTGCAGAGTTAAGTAGACTTCAGGTCTGATTGAGGATAGCAGCTCTTGTATAGTGCTTTAATTTCTGATAAGATTTCGTTTTCGGAGTCCATGCACGTATCTACTTTGTGATGATAAATGTGTGGGTTCTTGGTGATGCAGCACTGTTATTCAGTAAAGTGAAAGTATAATTATACCAGTTGGGCAAACCAGTCTCTGCTAACAGTGCTGAATTGTGGAAGTGCCCTCATGCACACCAACCGAGTCTTTGTTGGGGGCCGACTGCAGAGTTCAGTCTAGCAGTCACTAGTTGCTAAATATAGTTACCTTACTTTAAATGCCTGATTTTGAAAAATATTAGCTTTTAACTTCTGCACCTGGAAAAAAGATTAAGTTCTCTTTGACAGCCAGAGAGCTAAACAGAACCCGACAGAGCTGTAGCAAGAGTGGGTTTGGAAGGAGTCTTGCTTTGGGAACCCTTCTAAGGAGGTCACCAGATGTTGGTAAGAATACCTAAATCCTGTGAGATGCTGCTATCACCTAGGAAGAGGAGTTGCTGCTTGGCTGGCAGGAAGCAGGAGAGGTAAAGCTCTGAAAGATTGCGAGAGAAAGGGCAGTGTCAGAGGGCAGGCTGGGGGATCACATCGTGTGCCAAAATGTCTCACCCTGGTGCTCTGTTCAGGGCAGTTATTCCTGGTGAAGCTGGCAAGAATCATACAGGTAGTTTCAGTAGCAGCAGGTTTAGGCTTTTTAGGGTTCACTAGAAGTTGATTGCCCAAGCCTAATTCAGGTGAATATAAACGCAGTTTGAGAGTTCTGCTGGAGAAAGTGTGTTGGTGGAAGTAATTGCTTTGTAAGTTAAGCTCAATGCACTGGAGGTGTTAGTGGGTGTAGGGTAAATAATAATCAGATGACATTCATTGTGTGTATATAGTTGACCCAGAATTGTTTCCTTGCAAGTTGACATGCAAATTTAGCCTCTGAAATAAGGTAAACTTTCAGTGAAGTGCAGCAAAATGTGCTTTGTGCCAACACAGTTCTGCTTTGCTCTTGAATGGGAAATTCAGAATACTTTATGAGATTCTACATAGCTGGGGGAAAAATTTCTGAAGACATATCCAATGTTTTAGAGCAAGTAGTTAGAAGGCCAAGATTTTTATGGTGTGTAATATTTCACAGGGCTTTCAAGGTTGGAGGAAATTTGGTTTTGAACACTGAATATTTTAAGGGCACCTTATAGTGCAGATTCCTTTTTTTCCTCTTTTTTTTAAACACTTGTTTTGTAGTCCCATCCGGAGCTAGAGTTTTTTTTCCATAACATTTGCTGTCCCAGGGCCACTCATGGTGGAAAATTACTTTTTTCATGGAATATTGAGTATCGTAGAGCTGCTCCAGTGCTAGTGGAAAATAACCTGTGTTTGAGGTCAGAAAAATAGATTAAACTAATTTTGAAGTTTTATAGCCACTTAGGTCTATAGTAGAACTTTTGAAGAGGATTTAGATCTGTTGCAAGAGTAAGATTTGCATTTTCAAGGTTTTTCTAAGATTAAGAAGGCCTGAGTTCAGGAATGCATCTTTGTTCATGAAGGACAATTACAGCCAGCCTGAATTTTAAGTATGTGTTTAATTGCATTCCCTGATAAGGATGCATTTAGTCTCATGCCTAAGGGATTTCCAGACTTGGAAATGATTGTTAGATTCTGCTACTATCTGGATCCAGTGATAGCTCTGCCATTTGAATCCCTGGGATCTTTACTGCACTCAGGAACCTTTGGCAGTTTGGGGGAGTTGGTACCTTTGGGCTCCTTCTCAGCTGCATCTGTATGGAGATGTAGTAGGAAGGAACCAAAGGTGGCTACAGGCCATCTCTTCCCTCTTCCTTGTCCCCCTCTTCATCCTGTCTGGGGATCAAACCAGGAATTACTCAGCTTGAAAGTCCTCTTGCTACTATTCTGTAATGAACAAAGGCTCTTGAAGACAGCATGAAAGTTACTTTTGTTGATTTAAAGTTACCCTTTGTAAATCAAACTTCTAAGTAAGTGAGAGTTAAGCATCTGCAATAAAATTCAACCTTGTGCACAGGACAAATTCCTCCATGAAGTCCTACAAATATGTCCCAAAACTTAAGAGTAACTTCGGCTCCTTTAAGAGAAGGAAAAAAAAAGCAAGCAACAACTTGGTTTTGGCTTATTTTTCCTTAGTTTCATTTCTACTTGGATAAGAAAATTACTTATAACTCTTACGGTTTTATTTACATATGAGTTCTAAAGGGTGAAAGGGAGGTTTTAGGCCTTAACTGCTTGTCCAGGAGAAAACAAAAAAGAATTTTTTTTTTTTGATTTTTTTTTTTTTTTTTTTTTTTTTTTTTTTTTATTTTAATGGTATGCTGGAACTCTGTCCTGCAGTTTCTGTGTAGGAAAATTGGTGCTTTTCACAGTGCAACTGTAAGAGCCTTGTCACAGGAGGAATGTGGGAATTGTGTACTCTGCCTGCTCTCTCCCAAGAGCTCAGAGATGAGACTCAGCTCAGTGTGCAGTGCTGCATGGCAGGAGGGAAGGAAAATCTTATCTTGGGAGCAGTAAATATGGAGTTAAATTTCTAAAGGAGAAGCATTGAAAATCTGCATGATGGAAGCTTTTTCACGTGAAATGTGCTAATGCTGACTGCATGCTAGGGTTGTGATGGGTTATGAGATGAAGTTTTATGCAAGGTACTGCTAAGCAAAAAATAGTTTTTCTGAGTGTCCTCTAACAGTAAGGGTTTCTCCTGATAGGAATTCCAGAAATGAAAATATAAACAAGAACCCTGACTCTCACCAGACGTACAGCAGAAAAGGATTTTTCACTGGCCGTATGAACGTACAGATAAAGTGAAGCTGTCCAGAAGAGCTTGAAATGCATGTGCTGCTTTGCCCATGAATGTAAAGTAGCTGTTCATAGGGATGTCTTTTTCTCCAGATTTATCTCTTTAATCTGTTTTTAGGGTATCTATTAGGAAATGCGATAGCATCATATGATCAGCCTTTTTTCTGAGTGATCTATCTACTGTGTCTCTGTTGATGCACAACTCTGCAAGCTTCATATCATGTTTTTGCCCTCCAGTTTTGGGTTCCCCTGAAAGGCAGGGTTAGAGGCCCCTGATTTCTAGCATAGAGTTGTGTCCTGGCTGCAGAGCGTGCAGAGTCCTTCTCCCGTCTCCTCTCTTCATGCTCTACTGCAGTCTGTAAAAGGTCCCTGAACTCTTCTCTAAAGCAGCTTCCTTTTCCCCTTAGCTCAGGACTCAGTCTGAGGATTTGCATTAATACTCTTAATGGCAATCTAACCAAAAGCCTGTGAAAAGGCCAGAGAAGGAGCTTAACTGCAAATACCAGTTGTCCTTAAGCAGCTAGTCCAATATTTCCCAGTCTCACTCTTAGATAGTGAATTGGTTTCCATGTAATACAAAGGTTCAGGAAAGAAATGGAACCATGAAATGCAAAATCATGAAGGGTGCTCAAAATGGTTGTGAAGAGGCCAGCTCAGAGGGGCTCAGCACTCAGTTAACATACCAATTATTAACTCGTAGATAAAAATCTTACTTCTCGATAGTCTGGGGTAAAATACAGTGCAGGAGTGTTGTGATTATTCCCAGTCCTGTTTTGAGCTCAAACAGCTTACTTTTATGTGTGCATCCTAAGGATATCCATGTAACATCAGCAAACAGCAGAGTGCAGTACCCGTGTATAAAGCATTGGTGATGTTTTGAACGTGATCTGTTTAACTGATTGTTTGCCATGGATTCCCCCCTCGTACCCTCTAAGTGCCAGCACCTCTAAGATGGCTTGGGTGGATTCCTGGTGCGTGACAGCTGGGCTGGCTGCTGGCCTGTCGTGCAGGGCTCTGTCTGTACTTCTCCTCAGACCTACAATTTATGTTTGTGTGCTTGCATTATTCATTTGAGTAATGATTTACTTGTGTGTGTGGTATTACTGGCTTGTTTCCCCTGAAGAGAAACATATAAAACTCTTTGGAGAAAGAAAGAGGAATCATTTGCTATAACTTGAGTTTAAGGTGTGTGACAGATACCCAGTTTTGAACTTAAAATGAGTGGCAAAGCTATTTTGCAGATGTCTTCTGCAAACTGAACTCCCAGTCACGTTTTTAAGGGCTCTACATGTCGATGAATGAGACACACGTAGAAGAATAGAGACATGGCAATTTTTCTGCGATAGCTCTAGGATATAAACCGTTCAGAAGAAAAATATTTGACTTTAGCTAAATCCTGGGAATGAGCTACATTTCTAAATGCTGTCATGAGAGCAGAGAGAGGACTATCAGGAGGTGATACTGGGCTGATGTTTGATAGAGGCTCAGGTTAAAAGTTTAAACTTGAACAATTCCAAATGTTTTTCTGTTTTGTGGAATTTGACTTTGAACCTTTTTACTTCAGTCCCATCTGAGCTGTGCTGCTTCTGGCTTCTTTTTGGCTGTTACTGGCCTGCTGGGTTTTGGTGCCAGTGAGGGTAGTCTGGCTGCAAACCTCTAGGCCTTAGAGTAAAACAACTCAGATCCTCACACCACCTCCCTCAGCCAATCTGCAGAGTAAGTATATACGCCTGGATGGCTGTGGAAAGTACACTGTAAAGGAAAAATATGTCTGAGAATGAAACTCTTTAGCCAGAAATCTGGGTAGGATGGAAAAAAGACCCCTAAAACAAGACCTCACCCTAATTCCAAAAGGGTATTTTGAAGTGGCATAAAGCTTCTTCTAGAAACTTGAAAAACAGCCTGGGTTTTGGACCCCTGTGTACTTTGTAGATCTTGTTTTATGCAACTTTATTCAATAAAACACAATTCTGCATGAGTTTCAAAGCACTGAACAGCTGCTAAATTGTCTAGAATAAAATCTGTGATTATGCAAAGGAGAGTTTCTCTCCACTGCCTTTCTAGACAAAATGGTGGGGGGAGCTTTTTCCTTCAGTGAAATAGCAGGTTCCAGAAAATATGTCTGGTTCCTATTACAGCAAAGGAAAAACTTAAGGTGTGCATTGGAAGTGCTAAGCCAGTGATTGAAATGTCAAAGTTGTTCCTAAAGGCCATTCCACATCATGAAGACATCATCTGTAAAGTAATACTGCACAATGATCTGTGAGGAGAGGAGCCTGAATTAGCATTTGATATTGCTGGAGCTTCCAAATGTCCCACGTTCGGGCCAGCTTCTGCAGCAGAACCTGGTTGGGTCAGTGAGCACTGACCAATTTATTTAGTGAGAAAGGAGTTCAGGTGAGAGATTTTTTCTGCTCTGACTTGTCCCATCCCTGCAGCTTCGTGCACGTCTGTGGCTGTTTACTATGCCACATATGCCAACTTACCCAGTGACTTCCCCAGGATTCTGGAACTTGGAAAGAGCATTTCTATTGCAGCAGCTCAACCAGAGCATGAGCAATGAGGTATCTGATTTGCCAACTTGTAAAATATCTTTTTAAAGGCAAGTGTTTGAAGAAAATTAAACTGTAGAAGTCTTCCCACTGGTAGTGTGCCAGTGGAAAAATATTTTCATTGAAAATAAGCATTCAAAGTAATTTATTGATTAAAATTTAAAATTAGAAGTTATCTGCAAGAGCCGAGGCTCTCAAAGTTCAAGTGCTATAGAAGGAATGATGGTAGACCTTTGGCTTCTGTACCACAGTAATGGAAATTGCTTAACAAGAGTGCCCCTCTTTTCATTATTAATAGCTCTCTCTGTTCCCTTCCCTTCACACTGTGTCATTACAAGTTATACAGATCACATCTGTGTCTTGGAGTGATATTATGATAATCCTGTATTCCCTGTCGTCTGCTTTATGCTCAGACAATGTGCTCTGTAGCTTTAAGAAGCTTGGAGGAGCTCTGCTGGCGCGGGTTGTTTTGAAAACCCTCCCCCCAGCTGTCGGGGCTGGAAGGGCATGGGGTGGGGGGAAGACGGCTACTAGTTCCATTTTTCCCTGCTTCCAGCAGTGGCGGCGACAGCAGAGGGCTTTTCCTCCTTTGGTTTTCTTTTCGGACTGTTATTTTTACTGACTTGCTTTCTCGTCCAAGACATCAGACGATCCCTGGGAGGAAGGCAGGCAAGAGTCCCCTAGGAAGCCACCTGAGGGACTTCGCCCGGCCCCGCAGGACCCCCCGGTGGGGGGGAAGCTGTGCCCAACGGAAAACAGGACACTAAAATCTATCAGCTGTTCACTCATGTTTAATAAGTCGTTTTTTCCTTCCTATGTTTTGTGGGCATTTTGCTTTGTTTTGTTAAATACATAGTTTTTGTTTCACTTTCATCCAAAAAGTTCTGTTGTGATGGAGTAGGGAGGTGCCAGAGGCCCATTTCTGTGGGAGAGGAGTTTAGTCGAAGCGTTTTCCTCCTAAACTTGTCTTGAACCCGAGACAATCTGCAATTTGGAGAAGTTGTCACAAGTGTTTTGGCCATAAATTAGCTGAATGTATTTCCTAATATTTTTTTTTTCTTCAAGAGAAATATCGTTGCCCCCATTTATTTTTTCTTTATTTTTGATAAAAATTTTAATCTTCGTTCCTCCCTTCTGTCCTTCCTTCCATGAGGCAGGTTGAATGAAAAGGTACTGTGCAGATCTTTACATCAACTAGTTCTGACTGGGTTTAGTGATGTCATATCTTCCAGCAAAGAGACGTGAGCACATTGCTTTTGTAGGACTGATAGCAGTCTGTAAAGTTGTCTTTGATCTTGGCTTGCAGTACTTAACCTTTAATCTTTATTCTTAGTGGGATGTTGAATTATTAATAGGGCTCACAATTGAGAGGTTTTCTTGTGAGTGTAAACACTGTTTATTTTACTGCAATGTTGTTACTTTGGTTTTCCCTCTCTGCGAAATGACAAAGGAACTCAGGATTCTTGGATGTGACAAGTAGCAGTTAGCAATATAAACCCTATGGCTTATCTCTCACAATAGATGTTTTAATTATTTTCATTTTAAAGGTGTTCCCAAACCAAATGTAATGTGGTTGAAGAAGAAAAACATTTTACCAATGAATTTTGTTTTGAATGGTTCTTTATTTCTGAGGAATGTTTCCTATGGAGATGCAGGAACGTACACTTGCAGAGCAACTAATGCTCTCGGAAAAGCTGAGGCTGCATCTGTTCTCCACATAACTGGTAAGTGCTAAATGGGAATTCCTTACTGATAACAACAGTCAACCACTTTATAATCAAAGTTTAACAATGAAATAGTTGGGGGGTATTCAACACTTTAGTAGAAATTTGGGATTTTTGATTGTGTCTGACTCCCTGGGATCAGTTCTCTATTTTGCGTTTCCAGTAATGTGGATCTATCTACAGACGGTTCAACTTGTGACTTCAGGGTTGTTCCATCTTCTCGCTTCCAGGGAACAAATAATCAGCCCTAAACCAGCTGACACATTGGAGCTAAATCCACTGTCATGCTACATTATTTCCAGTACCTCTAACTAGAGAAACAGGGCACGCTTGAATATTCAGAAAATCTGCAGGAAAGTGAAAGCAATGACTGGTTTTGGGGTTTGGTATTTGGTTTTTTTTTTCAGTTTATAGAGACCAATAAAATGTAGGGACGTGGAGAAGAAAAAATTCTGATTATAAACTGCTAACTCTCAGAAGAGAAAAATCTCTATGTAAAGAAAAATCTCTATGTAAATGCCTCTATTATAAGTAGATTAATAATGTAATACTGTATAATACAATCATGTCTTGCGAATCACTGTCGTCCATGGATCATTTGGCTCTAGAGAAGAGCTTTCTCACCAGTTTGCTGTGCAAAGTGCAGCACAGCTCCTCGTGGCCACTCCTGCTACAAAGATCTCTTTCTTGAGCACACATGTAGGGTAGGTTTTGGATGTTTGGGTCTGTTGGCTGAGAAGGATGTTCCAAAGACATACTAGGAGTCTCTGTGTGAGAATGAGTGTAGACTGAAGCTGTCTTCCTGGTTTCAGTTTTCCTGGAGTACATCAAAACTTGGGATGTTCCAGAGAGGAATATTATTATAATGACATAATTGGAAGATTGCTCACAAGAGTCTAAATTTTGTTTCTATTCCTGGTCATGTGACATTAGTTTAAATAAATCTGGAGTGGATAGGAGAGGGCCAAATTCTGCAAGTTTTTGGCTGTGCAAGACTGCAGTGAAATGGGAAGACTTCTGCTGTCAGGGCTTGCAGATTGCACTGGCTTAGTGTTGTCTGAAACATCCCATCAGTTTTTGGACTTGGCTACAGCACTTGCTACCTGACCAGGGGCAGTCCAGCAGTAGCACAAAGTCTTGTAGCCTTTCCATTAAAACTTCGTAAGGGCTGACAAGGCAGTCAGTCCTTTGCCTGTTGAACTGGCCTCACTGTGGTTTTGTGGAGACTTTTTTTGTCCTGGTGTTTACAGACAGGCAGGAGGCTTTGTACAGAAATCTCACACCGAGGAAAAATGTTGAGCCAAAGTAACATGACCCAGAGAAGTTAGAATATAGCAAAAGATTTAAACCCTTCTGGAAGGAGAATCATAGATGTTATGTACCTTCATTAAAACAGAAATGTTGACTAAGTGGTAAGAACTGTGTGTTGCTGACAGATTGCCCATGTTTTTGGCAGTTATTCTGCTGGCATATGATAAAAAGAAAGCGTTACTATAGTGATGGGCATTTGACTCTGCATTCATTATGCTATCTCTATGCATAATGTGATTTTAAAAGATGTTCTTTGTTTTTCTATTGTAACACTTTGTCATAATTCCATCTAATGGAACAGACAAATTGGCTGGATTCCATGAGAGAAGTATTTTTTCTTACAATTTTGGTATGTAATGAAATAATAAATAACATTGTCATGAGCAACAGGAAATACATCTTGTAAATCTTGTTTTCACACGAAGTGTTGCAGGCCTGTTTTTCTAATAAATTCAATAAATTTGATTAATTCAGAAACTTGCATAAACATAAATGTACACATACTTGAAGTTTAGTTCTTCAATGGATAATTTAACTGCATGAATGAGGTTGATCCTAAAGAATTCCAAACTGCTACTATGACTGCTTCATAACTAGCATGTTGGATATTTTGATATGAAATGGTTTTTGGCATCATGATTTAATTCTTTCTAAGAAGAGATCTTATGCATTGTGTTACAGAACAAAGACTTACAGAGAATAACTCTCACATATTGAAGGGAAGCAGAAGAAAGCGTGTCCTGATGGCATCTGGGATTGGTACAAATGTCAGTGTGGTACCTGGAGATCCACTAAGAATAGGTGTGTTGTCTTTTCTGCTTTTTCATGAATGTTATTTATTTATTTTATTAAAATTGAGGGGGCCTCATGGAAAAAGTGAGTGCAATTCCCAAGAGTCCAGGTTTGGTGACCACCTGGTTTTCTTAACTCTCGCTCAGCTCTCAGTTTCCAGGGCAGAGGCCTTCAATTAAGACACACAATCATTTTTTTTATTCATCTTTTCAAAAAATAGCTTCCCTTAAGACATTGTGAAGTGACTCACGCTGACGCTAAAGCCATGCAATTATTATTTGAGCTTCACGGGAAAAAAGGGAAGGGATTCAGCTGGGCTCTAGAATGTTTGTGTTTTTTTCTCGTCTAAATGAATGCCTCTGTTTCCATCCCTGCCTGTGCCTCTGGAGTGAAAATGCAGCAATTTCACTTAATGTGTTTACGACTCCTTTCCCAAACCGATAGAAGGTCTTTAACTGCAGACCTATTTGCATATTGTAGAGTCTGGGATGAAATCTGCATTCTGTTTAAATCATTGTTCCCCCCTTCTACTTTGTTCCTATAGAAGTTAATTTTTTAAAAACCTACTGAAAGGGAAATTTTGTGTGAAGAAGTGTGATAAGTACACATCAGCCTACAGAGCTGATACCCCTCAAGGGGCAGTCAGGACTTTGGGCTTTAGCTTGGACTTCAGTGAATTTATGCATATTCTTGTTTTTATTTAGAATGGTAATGTCCTTTTATGTAGAATTACACACTCTTACATATTTGTTTACAAACATTTCAGTGTGTTTAGAAAAACCTGCTAAAATGCTATTGATTTTTAGGTTGCCCGGTGCTGCCAAAATACAGAAATACAGTCCACTGGCTCTTTGGAGATAGTCCAATTGAGGAAGTTAAGACCTTGGAATACCGAACCCTGGTTGGGGGTCGTATCCTAGAGGTGAACACCAACTCTGGTCAATTTGCTGGACAATTCCAATGTCGGACTTCAGCTAGTGCAAAACTAATGTCAGTTTGGGTAAATGTCAAGAAGGAAGGTTTGTTGAAAATTATATGACAAATTCTTGAATTTTAAAATATTTTCTTTCACTCTGTAAAGACTTTCCTGAAAACTAACCTGCTTTTCTGTGTTGAAAGTAAATCAGAAGTGTATGTTTAGCTCCACACATGGAAATGGTCTTATTTAAGTCAATAGACGATGTCCCTACTCAGAGTTGGATATGGGAATTAATGTGTATCCAAATATCATGTGGGGGTTCTGATTTCTTGCCTGTGTATCTGAGAAGCTGGGAGAATATGTCTTTCTGCTTAAATAGTTTTAAATCAGACAGGTTTTATCAACTTCCCCTTCAACAAACTTCTCCATGATAGCCTACCAAACTGAAATAAAACTGACTTTGAGGTCATCTTTGGAAATGTCTTCATTATAATAAAAGTAATTTTGTCATATTGTAATACAATTGTTGTATTGCAGCGTCGTTGCAATTAATATGGTAGTGATCTTACTGCAGGCACCCTTAATCACATCAATGTACCAGAGTACACGGCACACCTAGAGATTTCCATGTGAAATTCTCAAGAATGTAACATTCCTCAGTGTAATGCACTTGCACAAAACCACATTTCTATTAGTAGGTTATAAAATATGCAACTGAGAATCACTGATGAATTTGGAAAAAACCTTACTTGTGTGCCACCAGGACAAGAGCTGTATCTGCAAACATTTTATCAAGTTTTAAGCATTTTAGGTGTTTAGAAATTAATCATACTATCTTTTTAAAAGCCCAAATATAATTAGGGACTCAGATTTTAAAACAAGCATCTGTTAACCCTGTAAGCTTTTCTGTATGTTTTATCTCTTAACCTCTCAGTTTGACTTGGCTTTGTGGTTGATGTACAAGGGACTCAAGCAGTAGGATCAGATCCCCTCTGCTGTGTATGAGGGTGTTCTCGGTGATTGTTCATGTCTGAGGATGGTTCTGGTGTGCCTGGGCTTATGGAGAAAATTACATTTGCAAAGGAAACTTACTGAGACGCATCTGTGTTTAAAAAATATTTATTTTTAACATAAAAGGTAAATAAGAAAATATGCTAATATTATTTTTCAAAAGCTGGGTCCAGCCCTTGATCCTAGTCTAGATCTTATTACAGTTAGAATTTCTAGACAGGTCTAGCCAGTTACTGAACTATCCACCTGCAGTCTTCAGCTGGACTGCCTTTTGGTTGCCTAATCCTCTCTCCAGTCAGGTTGGGCAGTATTTTGGGGTGATTCCATTTTCTAGTCCTGAGCTGTAGCTCTGATTGACACTTACATAAATGTTTCATCACTGCCATACCCATGCATTTGTGAAGCTGTAAAACCTCCCTTGGTGGTTTTTGCGCAGAAGGCATTTTGAGGGCACTTCTGAGCAGTGTCATCCTAGTTAAACAAACAATACAGTGTCTCCAAAATAGCTGCAGTCAGTAAATTTAACTATTTGTATTTCGAAAAAGGTCCTTTTGTATTTCTTTAAGAAATCCAGAAGTAATAAGGAAACATTGAAAAACAATAAGTTAAAGAATTCATTATGTGCTGCAAGAGTGAGCCTGTGGACACAGCTGGTAGCTATCAATTATTCTTGGTTATTATGGAAAAACCTGACTCCTTCTGTGATCACATAAAAATCTGTCAACATTGCATAGTACTTCATCTTTTACCAAGTGTCAAAAAAAATTGTGGAGGAAGGGATAAGTGTGGAATTTTGACTAAATATAAAGGCAATAGTTGTTAGAAGTGATCGGTTTTTAATATAGAACGCTCTTTAAAACAAATTCCTTTTTCATCTTGCCAGATGCCTCAGTGGCAAATTATTTTTACATTAAATACTTCTCCTTAGTTTAGTACAGGATTTTCTTAAATCCTGAAATTATGTGAGGTGTCTGGAGTAAGATGAGTTTTCTTCAGAACAACCTTAGTGTAGAACAGCAGGAAACCTAGAGAGTCTGATTTACAGTTTTCTCTTTTTAATGCTCATTGTATAAAAATGTTATGAAAGTTTTAAACGAAGCTCATCAGTTCCTACTGTGAGCCAGATTCTGCTGATCTCATTTGCCTTGTAGAGACCTTCATGCTGGTAGGTAAGGGCTGAACTTGAGGGGAAGCTGAGTAGGACGATTCTACTCTGGCTTATGGTCCCTTTTCACAATTCTGAAATACTTGCTTTTCTACAGAGGACGTGATATCTCTCCAGCCTACAGAGAGTGCTGCCAAATCAATCAAAATGTGACACAGTTCCAGCATACAGTGCCTCTCTCACACTGCTTCCAATTGTATTCCTTAGATTACACCTGGGAATATGCTAAGTGGAGTCCGTGCTCTGCTGCCTGTGGGCATTCAGGAACCCGCTCCAGGAGCCTACAGTGCATGAATGCAGAGAAACAGAAAGTAAATGAGTCACAATGCAGAGAGCTGCAAAAGCCAGGGATTATTTACCAGCCATGCAACACAGAGGACTGTCCTGCCAGGTGAACTGCCTTCTACTCTATTTCCCTGTGGTCTTTGTGTATAAAAATGCACTCACCACCTCCTGAAATTGTTTCTGTTTATGCTCTGCATGTGAAATGTGGGGTTTGTTCCATCATGAACCCTAAAGCATGAGAGATGTGGAAATGGATCACAAGCAAGTGGGGAAATGCTTGATTCAGCTGAATAAATGAGATCTGAGCATGTCTCCATGCTGCTGCAGCAAGTCTTGCTGCTAACACACCACACCTCAAAAGCTAAGCTGGAGGTCTTTCAGAGACACTGGGATGTGCATTTCTGTTGAATCTGGGCTACCCCAGAGGGAAAACTTGTGTTTAGAGTGGCCAGGATATCAGGTGTTTACCTGCTCTCCTTTGTGCCAGCAGAATTCTGAGTAAGATGTTTTCTGTGGAATGCCTCATTTATCACTAATGCCCCTCACTGCAGTGGTTCTTGCATGTCCTTCCTTGCCAATTTTCTCACTGGTTCAACTGGAGATCATGGGGTTGAAAGTCTTTATATCACAGATGAATGTGTCACAGCATCTGATTCCAAAGGCCAAACCCATGTCTCTAGACTATTTGAGTTGCAGTGAGCATTCCAGCTCAACAGGGTGTTTCTCCAGGTTTTCAGCAGGAAACCCCACAGGAGTCCTCAAAACAAGCGCTTTTTGTTGCTTTAAAGAATTGGCCATCACTATCAGCAAAAGTCAGTGAGGGATACACACACTTCGGAGTTGTCCCTCACTGAAAAATGTTGGGAGAAAAGTGTTAAAACTTTAGCTGACATTGTGGGACACGTTGCTGGTATATTCTAAATTCTGTTCTAAATGCAGAAAACATAGCAACAGATAACATATCAGGAGAAGTTGTTTATATTTCATTATAGTGCCAAAAACCAGATCATCTTAAACTGAGAGACTCCAGCCAGCCCAGAGAAAGCAAACATTTTGCCAGTAGAAAAATACTGAAATCAAACTAATAGTTTGAAACACAGCTTCAGTTGCAGGTTTCCCTCTTAAGCTCCAGCCTTTCAGAGCAGATGACAGGAGGGTACAAGAGGGCCTGAGGCTCCTCTGAGCAAGGTCATGCCTTTCAGTGGATTGCACGGCATGACTAAATAGATTGTCGCTGGCCCTGAAGTATTCACAACATAAACAAATTGGTTATTTCATATGGCTAAAGAGAATGGGAACTGAATTGTCTTTTTAAATGCTTAGGTTTCTTCTGCTTTTAATTTGGCTTTATGTAATCAGCAATGGAAGGCAATTGTGTGTATACTAACATAATTAACTCTGCCTTGAGCTATATGTGTATGCTAGCATATAAATTGCTTTTCTTTTGTGAAATATTCCGTGCTTTATATACAGGAATATCATCCCAGACACCTGAAAATAGCCCTGTGTCTGGTTCTTGGTGCCTCTAACCTCGCGCCTTCCCTGTGATTACTGACCTGGACGGGAAGTGCAAAATGTCCAGACTTCCCTTCCCATATTCCCACTTACTGATTTCTGCACAACCCTCTCACCTCAAGGCAGCTCTTTAGAAAGTAACCACAGAATTTCTAAAGGCTTTAGATGTATGGGCAGTACCATGGGCCCTTAATTATTCAAAGTGTTTTGTATGTGTTTAATCACTTGTCTCCGTCACAGTGCAGAGGTACAGTTAAGCAAATATAAGGGCTTGAGCTTGTACTTAACTTGTGCTTTGCTGTGCATGTGCTGCATCAGATGTTTGCAAAAGTACTTGAACTTTAAAAGAAAGAAAAAGACAAGGGTGTAGACTGTAAAAGACTAATCTTCCTTGAATGGATATAAGCTGTTTGTAAGAAAATTAAATAGAATTTTTTTTCCTATTATCACTGTTGTGGTACATATGAAATCCATTCTATCTTTCTAGCCTAGATTTATACAAAGAGCAAGTTGATTGTGTTACCACCTGCTGCCTCCCCAGTATTGTTCCTAGCTGCCAAGACAGACTAAATATTTGCAACTTCTAATCAATAAATAACATATTCTGCTTGACCTGTTATCTAGTGAGATCTTGATGTAATAAATTTGGATGAGTTATGGCAGCTGTCACTTTAGTGGTAACTAAATTGGTACCATCCATTTTATAAGTAATGGAAAAGTACACTGTCCTTCCTCCTGGAATGTCACATTCAGCAGGGTCTGTAGGGCTCACCTAGTAATAGCTTCTGGTAACAAGCAGTGTAACCTCTGCTAGCAAATATGCTGTCATCAGTTAATGACCTTTAGAAGATCTTGTTTCAGTGAAGAAGCTTATTCTAACTGTTCTTCTAAAATTTGCAAGGTTGGGTTCTTTTGATTTTTCTTTGCAACCAATTGCTGCCAACTACCAGCACAACTACAATAATTGCTCTAAATTTGTCTTTGCATCCTGTAGGTGGGTAGCTGGACCGTGGTCTGAGTGCTCTGCTTCTTGTGGCAATGGATTTCGCCATCGACAGCTATCGTGTCACCAAGTCCAAGCCAATGGCAGAGTGCTGGCCCTGCTGCCAGGGGCCTGCACACACAGGGACCGCCCTGTGGGGAGGAAACCCTGCACGGGGCACTCCTGTCCAGTGGAGCCAACACACAAAAAAGCACAGGTCAGTTACAGCATTCATCTGGAATCTCCTTATATTATAAAAGTGGGACACCGTCATCGTGCCACTGGCTGAACATCTGTCTTCTTGCTCAAGGGAGGAGCTCTGTGGCCGTACTTACCTTTCAGGCCTGTCAATTATAAATTCTGTTTTATGGGTTTTTGTTTTTCATTTTATCATGTCTGAGCAACTTTTGTTTGTTGAAGACATGATCTGAAAGCAGAGCATTAACTTCAGTGTATTTTATAAGCTAAGCCATTATGATGTATTCTATTTTTCAAACTAGTTTATTGCTTTAATTGCAGTTTTATCAGAACAGTTTGCATAGCTGTACTTGTGAAGTGCCCCAAAATGATACATGAATGTGCTTCAACAGCAGTTGCAAGTGTTTAATGCACAGAACTCTATCTTCCTATATTTTCTGTTTCTTCCTTCACACAGTAAACTTATGTTCATATTAATATGACTTTTATAATTATTAACACATCAGTTACTGTTCAATGTGCAAAGTAATTAATTAGAATTGTTATTGCTTTATTCTCAATACAGGTTTTAGCATGGCAAGGTTGTAATGGTCAGAGCTACAGAAAAAATGTTGTAGCAGAATGGATGTGGCGTGATGAGAGCAGACAATGGATTTAGATTTCGGAACAGGCAGTATCTTGTAAAATTGCACACAGAGAACCAAAAACAACTGGGCCTTATCCAAATTGGTTGTGATAGGGCTGAAAAAGAAGGCAAGATGCAAAAATTATGGCTGGGCTGTGTAGCTGGGTGACTCCCTAGGAGGGTAATTCTCTTGTTACTAACTTGGCTGTTTCTTTTTTTCTCCCCTCACCGTTTTCTCTCAATTTCCAGTGCTCTGGTCACTGTGTAGGCCACCCCGTAGGTTCACAGCACCATCAGTTTCTATGTCAACTTCGGAATGGGTCTTTGGTGCCAAACTCCTCTTGTGATGAAAGGAAGAGGTAAACAGTTTCAATAAGTTAGAAGTTAGATTGTTTACGTGACCAGATTAAAGGTACAGGATTGTCATTGCCGTACAAGTAGGCAAATTCTTTTGTGTCAAACAAAGGAAAGGAGGTAGAGACAGTCATCCTTTTGTGGACACTGGATGAATTTGGGAACCCAGGAGAAGTTATTCCTGAAGAACTCAAAGCATCCTGTATGCAGTGTTTCAGGGTCAGCTAATTTTTCCTAAAGATAAAATGCCTTTTCTATTCCAGGGTTAAGAAACTGGTTTAATAAATGCATGTTTTTTCATGAGTAAGAAGGCACAATGAGTAAGCACAAAATTAAATACAGGGAATGCAACTTAAACATAAGGAAAAAATGGAGCAGGATACCCAGAAAGTTGTGGAGTTTCCATCTTTGGAGATATTCAAAACACAAACAGAGACAATCTTGAGCAACATGGTCTCAATGGCTGTCCTATGAGCTGGGGTGTGGGGTTGATGGGTTCCAAATGCACCTTCAAACATCAGTTCTATCATTCTGTGAATAAGAATTTAGCACTAAAGCAAACACTTAACTGCCCCTTATTTCCCTGCACAGCCCTCCTGTCAGAAGGAACTGTTCTTCAGAGGTGTGTGATATGTACTGGCGGACAGGCCCCTGGAGACCCTGCAGTGTGGGCTGTGGGAGTGGGTTCCAATCCAGACGAGTGTTATGCGTACACAGACAGAGCAACAAACCCATGGCTGAGCAGTTCTGCAGAGGGAGGAAGAGACCAGTGACCTGGCAACACTGCAATGTTATGTCCTGTGGCAGTATGTAAATGTTTATTTAAATATGAGCATAGTAATAGTTTGTAGCAGTTATATTTGAGAGTGACTCACAGTTGTACACTATTGATTCTACAAGCATTTGATTGTACATCAAAGGTAAAACTATCCTCTCCAAGGAGCACTTCATAATCCTGGGGTTTCTTTTCTCTAAGTAGGCCAGTTTGATATTAAAGCCTCAAAAGCACTTTTAGAAACAGCATACTTGGGAAGTTTTTTGCAGACTTCCCTAAATGACTGTGCCAGTTGACTCAAAACTCTGAGTGAGCCATTAATGCCTCCAAGATGAGGTAGTGTTCTGAAACAGACAATGAGTAGATGAGTGCAGTGAGATCACACCTCTTACTTGTGGCCTTGTTTAGCTTTGAATCCACTGCTGCCAGAAATATACAGTAAAATAATCACAAAGCTAGCAGGAGTCCATCAGTTATTTACAATTACTATGGCAAGTTCTGCTATTTCTCTTTTGCTCATTATACAGCCTTGTAATGTTTAAATATATTTTTCAGAAGGCGAATGCAAGGATACAACTCACTACTGTACGTTTGTAAAGCAACTAAAGTTATGCTTGATAGACACCTACAAACAAAGATGTTGTCAATCATGTCAAGACATGTAAGTCCTCTATGGCAAGTTCATCATGCTGCAGTGAAGAGATGGGAAGAGAGGTTCATTAAACTAACCTGCTTGAAGTATATCCTTGTAAATGAGACATTAGTTGTAACAGTTAAATAGCGACATGGGGCTAATGCACACACAGTATTTTGGATTGATGTGCTGGATAAGGTATTGTTTTTGGGAGCTTTCATTTTTCATTCTTTGCAATGGAAATTCTGATGTTGTAAACATGTCTGGATTAGGAAGATAATATCATAGCATATCATCTGTAAAATTTTGCAGGCCACCATTTCATAATTTTATCAGGGAAAAAAGCATTAGCTAAAAGCAGCAAATAGTGGGTGCTGTCCTTAACTTATGAAGAAGAGCCACAAAAAAATCTTCAAAACATTTTGAAGTGCAGCAACTCTTGACTCCTGGGTTTTGGTTTGGGTTTTTTTCATCATATTCAACACAATTTTTAAATTTATGGAAGCTGTGGCTTGTAGCTGTTGAATTTTGGCAGCAGCTTCATTTTCATAAACACCTTGAACTTAAGGGTTGATCTCACAGGATGTGCTTTACAGATACTAGCTCTCAGATGGATACACAGAAGTACATTGAATTTTTCCACCTCGAATTTATGCATATGCAGTAAGGCACTATAGATCCTAGTACAATTTTCAAAGCAGCAATAGATCTCTTTTGAATAAATGAGGTGTGATTTTTCATTGTTTCTATTCTAATTCCACTCTCTGAAGTACAGTCGAAGTTCTGGCATGATTATACTTTTGTACTGTTATTAAATTAGAAGCTTTCTTGTCAGAGCTGTGAACAAACATTTGTGAGCACTGGTCTCTTGTACATCAAGTCAAATGAGGAGCCAGGAACTGGCTGTCAGATGACTGTCAGATTTCTTGTCTTGAATAATCATTTTATTTTTCTCCATTAATGGGGACAAATGTCCAAGGAAGAATTATTAATTTTGAAAATGGACAAGTGCAAGAAACTATTTTAAGCATTTTTCCATCAAGATAATTTTTTTATCATGACCATTAACCATCTGAGTCGTTTGCAAGTTGATAAATTCTTATCATGATATTCCTGGGTAAATTATCTTCCATATTGCAGATTGTCTGATTAGAGCTTTAAGCAGAGAGGACCACAAGGGAGGCAGAAAATAGAGGTTCTTTTCTTTTGTAGTTTCCAAGCTACTGTTCATATTGGAGGCCTGAATGCTTACTCTGACTTGGTTCTTGTGTTCCATGTCTGAGCTGCGGGACAGGCGGAGGTGTGGAAGAGCTAGGGGGAGAGTTCAGACACAGCACTCCTGGACAGAGGATTTGCATCACTGAGAATTAGGGTAGCACTACTGTATAGAAAATGTTTAGGGTGGACTATTGTGTCCAAGGCTGACTGCAAGGAGAAGATATTCCTGATCATTACCTTTTTAATCAGCAATGGGTCTTGATTGTTTAAGCAGTTTTTTAAATTAAACATTTGTAAGATACTTTTGTAGATATTTATTGTCTGATTTAAAAGTGCAATATTTTCTTTTTGTACAGTGTTTAATAAATATTTTTGGACATATATTTTTTTCTTATTACCAAAATTTCTTATTCATGTTTTCCCTTTATATTTAAAGTTTTCAAATGTTAACACATAGCATTTTTTGTTGTGTTAACTTTGTCTTTGGTTAAGTATGCATGCTATACAGAAGCAGTGCTGTAAATGTTTGTGGTTGCAATTGGCATGACATTCCTCTGTAGATTATTTTATTACTTCTCCAGTAACTGAAGATTTTAGCTTTCTTGAACATAGTTTTGATATTTCTGAAATAAAGTATAGTTTGATTATTCAACACTGTGATTACCCAGAGATTGTTTATTACCATGATTTTCATGGTAACCATGCTTTCATGCTTTATTTTTTCCAACCTACTTCATCCATAATTCTGGATTTTTTTCTAAAGCCTCATATTACTTCTTATTTTTAACAGTCTGTAAGACATATTGTCAGCTTCACTGCAGTCTGCTTTGCACTTCTATTAAGAGACAAATGTAACCTGACTGAAAAAGTGGGAAAATAGTTTGCCAAAATCCAAATAAGTCAGTTCTGATTCACTGAAATCTGGAATCAGGATTCTGTAAAAGGTGGAATAAAATTGCATTTCTTTGCTGGGCCTTCACCAAGCAGAGTTCATTTAGATCTGACAGAACAGCTCCATGTTTTATATTTAGTGACTGATGGGAAGAGCTCCATGAAAAATAAGTTGTTTCAGAATATCCAATATACATAAATATTATTTAGAAAGAAGAGTCTAAGAAATAGCATGAACAATAAAAGCCTTAAATTTTTTTATTAAATAGAAAATAAATGTCTAGCAATGGAATGGTGGTGCTTCAGAGTTATACTAGATGGCAATATTGGCAAAGGTTTAATTTTTCTTTTGCATTCCTTTTGTGGAGTCTTTAAAAAAAGCAAAGGCTCTGTACAGCAGTGCTGTGAAGCCTGCTGCTGGATGGCAGAGTGCATGGAAAGCACTCTCAGAATAGCAACTGAATCCATGAATAACTTTTCTGCTTTTACATCCTGGCTTAGGATGACATCATTAAATTATTTTTTAACAGCTGTTATTTTGGAAAAATATTAGTTTTCCAGCTGTCTCTTCATTTGGTCTGCATTTCAGTCATTTGTTGCTAATGGAAAAAGTTGACATCAAGTATTGAATAATGTCTGAAGGTCTATAATATCATTTGATGCTTTTCCTGGAAGCACAATCAGTGTGTTGAGGCTTTTTCAATTGTGAAATAATAAAGGCTTCTCTCTTTCACTATTAAACTTAGGGGAAAACATTAAGGACAAAATTAAAGAGAATATGCCCCTTCACCCTAAAAAGGTATTCAAACACGTCTGCAGAAGAACTGTTAAATATATCTGAATATGCCCTCCACTTTGCTCTCAAAATGTTTGTAATGTGCTGGTAGGTGGCAGCAAATGACTTTCCATAACTTAAGAGAGGGAAGTGACTTCAGAACTGAAAAAACAGCTGTGAAAATTGAAAAAAGCATCTGGGCTCACTCACAGAACCAGCAGAAGAGCCATTTTGAGCAGAACATGCAGGCACATGTAACTTCATGGATTCAGATTGCATTTCTCCCTCCCCAGGAAGGAGAGCTGGAGGACATTGGGAGCCTTTGTAAACCGCTCAAGAGGTACCAGGACTGTGTATAGGATATGGACCTGGGTAGGTGTGACTGTGCAAAGTTTTGACTTGGTTTCCCCAGTTGTGGCATGACAGAGAATGAGAATCGAAAGGATGTTTGTATTTTTTCTTTTGTGGTAAGCAAGATGACAATCTTTTGGACTTTTTCCTGTCCTGCTTTTAGGATCTCACAGATACATTGTCCTTGTTCATTCACAGTCTGAGGAAGGTGAATAATTTTCAGATAGAAAAGTAAAACTGATTTGCCATTTCATTAACAGAGTGATACTACAAAAACACAGTACAAAGACAAAAGTTGTCTAAAAGTGACTGATGCTCTAATAATGTCTGGATCTTTCTCATGCAATGCTTGTGTGCGCAGCTGATATGCTCAGTTCAGCTTTCTTGCTTTCATATGACCAAATTCCTGCTTTCAAAATGTTCCCATCATTGATCTTAGCCCTTTTATAAGTGGCTTTATTTATGAATTACAGCCATATGATTCTGCAGAACCCAAATACTGTTCTACACCAATGGGTACCAGATACACAATACTGAGAAAAAAAATCATGCTGGAGTAGTGTGATAGAGCATGACAATACAGTTAATTATAGAACTATTCATTGGCACTTGCTTAAACCATGAATGCAATAAAACTGAAATTGGTTCATCTAGATTTCTCAAAATCAGCTAAAGATATGTAGAGAAAATACTAAATATTTCATACAGAAGCATAACAATTTAATATAAAATTTCTGTAAAAAGTTTAGTTTCTGTGTATTTAGAACAAGCAATTCTTTCGAGAGCAGAGAGACTGAAACCAGGCTGTCTGTACATTTCTGCATTTCAGCTTATATTCCCTTTTTTACCTGAGTTTATTTTCTATTATCTCTGCTTACACTTGTATAGTTTTCTGCCCTTTTCCCTTCAGACTGCCTCAGCAGCGAACTCTGGCAGTGATAACCAGCTGTTTAGCTTTAAAAATCAGCAGGATCAAACTACAGTGGATGTTAACTTTTTGAGCCTGATTCTCTCTGCTTCAAAGTGCATTAGTTTTGTTTCCTTTGGAAGTAAGACTGAAAGAACACACCCAGGGAAATTAGGAAAGAGAATCTAATGACCTGCTTTTGGTGGTTCAGTGGTTTCAACTATGTGTACACAAAAAGAGCGAGGTTATCACTTATCAATTACTACCAGAAATTATAGTGGGACCTTTATACTCATGTCAGAACTGAATGAAGTTAAAAGTAGTGATGACTAAAGCTAAAACCAGGTTTTTTAGAAATGCCTAGGTCACATGGCATGCTATCTTGTGATTTGGGCAGTAAAATGTAAAGAAAAAAATCTTACCAGAATACTGAGATTATTACTGATTTCTTAGATTATTATAGACAGCATTATTTGCTTATTGTGTAAAATATGTTATCATTAAAAGACACTTGCTATTTCACACATACAATCATTTGATTGCAGAAAATCTCAAAGAATTAAGAGTGCTGAAAAATCTCAAATATGCGATAAATATGCTTGAAATGGAGCATAATGAAATCTGGGAGTCAAGGAATACACAATTAGAAAAAGGACAGGTGCCATGGAAGGAGTAGTGTTCCTTCAGCATTTGGCAAATCTTTATTAGTCTAGTAATAACCTTTGGTTTGGCTTTGGTTTTCTTCAAACTTCTAAAAGCAAAATTTGTATTATTTAATTTGCTTTCAGTGTTATTTAAAGAAAAAATGAACAAGTTGGTTTCCAATTATTTTACCAAGGTGCTTGAAATATTGCATGTGTTATGACACACCAGCTACTTCCTTTGGAATAGGATTACAAGTTGACCTGGAGCATTCTGGGGACACCAGGCGGTAGAATTTGTGACCCTGAGAATCTGTGTTTACATAGACATAACCCAGAGCATCCGGATGAAGTCCTGGGCAGACCTCTGTCTTCTTTGGAGTATATTCAGTGCGATACAATGTTTCATCTTGAAAAGGAAGGGCATTAGGTACAGCAGGTAGAGGTTTGAAACTTTGAGGTGGATTGGCCTGATGTGGTATGTAATGAGATCTGAATGTAGTTAAATCAGAAAATTTTCCTGTGGGTTTTTGAATTTGCTCTTCTTTCTTAAGAATCCCTCGCCGACAGATGCTCCAGGGTTGAAAGTCTTCTCTTGTAGTAGACTTCCCTTGAAAAGGGGCAATGGTTCTTTTTCCAGGAGCTGGTCTTATGGGGGCTACAGGAGGAACCTTGTGTGAAATGTAATCAAGGCGGTTCGAGGAGTTAAGATCCATCTTTTCTGTGGGTGGAACATACTCTCTTGGCTTGTAGAACTCCGGTGTGGTGACCAGCCATGGCTGATAACGATCCTGGAATTCAGTGGTTCCTTTAAAAGCATCAGTGGAAAGATTTATACTTTCAGGCTTGCAGCTTTTTGCTTGTTCCCCGGGTGTCCCTTTAAAATCTCTCTGGTGGGTTGTGAGATCTTCAAAGGGTTGGTCATTTGGCTTGTACTCTTCTCTTGGCCTTATGAATGTGGGCTCCAACTCATGAACAATGTAGGCGGTGCGCTGGGTGGTGTTACTATCGAAAGGCCCCTCTGGCAGCTTGGCTTCACAAGGTTTACAGTTTTGGGGGGGATTGGGTTGTCTAGGAATGTAGTCATCTTGAAATGTAGAAGGATTTCCAAACTTCCCTGAAGGTGGCTTGTATGGATGCTCTACCTTACAGGATTCTGTTCTTTGACTTTTCCATACCCTATAGTCATCTGTAAGGCAAAACCGAAATTCCACCATACAGGTGTTATTATTTAAGAGCATTCCTTTAAAATGAAGACAAATTCTTATGGTATTAAAACTTGCGAAACAAAGAAAATGGATGTAAGTGAAAATGATAATTTTATCTGCATGTTTGTGATCTGACAAAACTGTTTTCTACTGTAGTGTGTGATAAAAACAGACCCCAAAAAATTGCACCTGCTGCCCTATTTTGGCTATTTTCTCAACAGAAACTATACAGAAAATAGCCCTGTACAAGTTTAACATACAATATCTCCCATTTTACTTAAAAGATTCAGCCTTGGTGCTGACCATTGTAATAGAATAATTTGTGTCAAGACAGATCATTACTACGATAATGTATATGTAAGCTATACCATACACAAGCAGAAGCCTAAGCTCCACTTTTGACTTACTCTGTGCAAAGATAAGTCACATGAACTAAAACTACCTGAAGGATACATTGCACCTTAATTTCCATCCACTTTTGCCTGAGATAGTCTAACGAAGCATATGTTGGAATTTCCTAGCCATGCAAACCTCAGAGAGGGCTTTTTGTTTAGAACCAATAAATATCTCCTCTGAACAACTGGAGTGATGAATGTTTTAAGGCATTATGACCTGGTTTCTAGTATGGTTTATTGTGTCCCAAGCCAATAAATCCAGTTTCTAATATAGGTAATTCAGAATACTGCCTTCATCTCTTTCTGTAGAGGGCATATATTATTACCTCGATAGGTTGGTATGGTATCCACTTTTGCTCCTGAAGTGTGTGTCTTTTGTTGAGGCCTTACTAATGTCACTGGTCCTACTGGATGAGGACTGTAATCTCTCTGGTATACGGTTCCCAGGTCAAATTTCCCCGACTTTGGTCTATATTCTGCTTGTGCCTGAGAAGGTGTCTTCACATCATATGGTAAATAATCAGATCTGAATTGGGGAAAACACTGGTTTAAAAAATTGGGTTTTTTCCTTATGAAGTCCCTTTTGTAATTTTTCCACTATAGGGAAAAGTAACGAAATGTTTACTCTGAGAAATCAATCAGACACCGTATGTTGGAGGGATAGCACAGAGGAGAAAAAACCATGGTACATAAATCTAGGGTGTCTGATGCATGATGGAGCCTTTACTCAAAGGTAGATGGTGAATTAAGTTTTTCAACAATCCAAGTCCCATTCACAGTTTAACAATATTATTGAAAATATCTGAAAGGAGACTTACAAAGTTGCTATAATTTGGCAAAGAAATGATCAGAAATCAGAAGCAGAGCAAAGCTCAATTTACTACAAGTGGTAGCATTTACTAATTGCATGAGGAGAATGAACTATAATCAGAAACAGCATTTCATCATTTTTGTATGGGCACATTACATTAAAACACTGTATATTACATATGTAAGTGTTTAAATGGTCCATACAAATACATGACCAATCTGGCCGAATGGCATTTGGCATTTCTATTTATGTCTCCTTTTTTTTTTAATAAACAAAGACGTTTCACCAGATGCCCTCATAGCTTAAAAGAAAAACAACAGTAATGGAAAAAGTAAACATTGATGCCTCTGTCACATCATTAACAATAAATGGGTGATATCTTTTTCTAATTCTTTGAAGGATGCTCTTTGATTTTGTAAGCTTAGCATCAGAGTCTGCACACAGACAGGACGAATGTGCTGAACCTCTTTACAGTTTGCTTTCTTGAAACTAACAATTTATAACAGTCTGAATTAAAAAAAAATAAAAATTAAAAAAACCAAACAAACAAAAAACCAAACCCTGTTCCTTTTTCTTAAGATTTCATTTTCCCTCTGTCTTAGATGCTACACATGTATTACATAAAGTTCCCCAGCTTGCCAGCTTTTCCATAAGACCTAAATTTCCTAACAGGCTGAAACAAATACAAATATTTTAGACTATCTTTACAGGTTAAAGGTTGCTGTAAAGCATGCCAATCTTCTTGTATTCATGCTTTGCTATTTTTTATGACCTTTTTTTGGTAACTGTATTTCTATACTCAACATTTATACTTTAAATACACAAAAAGTGCTAAGAACACGATGACTGCATTTTGAGAAGATTGCAATACAATGTTCAGTCCCCTGTTAAAAAGAAAGAATGAAAAACTTTACAGAGTTAACCATAAAAGACATTGTTTCAAAATATTTACTTGAATGTTGAGATCCCCTGCATTGTGGCCCGATCCTCTTGGACCTCTGGTTTTGGCTTAAAGCTCTCAGGAGGGCAGATGTTGCCATAGCCAGTGTAGTTCTCCACATACTCAGTTTTGTTGTGTGGCTGCATTCCATCATCGTAAATCCTTGTGGGTTTATGGCAGCAGCGATGGCGTCTGGGTCAAACACATCAGAGCAAAGAATTTTGAATAGTTGTATTGAAGAGGAAAACCCATACTCTGTCTACTGGGAGTGAATAACAAATGGGGAAGATTGAACAATGCCAGTAGTTTTTGTTTAAAATCTTTTCTGAGCGACAAAACCACAAAATATTGTGCTGATGGCACAGGTCCCACAGCACATTATACTAATACAGTAATAAAAGCAGTATCAGCTGGGAGATAGTCCTTGGTACAGAATACAAAGGATGGAAAGAGTTGATCTCAGTCCTCTAATTGATGCTACCACCAAGATGCACTTTCTTCTTTCCTGTAATCTTTGTTGATATTACTAGTGTTATTTGTAAAAGTACCTAACTATGCTTAATTTCTTGACTCATTCTGTCTCTTTTTTACTGTATTACCTCCCACTTATCTTTTTATTTCTGTACATCTCACCTATTTTCACCACTACTGATTAACACTTTTGATGAAAATTTTAGTGGTGTGAAATCTCATTTGCACTTCTAGTGCTCTGCAGGCCATTTATGACTTTTCAACACTTTTTTTTCTCCAAGGACTGACTAAATTCTCTATCCAAAACCCATGTTTAGTTAGAAGAAATGACATCTCTTTTTCTTAACAGGTTTTATTTCAATTACACCTGCTTCTCATTGATGCCTCCATCAATGGCACCATTGTGCAAAAAAGTGTTGGGAGGTATATCATGACAATTTCTTACTTATACCTGGTTGTTTTGTGTAAAATGATCCATGAATTTAACATTTACATGTTATTGTTTTAAAAATCTTTTTATGTTCATTCTAATTTGCATAATGCATATCGCTGGCTGACCTCAAGGAAATATTTAATGACAGATCCTCCTTCAACTTATGTCTGGCAACTTGCAATGCAAAGGGAAAAAGCAATAAATAGTCAAAATAAAAATGTACTGTAAAATTCTGTACATGAAAAGCAAAAATATCTAAAACCCAAGAAAGGTTCAGGTGTACAGCTCTTAGTGAGTACAAATAATTTCAAGTTTCAGGAATCTAGATACCCAAGGAATATTTCAAAGGTCTGCAGAGAATTTTAGCTAGCAAAGAATACCAAAAAGGAAAACAATAAATTAAAGCAAGGTAAAATAGAATACAGAAACAGACATGAAGGACTCCTGCTGGGAAAATGAAAAAATGAAAAAAGTACTGAAAAAAGTTATTGGACACTGGAGATTCTAAAGCTGGTCTTAGCTTGTGCTGCCTGAGTTTACCAGCTCAGCAGTTCAAAAAATGAGAAATAAAGTAGGCCTGTCTAAAGAGCTAGATCCTTTCAAAGTTTTAGGCGTTTACTCCTTTTCAATCAAGTCAAGTAAGAATTGAGAGGCCTTTCAAAACATAGCAGGAAAAGGAAAAAGGAAGAAGATAGAAAGAACAGGAAAGGTAGAAAACAAGGAGGTAAGTGTGTGCTATTTCTCACTATAGTTTTTGCCTGTCATTACATTTGTCATGAAATTCACTTTCCACTTTAGTGTTTTTTTTCAGAAAGTACAAACAGCATATGCTTTGTCATGTAGCATCTAAAAGTAACAGCTAAGGAGAAACAAAATACATTGAATAGATGGTTTGAGAACTGGTTGAAATACAGGTTATCAAATTATAATATTCTTCACATATTTTCTGGCATACAGAATTCATTCCAATTCCAAAGGAGTTGGAAACAACACTATTCATCTGCAAAAGCTTCACTTAGACAATTTTCAGTTTCCCTTAGCTGATCCAGAAGACCAATCACCAAACAAAATACCTTTTTGTGTTCCGGTGTTACCATTCTCTAAGGACTAAATTCTGAATATTTTATAATCAATGTTGTGAGTATATCCCATGTATTGCTGAATGGACATGCTACAAACTGAAATAGATACTGGAAAAATAGTTACTACAGAGTTAGCCCGTAGTTCTTAGTTGATCCATCAGGGGTGAAAGCAATCTACTCTTACCTCTTCAGTGAAAGAGATGTTTGCAGTTTTATTAGAATTCATTGTTGATCCAAAAATGTCCTTCAAACCACTCATTTCTAGTGTATAAAATAATTCTTAACACACTCTAACTGTGCACAAAATTACTTGGAATCAGAAGAGACTGTTGAGGAAGTTCCTACACCCTACTCTGTGTTGTGAAAGCACTTTTAGTTGGTCTGAAAGGTAAAGAAAAGTGACCTTGTGAATTTGCCTTGGAGAAGAGATTAGTGGGTATTTTTGGTTAACTGATAAATCTGCTTTAGGATGTTGTTGAATTTAGAATGTTATCCACTTGTTAAATCAAAATTTTTCATTTAGATAGTAATTTTATACAACTATTTATATAAGGCATCACAATGCTAGCAATCATCAGAGAAGACAGATTATAGCTCTGATAAATGAAATATGTTGCTTAGAGTTTGGCCTGAACTCCTTGAGACATTGATTATTTTTAACTTCTTCCTTGTATTTATCTTAAGTTCAACCTGAGTTACTGATAATTCAAATGAATTTGGTGAGAATATGCCTTTTGCCATGACTGACTGGGACTTGTTTTGATGGATTATTATTCTTTCCCTTCTTTGTGTGAGACTATCGTGTGTCTTGCATAAGGTCTGAATAGAATCTCAGCTAAATAAAAGTGACAGTACATCGTCTCTCTTGTGCCAAATTCTCTTGTTGTGATTATTTTAGTGGAATGCTGGTGAATTTCACTTATTTAAGGCCTTGCTTATATACATTTGTTTTTTACGCAATGCTACCAAGACCCTTGAAATTTTATCACAAAGCATTTTCCTCCCAGAGAACTAGACTAATAACAAGAAAAGCTTAATATTTATCAAAATAGAAAACTTACTACTCCTGCACAAACACAGGTCAAAGCTTTTATTTATTTTTTTTTTAATTTTTTGCCAGTGCACACACTATGGTCTGGAAGAAATCATGAATGGACACTATTTTTGAGAGTTGTCTACTTTCCTGTTGTTGACAGATCTGGTAGTTTTTACTGGGTTTGTTTGTATTTACATGTGGTCAGTATGATGGCTTAGGTAATCCATATTTTAAAGAAATCTTTCCTTTTAACTTACTTTTATTTGGGAATATAGATTTTTATGATAATGGTAACAAAAGGGCAAAAAATGGGGGGGGAAGCTGACAGAATGAGAAGAAGATAAAGCAGTAGTTTATTTTTGTGTCTCAAAACAATTTCTATGCTTTTGTAGGCTGTGATTGTCTTTTATAGCAGACAAATACTATTCTTGAATGCAGAAAGTTCATCTACCACACAGGCTTTGTTCTTCTTTGGAAGCCAGATTAAGCACCCTGCATTTGAGAAAGCAGAATGAAGCTCTCTCTTACTGCCTTTCCTCCCCTGTATTTGTAAGTTTTTTCAGTGTTTTTTAAAATTCTGTTAATAGATAGGGAAGATTGTTTCCTTCTATTTTATTACTTGGAATTAAGCAGTAATTATATCTCTGTGAAACTTCCTGCAAATAGCTAAATGATAATGTCTACAAAACATTAGATATTTATAGATGCTTTGAAGTCTCTGCTAAGCTGTGTATGCATTCCAATGACCAGGTAACACTGCCAAGTGACCAACCAGCTTTCCCCTGGAAACAGAAACACTACACACTGCAGCAAACACAATGTGCTGCCTAAACCAATAACGGCTTCAGATTTTATTGACTGTAAAAACTTCAGTGAGGTTTATTTTAAACCACAAGCTTTATGCATGTTTAATTTAATTATTCGTCTTATTGAACTGGGTTTTTGGATTGAGAATTTTTGGTTGAGTTGAACCTCATTTTCTGCTGTCTCATTGTGTTATCTCACCATCTTTCTACTTGAGTCCAAGCCAGAGCCAGATTTGTTATCTCATCATGAAAACAATGCGTTCCAACTCTTCATTAATCCAGGACTTTTGAAACAAATTTATGGGGCAACATTCAACACTGTCTTGGCCAAAAAGAACATGAGGAGCTTTACTCAGTGCCTGCTTCACATCTCTGTCTACAGATGAAAAAAAAGTGGCTGATGAACAACAGATAGATAGACTTCTCACAAGGAAACACATAGGGGGGTGCCTGCTCTGCATTCCTTGATATGAAACTTGTGGGTCACATTGCACTTTGCAACCATAGGACTTGCTCCATATTTCCAAAAAATATTGAGCACACCTCTGTGATCTTATGATGACTATTCTTGAACGTTGGCTTTTTTTTTGTTTTTTTTTTTTTTTTTCAGTATTACCTGAATCTTTGAATCCTAGAGTGATTATTTTTGTGAATATTTAAAAAGTAGACACAGAAGAAACTGAGTTGTGGCCTCACCAATGCTGAGTGCAGGGGGATGGCCACTGCCCTGGCCCTGCTGGCTGCACTATTCCTGACACAGGCCAGGTGCCATTGACGTTCTTGGCACACCTGGCTCATGTTCAGCTGCTGTTGGCCAGCACCCCAGGTCCTTTACCGACAGGCATTTTTCAGCCTCTCTGTCCCAGCCTGGAACGCTCTGTGGGGTTGTTGTGACCCAAGGGCAGAACCCAGGCCTTGGCCTTGCTGAACCTCATACCACTGGCCTCATTCCACGGATCCAGCCTGTCCAGATCCCTCTGCAGAGCCTTCCTACCCTGCGGCAGCCCGGTACTGGCACCAGCTCGGTGTGGCGGGCGAGGCTGCCGAGGGAGGGCGGCGCTCGCTCGCTCCGTGCCTGCCTGCCTCACTCACCCGCAGGAGCAGATCTCGCAGATGCAGCGCGGCTGCTCCATGCCCGGCCCGCTCGGCCGCCCGGCCGGTTACCAGGGACGCTGCGCGCGCGGCAACGGCGGCGCCCGATGCGGCCTCGGCCCGGCTTCCGTCTGGCGTCACGGGGCGGGACCGGAGCGGAGCGTGGCGGCTTTCCGGGAGCGGCGGCAGAGCGGGTGTAGGTGCGTGTGCCCCGCGCCAGGAGTGGCCTGGGGAGTGCGGCTGCTCCCGGATCGGCCCCGGCCCGGCCCTCACCCGGGGGGCGAGCCAGCGGGCTGGGTCGTGTTCCCTCCCGGGCCGGCCGCGGGGCAGTGTCCGCTCGGAGGGGCGGGAGGAGAACGCGAACCGGGGCCGGGAGGGTACCGGGAGGGTACCGTGAGGTTTGTGCAGCTCCGAGCGGCTCCATGTTCGCTCCCCGCCCAAACTGCCAGCCCGGGCTTCTGACCCGCATTCCAAAGTGCAGACACGGCCCGTGGTTTCTACTTTCGGGTGTCCCGATGGTGGCGGAGGGTTCGTGACGTGCTCCACGTGTCGCGGGAGGTTTCCGCCATGAGTAGCTCTAATCGCAGTATGCGTAATTAAAAACCAAAGCATTTTCCCAAGTTGACTCCTCAGTAAAATACTTTGCTCCGCTCCCAGAATTAGCCGGCCATGGTGCTCACAAGCGTGGAAAAGATGGTTGGCCTACAGAAGAAGGCGTCCGGCATCAGGAATATCTGTATATTGGCCCACGTGGATCATGGTAAGGCAGGCGTTTGTGTCTGGCAGAGATCTCCTGAGGAGACTTGTGTGTGTTTGAATGATGGTGAGATATTTTGGTCTCTGTTTTAAAGTAGTAGGTTTCTGTGGTTACAGTTCTAAAGTAGTAGGTTTTAGCTTTAAACTGTCTTAAGCTTGATTCAGAAAAGTAAATCTGCTTATGCCCCTTTTTCTTAGCCTGATGCAGCTTATCTTTTAGATAAGAGAGCCTTACACTATAATAATTTGAAGTAGTTGAAGTTGAATGTTTTCTACTTCTGTGGTGGTGAATGTTGGCATGAATTAAGTATATGTTTGTGAGATATGATAAAATTTTTCTATGTTTGCTTAATAGAACAAGTTTGTTATGTAGGTGGAAATAATAAACGTGTTTTTTAGAACAAAGATTTTGTCTAATTGCATGTTATAATGAGGTCCAGATGTACTGTTTGTTATTGCAGCTACTTTTCTGGTCATGATGGGTAAGTTTGCATCCACTCTTCAAAAATGAATTTCTGTGCACCTAACAGGTGAAGCTGAATAACTGGATTTGTTTTTTTCTTAAAGTTAATTTGCACTTTTGTGGCATTTTATAGCCTTTATTAATGTTGCTATTTTATAATCCTATATGTTGCATCTTTTGCCATTGTTTGTATTCATTAAATCTAAGTAATTTATTTTTCTTTTCAGGCAAAACTACTCTAGCTGATTGCCTTATATCTAGCAATGGAATAATCTCCAGCCGCTTGGCAGGAAAGGTAGAGTTACAGTGGCATTTTTAATAGAATTCTGGTGTGTACATGCTGGGATTGTAAATTCTTGATCATTAAGGAAATTTCACTTATAGTGTTACTAAACCTTGTTTTCTCTAAGTCATACTCTGACAGTTGATAAGTAAATTGTGAAGATATTTCTACAGACTTATCATCTTTTATTTCTGTACTCAGTTGAGATATCTCGACAGTAGGGAAGACGAACAGATCCGAGGAATAACAATGAAATCTAGTGCAATTTCACTGCACTTTGTGAAAGGTAAGTTGTTGATGCTGGCCTCTATAAATTTTAATATATATTTCCGTTAATTTTCTTTGTCTCTTCATTGTTGCTGTTGTGATCTTTGTGTGCAACTTTTACTTTTGTGTTTCTCTGTGTTAGGCCATGGTTCTGCAGAGACTTAGGCATGCACATAGCAGTCAGTCAAGATAATGGAGTTCCATCTCAGGGTCAGGAAAAACATCTTCAATCATGTCTCTGAGTGAAGGCTGTGAGAGTAGTTGCTTCATCTTTTTATTTTAGATATAAATACATATATTTTGATCTTAAATCTTGAATTAATATCACTTGAAGGCAAGACCTTTCAAAAAACCCCAGGTTTTAGTACAATCTTACTACTTTGTTGAGATGCTTGTTACACTGTGCTGTAAGGGGTTTTTATAGTGTAGTTAGTGTCAGGACATTAAAAAGTAATACCTTAAGCAGTATAACTTGGTAGCTGAAAGAAATATTTTTTAGAACCGTTCTGAAATGTTAATTTATTGTTTGATCCTAGGTGATCAGGAGTATCTGATTAATTTAATAGACTCCCCCGGGCACGTGGATTTTTCTTCAGAAGTATCTACTGCTGTCCGACTCTGTGATGGTTGCATCATAGTGGTGGACGCTGTTGAAGGAGTCTGTCCGCAGGTGAAATAAAGTGTATTAAATAGAAAAAGAGGGGAGTAAGCAAAATCGGAAGTGGGTTGTAAAGAAATAAAAGATGAGCTGTTTAAGACGTTTTGTAAAGTTTTTAATAAATGACAATGCAGTTGAGGTAGGGGAATCATAGTAAAAATCATAGTTATACTGAAAAACTGAACAGTGCTGGTGAGTGGGTGTAGAGATGCAGGGTTGAAACAGTGAATATGCAATTTTTCAGGTAATGGAATATTTTGATAGAGAAAAGTCTTAAGGGAAATAATTTCACATTTACATGGGCTTGTAGGATTTCAAAAGTGAAAAAAAGCAAAATAACTGCGTTTGCATTTTTCATGGCTTACTTTTCGTAATAGTTTGAGTTTTGTTGTAAGGGGTGTTTTTGCCATGAAATCCCAACATTCTGCAGAACACTTCAATAACTAACACTGTATACTGTGGGAGTCAAATCTCTGGTTTGAGTGTCAACCTGTCCTTTGCTCTATGTTAATTAAATTTTAGAATTAGATTTTAATTTTCTTTAATGTTCTTTTTTTTGTGTGGTATCAGACTTTCTGTAATGGGTTTTTTTAAACTCTTTCCTTCTCAGACTCAGGCAGTCCTGCGGCAGGCATGGCTGGAGAATATACGTCCAGTCCTGGTGATTAACAAAATTGACCGCTTGATTGTGGAGCTGAAGCTCACCCCTCAGGAAGCATACCTTCACCTTAAGAACATCTTAGAGCAGGTATCATGCTGTATCATGATGTAATTTCACACAGCAGATTTTGTGGCACTATATAACATCTTGGCTGATTTTTAACATTGAGATGCATCTTATTCCTGATTGGTTTTGAGTTTCATTCAGAATGCCTGTGATGGAGAACATAGTAAATGACTCTTGACAGGTCATCAGGAAGAGTCTTCCGTTTTAAGAAATAGTATGCTGAATGTTTTGTTCTTGTGTTAAATTGCTTAAACTTCTTTGAGTTAGACAAATATTAGACTGCTCCTGATATTGATAGATTTATGTAGGAGTAAAGTTGATTCATCTTTTAAATTGTAGTTTAAGTTGCCCTCAGACTTTTTTTTTTCCCATCTGAGCTCACTTGGGAGGACTTACCTGCCTAGTTTCTCTTTGCCCTCTGTTGTTGTTTGTTTTGTTGGCAGAAGCAAGTTCTTATTTTACCATTCCTTGTTCTGAGAGACAGAGTGTGTTACATGTGATTCTCTGTCTGATTCAGTCCTAGTATGGCTGACTTTGACTTGGAAACTGCATGGTGTTTATGGCAAAATGTCAGTCTCAGAAACTCTTGTGGGCTTCAGTTGTGTAGAATTAGGTGTGTTTTAAATTGCCAAATGAATCATAGGCATGCTACCTTGTTAACAAAACCTCTTTTTCTGTTTTCAAGGGTGGGGAAATTGCATTTTAATTGCAAAGGTTGTGAAAGAGTGAATGAATCTGAAGGTGTTTTTACATATCCTTCTCTAGATCAATGCAGTCACTGGAACACTTTTCACCTCCAAAGTGTTAGAAGAAAGAGCTGAAAAAGAAACAGGAAGTGAAAATGTTTCAGATACAGCACCAGGAGATCAAATTTATGACTGGAGTACTGGATTGGAAGATACTGATGATTCACATCTCTATTTTTCACCAGAACATGGAAACGTGGTGTTTGCTAGTGCAATTGATGGCTGGGGTTTTGGGTAAGTTTGGGATTTAATTACTGACCTTTTTTTTTTTTTAATTGATTACTGCTGTTAATCTGAAAGTATTTCAGTAGCTTCATGTTTCTAAAGATATTTCTTAGATTTTTCTGTGATGTGCAGCTGTGTATAAATCAATCATCTGTGTGACAAAGATCCCTGTTTTACTTACACAGGATCTTCTGAGCCCACTGTAGGGTCCAGCCTAGTCTGGTAAACTAGGTATTTTATTAATTGCTGCCATTGGATGGACTGTAGCAGACAAGGCCAGAGGCTGCTCCCGGGCAGGAGCTGGTTCAGGGTACACTCATTGATTTGGACGGCAGCAGGCATGTGAGGAGTGCCCGTGTTCTGGTCGCTGGCCACGAGGTGGAGGCGTTGTCTTCATCCTGAAATTGTAATTAGAGGGATACACTCGGTGATCCAGGGAATGTCTCGACTATTGCACAGCCCTTAAAGGAAATTGTCTCCAGGATTTTTAACTCAGACTCTTCAATAAGATGCCATGTGTAGTTTGTTGTTTAACACAAACAGTTCTTGTCATTTCAGAGAAAAGGGAAAATAAAATGGGCTATTTTAGTTTAATTATCTTTCAAGACTGTTTTATTTCTTCTGATGAACTGTCAGGCCCTGGTTCTGATAAATCATATAATGGAAGGGGAAAAAGGAACATTTTTTTTTTTCTTAATTACTTTAAAGAGGTTCTTCTGCCAGCTACAGTACTATGTGGTGAAATTCAGGTCAGTGGAGCATTTTCTTAATCATGGAAAGTCTTGACTGTTGTTCCATGGTTGTTGGTTCTTTTCCTGAATGTGTTAGCAGAAAAAATTAACTTATTAGGCAATGCCAGGCTTATCCAATGTGGTAAGTGCATATGGTTTTCTTGTAATCCTCAAGTGTTGAAAAATGCCATTGATGTATGTACAGGAGCTCCTGGCACAAGAATCTTGAAAGTTCTTCCTGAACTGAGAGTTTAGGGTGGTTTCAGGAAAAGAAATCATTTTGGGCTTAGTTCGGAACTCACAGCTTATATCTTGCTGACATGAGCAGGTCCTTTTTTTAGGTCTGTAAAAACTTAAGAATTCTGAATTTCAAATAAAAGATTATCAAATAGCACTGTTCTGTAAATTGGATTGTTGCGGTACATTGTAAGTGTGTATTTTTGCTTCTGCATGCACAGGGAGCAAATATGTGGAAATACTTTTATTACTGCTCATTGAACATTTTTAGGAAAGAAACCATAACATATTCAGGACTCCCCTCTCTGGGCCTAAGCAGGCTGCTTTTGTTAACTCATGGGAACTACTGAACAATGCAATTAGCTTTGTGACACAGTTATGGCATTACATTTTCATGTAATTTTCTTGAGTTTACTCATTATTAACGTAATGATTCAAACAACAAGAAGTTTCATAAGTAGTTAATTAAAAATAATTACCACAATCTGATAGCTCAAGTGTGGCTCAAAATAATGGTTGTTTTTTAACATCTACTGTTGTGGTCACAGACCATAGTTAAATGTGTCATGGGAAGCCTTTCAAAGAATAAACTTGAGAGTCATTACTTAAATATTTATAAGGTTTGTATTATGCTTTTGAGTTTTTAATGAGGGGATAGTACACAAATGTTTATTTCAAGTAAAGCCTTGAAGCTGACTTGAAACAAAACAAAGCCATTCAAGTACTGTTGATGTTTTTGATCTGTTAGGACTAAATATTTTTGCAGGTGTAAATGTTAAACAATGTGAACTAAAGTGAAGACAATTGGAAAAGTGGGAGTAAAACAAGGATTTGAGATTTTTGTGTGATTTTCACATAAGATGATGCTCTAAAAAACATTACACTTTTATCAAGATGTGTTTTCTTTGCTTTCAGGATTGAACATTTCGCCAAACTGTACAGCCAAAAGATTGGAATCAAGCCTGCAGTACTTCTGAAGACTTTATGGGGAGATTATTATCTAAATACAAAAGCAAAGAAGATAATGAAAGGTGATCAGGTATGGACGTTGTCAAAAATACTACCTAATTTTTATTTTGGAGTTTTTTTGGTGTGTCCGTCCCCCCCC